>CP125977.1:525735833-526268246 GCA_030063025.1 Avena longiglumis
GGTCACCGAAATCGCCCTAGAACCCCTAAATCAGGCAATAGCTCATGAAAACGGCCATAAAACGCGAGAACGGCGAAGCTCGTCATATCTCTCAAACATGTCGTGGTTCTTTCGAGACATGCAACCGGCCGAAACCCAAAACTGTGGGCAATAACTCATGAAAATGACCATAAAACACTTAAAACGACGAAGTTTTTAGGCATAACTCTCAAACATGTACCGGTCTTAAGGTTGCTTTAAATAGCCCTAGAACCATAAAACTGTGGGCAATAGCTCATGAAAACGGCCATAAAACAAGAAAACGACGAAGTTTCGTCATATCTTTCCAACATGTATCAGTCGGAAGGTCATCAGAATCGCCCTAGAACCCCTAAACTGTGGGCAATAGCTCATGAAAACAGCCATAAAACGCGAGAACGGCGAGTTTCTGGTCATATCTCTCAAACATGCTAGGGTTCTTTCGAGACATGCAAATCCGGCTGAAACACAAAAACTGTGGGCAATAACTTATGAAAATGACCATAAAACACGAAAACGACGAGTTTTTAGGCATAACTCTCAAACATGTACCAGGTCTTAAGGTTGCTTTAAATAGCCCTACAACCATAAAACTGTTGGCAATAGCTCATGAAAACGGCCATAAAACAAGAAAACGACGAGTTTCTGGTCATATCTTTCCGACATGTATCAGGTCGGAAGGTCACTGTAAATCGCCCTAGAACCCCTAAACTATGGGCAATAGCTCATGAAAACGGCCATAAAACGCGAGAACGGCGAGTTTCTGGTCATATCTCTCAAAAATGTCACGGTTCTTTCGAGACATGCAAATTCGGCTGAAACCCAAAAACTGTAGGCAATAACTCATGAAAATGACCATAAAACACGAAAACGACGAGTTTTTAGGCATAACTCTCAAACATGTACCGGGTCTTAAGGTTGCTTTAAATAGCCCTAGAACCATAAAACTGTGGGCAATGGCTCATGAAAACGACCATAAAACAAGAAAACGACGAAGCTCGGTCATATCTTTCCAACATGTATCGTCGGAAGGTCATCAGAATCGCCCTAGAACCCCTAAACTGTGGCAATAGCTCATGAAAACGGCCATAAAACGCGAGAACGGCGAAGCTCGTCATATCTCTCAAACATGTCGTGGTTCTTTTCGAGACATGCAACCGCCGAAACCCAAAAACGTGGGCAATAACTCATGAAAATGACCATAAAACACGAAAACGACGAAGTTTTTAGGCATAACTCTCAAACATGTACCGGTCTTAAGGTTGCTTTAAATAGCCCTAGAACCATAAAACTGGGCAATAGCTCATGAAAACGGCCATAAAACAAGAAAACGACGAAGCTTCGTCATATCTTTCCAACATGTATCAGTCGGAAGGTCATCAGAATCGCCCTAGAACCCCTAAACTGTGGGCAATAGCTCATGAAAACGGCCATAAAACGCGAGAACGGCGATTTTCTAGTCATATCTCTCAAACATGTCAGGGTCCTTTCGAGACATGCAAATCCGGCTGAAACCCAAAAACTGTGGGCAATAACTCATGAAATGACCATAAAACACGAAAACGACGAGTTTTTAGGCATAACTCTCAAACATGTACCGGGTCTTAAGGTTGCTTTAAATAGCCCTAGAACCATAAAACTGTGGGCAATAGCTCATGAAAACGGCCATAAAACAAGAAAAGGACGAAGCTTCGTCATATCTTTCCAACATGTATCAGTCGGAAGGTCATCAGAATCGCCTAGAACCCCTAAACTGTGGGCAATAGCTCATGAAAACGGCCATAAAACGCGAGAACGGCGAAGCTCGTCATATCTCTCAAACATGTCGTGGTTCTTCGAGACATGCAACCGTCGAAACCCAAAAATCAGGGCAATAACTCATGAAAATGACCATAAAACACGAAAACGACGAGTTTTTAGGCATAACTCTCAAACAGGTATCGGTTCTTAAGGTTGCTTTAAATAGCCCTAGAACCATAAAATTGTGGGTAATAGCTCATGAAAACGGCCATAGAACAAGAAATCGACGAGTTTATGGTCATATCTTTCCAACATGTATTAGGTTAGAAGGTCACTGTAAATCGTCTTAGAACCCCTAAACTTTGGGCAATAGCTCATGAAATCGGCCACAAAACACGAGAACAGCGAATTTCGGGTCATATCTCTCAAACATGTCAGGGTTCTTTCGAGACATGCAAATCCGGCTAAAACCCAAAAACTGTGGCAATAACTCATGAAAATGACCATAAAACACGAAAACGACGAGTTTTTAGGCATAACTCTCAAACATGTACCGGGTCTTAAGGTTGCTTTAAATAGCCCTAGAACCATAAAACTGTGGGCAATAGCTCATGAAAACGGCCATAAAACAAGAAAACGACGAGTTTCTGGTCATATCTTTCCAACATGTATCTGGTCGGAAGGTTACTGTAAATCGCCCTAGAACCCCTAAACTGTGGGCAATAGCTCATGAAAACGGCCATAAAACGCGAGAACGGCGAGTTTCTGGTCATATCTCTCAAACATGTCAGGGGTCTTTCGAGACATGCAAATCCCGCTGAAACCCAAAAACTGTGGGCAATAACTCATGAAAATGACCATAAAACACGAAAACGACGAGTTTTTAGGCATAACTCTCAAACATGTACCGGGCTTAAGGTTGCTTTAAATAGCCCTAGAACCATAAAACTGTGGGCAATAGCTCATGAAAACGGCCATAAAACAAGAAAACGACGAGTTTCTGGTCATATCTTTCCAACATGTATCAGGTCGGAAGGTCATCAGAATCGCCTAGAACCCCTAAACTGTGGCAATAGCTCATGAAAACGGCCATAAAACGCGAGAACGGCGAAGCTCGTCATATCTCTCAAACATGTCGTGGTTCTTTCGAGACATGCAACCGCCGAAAACCCAAAAACTGTGGGCAATAACTCATGAAAATGACCATAAAACACGAAAACGACGAAGTTTTAGGCATAACTCTCAAACATGTACCGGTCTTAAGGTTGCTTTAAATAGCCCTAGAACCATAAAACTGTGGGCAATAGCTCATGAAAACGCCATAAAACAAGAAAACGACGAAGTTCGGGTCATATCTTTCCAACATGTATCAGTCGGAAGGTCATCAGAATCGCCTAGAACCCCTAAACTGTGGGCAATAGCTCATGAAAACGGCCATAAAACGCGAGAACGGCGAAGCTCGTCATATCTCTCAAACATGTCGTGGTTCTTTCGAGACATGCAACCGCCGAAACCCAAAAACTGTGGGCAATAACTCATGAAAATGACCATAAACACGAAACGACGAAGTTTTTAGGCATAACTCTCAAACATGTACCGGTCTTAAGGTTGCTTTAAATAGCCCTAGAACCATAAAACTGGGCAATAGCTCATGAAAACGCCATAAAACAAGAAAACGACGAAGCTCGTCATATCTTTCCAACATGTATCAGCCGGAAGGTCATCAGAATCGCCTAGAACCCCTAAACTGTGGGCAATAGCTCATGAAAACGGCCATAAAACGCGAGAACGGCGAAGCTCGTCATATCTCTCAAACATGTCGTGGTTCTTTCGAGACATGCAACCGCCGAAACCCAAAAACTGGCAATAACTCATGAAAATGACCATAAACACGAAAACGACGAAGTTTTAGGCATAACTCTCAAACATGTACCGGTCTTAAGGTTGCTTTAAATAGCCCTAGAACCATAAAACCGTGGGCAATAGCTCATGAAAACGGCCATAAAACAAGAAAACGACGAAGCGGGTCATATCTTTCCAACATGTATCGTGGAAGGTCATCAGAATCGCCCTAGAACCCCTAAACAGTGTTCAGTAGCTCATGAAAATGGCCATAAAACGCGAGAACGGCGAGTTTCTGGTCATATCTCTCAAACTTGTCAGGGTTCTTTCGAGACATGCAAATCCGGCTGAAACCCAAAAACTGTGGGCAATAACTCATGAAAATGACCATAAAACACGAAAACGACGAGTTTTTAGGCATAACTCTCAAACATGTACCGGGTCTTAAGGTTGCTTGAAATAGCCCTAGAACCATATAACTATGGGCAATAGCTCATTAAAATGGCCATAAAACGCGAAAACGACGAGTTTCTGGTCATATCTTTCCAACATGTATCAGGTCGGAAGGTCACTGTAAATCGCCTAGAACCCCTAAACGGTGGGCAAATATCATGAAAACGGCCATAAAACGCGAGAACGGCGAGTTTCTGGTCATATCTCTCAAACATGTCAGGGTTCTTTCGAGACATGCAAATCCGGCTGAAACCCAAAAAACGGTGGGCAATAACTCATGAAAATGACCATAAAACACGAAAACGAAGAGTTTTTAGGCATAACTCTCAAACATGTACCGGGTCTTAAGGTTGCTTTAAATAGCCCTAGAACCATAAAACTGTGGGCAATAGCTCATGAAAACGGCCATAAAACAAGAAAACGACGAGTTTCTGGTCATATCTTTCCAACATGTATCAGGTCGGAAGGTCATCAGAATCGCCTAGAACCCCTAAACTGTGGGCAATAGCTCATGAAAACGGCCATAAACGCGAGAACGGCGAAGCCGGGTCATATCTCTCAAACATGTCGTGGTTCTTTCGAGACATGCAACCGCCGAAACCCAAAAACTGTGGGCAATAACTCATGAAAATGACCATAAAACACGAAAACGACGAGTTTTTAGGCATAACTCTCAAACATGTACCGGTCTTAAGGTTGCTTTAAATAGCCCTAGAACCATAAAACTGTGGGCAATAGCTCATGAAACGGCCATAAAACAAGAAAACGACAAGTTTCGTCATATCTTTCCAACATGTATCAGTCGGAAGGTCATCAGAATCGCCTAGAACCCCTAAACCGGGCAATAGCTCATGAAAACGGCCATAAAACGCGAGAACGGCGAAGCTCGTCATATCTCTCAAACATGTCGTGGTTCTTTAGAGACATGCAACCCCGACGAAACCCAAAAACTGTGGGCAATAACTCATGAAAATGACCATAAAACACGAAAACGACGAGTTTTTAGGCATAACTCTCAAACATGTACCGGGTCTTAAGGTTGCTTTAAATAGCCCTAGAACCATAAAACTATGGGCAATAGCTCATGAAAACGGCCAGAAAACGCGAAAACGACGAGTTTCTGGTCATATCTTTCCAACATGTATCAGGTCGGAAGGTCACTGTAAATCGCCCTAGAACCCAAAAACTGTGGGCAATAGCTCATGAAAATGACCATAAAACACGAAAACGACGAGTTTTTAGGCATAACTCTCAAACATGTACCGGGTCTTAAGGTTGCTTTAAATAGCCCTAGAACCATAAAACTGTGGGCAATAGCTCATGAAAACGGCCATAAAACAAGAAAACGACGAGTTTCTGGTCATATCTTTCCAACATGTATCAGGTCGGAAGGTCACTGTAAATCGCCCTAGAACCCCTAAACTGTGGGCAATAGCTCATGAAAACGGCCATAAAACGCGAGAACGGCGAGTTTCTGGTCATATCTCTCAAACATGTCAGGGTTCTTTCGAGACATGCAAATCTGGCTGAAACCCAAAAACTGTGGGCAATAACTCATGAAAATGACCATAAAACACGAAAACGACGAGTTTTTAGGCATAACTCTCAAACATGTACCGGGTCTTAAGGTTGCTTTAAATAGCCCTAGAACCATAAAACTGTGGGCAATAGCTCATGAAAACGGCATAAAACAAGAAAACGACGAGTTTCTGGTCATATCTTTCCAACATGTATCAGGCCGGAAGGTCACGGTAAATCGCCCTAGAACCCCCAAACAGTGGGCAATAGCTCATGAAAACGGCCATAAAACGCGAGAACGGCGAAGTTTCGTCATATCTCTCAAACATGTCGTGGTTCTTTCGAGACATGCAACCGCTAAAACCCAAAAACTGGGCAATAACTCATGAAAATGACCATAAACACGAAAACGACGAAGTTTTAGGCATAACTCTCAAACATGTACCGGTCTTAAGGTTGCTTTAAATAGCCCTAGAACCATAAAACTGTGGGCAATAGCTCATGAAAACAGCCATAAAACACGAAAACGACGAAGCTCGGGTCATATCTTTCCAACATGTATCAGTCGGAAGGTCATCAGAATCGCCTAGAACCCCTAAACTGTGGGCAATAGCTCATGAAAACGGCCATAAAACGCGAGAACGGCGAAGTTTCGTCATATCTCTCAAACATGTCGTGGTTCTTTCGAGACATGCAACCGCCGAAACCCAAAAACTGGGCAATAACTCATGAAAATGACCATAAAACACGAAACGACGAAGTTTTAGGCATAACTCTCAAACATGTACCGGTCTTAAGGTTGCTTTAAATAGCCCTAGAACCATAAAACTGTGGGCAATAGCTCATGAAAACGGCCATAAAACAAGAAAACGACGAAGTTTCGTCATATCTTTCCAACATGTATCAGTCGGAAGGTCATCAGAATCGCCTAGAACCCCTAAACTGTGGGCAATAGCTCATGAAAACGGCCATAAAACGCGAGAACGGCGAAGCTCGTCATATCTCTCAAACATGTCGTGGTTCTTTCGAGACATGCAACCGCCGAAACCCAAAAACTGTGGGCAATAACTCATGAAAATGACCATAAAACACTTAAAACGACGAAGTTTTAGGCATAACTCTCAAACATGTACCGGTCTTAAGGTTGCTTTAAATAGCCCTAGAACCATAAAACCGTGGGCAATAGCTCATGAAAACGGCCATACAACAAGAAAACGACGAAGCTGGGTCATATCTTTCCAACATGTATCGTGTCGGAAGGTCATCAGAATCGCCTAGAACCCCTAAACTGTGGGCAATAGCTCATGAAAACGGCCATAAAACGCGAGAACGGCGAAGCCGGTCATATCTCTCAAACATGTCGTGGTTCTTTCGAGACATGCAACCGTCGAAACCCAAAACTGTGGGCAATAACTCATGAAAATGACCATAAACACGAAAACGACGAGTTTTTAGGCATAACTCTCAAACATGTACCGGCTCTTAAGGTTGCTTTAAATAGCCCTAGAACCATAAAACTGTGGGCAATAGCTCATGAAAACGGCCATAAAACAAGAAAACGACGAGTTCTGGTCATATCTTTCCAACATGTATCAGTCGGAAGGTCATCAGAATCGCCTAGAACCCCTAAACTGTGGGCAATAGCTCATGAAAACGGCCATAAAACGCGACAACGGCGAAGCTCGGTCATATCTCTCAAACATGTCGTGGTTCTTTCGAGACATGCAACCGCCGAAACCCAAAAACTGGGCAATAACTCATGAAAATGACCATAAACACGAAAAACGACGAAGTTTTAGGCATAACTCTCAAACATGTACCGGTTCTTGATGGTGCTTTAAATAGCCCTAGAACCATAAAACTGTGGGCAATAGCTCATGAAAACGGCCATAAAACAAGAAAACGACGAGTTTCTGGTCATATCTTTCCAACATGTATCAGTCGGAAGGTCATCAGAATCGCCTAGAACCCCTAAACCGGGCAATAGCTCATGAAAACGGCCATAAACGCGAGAACGGCGAAGCTCGTCATATCTCTCAAACATGTCAGGGTTCTTTCGAGACATGCAAATCCGGCTGAAACCCAAAAACTGTGGGCAATAACTCATGAAAATGACCATAAAACACGAAAAAGACGAGTTTTTAGGCATAACTCTCAAACATGTACCGGTCTTAAGGTTGCTTTAAATAGCCCTAGAACCATAAAACTGGGCAATAGCTCATGAAAACGGCCATAAAACAAGAAAACGACGAAGTTTCGTCATATCTTTCCAACATGTATCAGTCGGAAGGTCATCAGAATCGCCTAGAACCCCTAAATCGGGCAATAGCTCATGAAAACGGCCATAAAACGCGAGAACGGCGAAGCTCGGTCATATCTCTCAAACATGTCGTGGTTCTTTCGAGACATGCAACCGCCGAAACCCAAAAACTGTGGGCAATAACTCATGAAAATGACCATAAACACGAAAACGACGAAGTTTTAGGCATAACTCTCAAACATGTACCGGTCTTAAGGTTGCTTTAAATAGCCCTAGAACCATAAAACTGTGGGCAATAACTCATGAAAACGGCCATAAAACAAGAAAACGACGAAGTTTCGTCATATCTTTCCAACATGTATCGTGTCGAAGGTCATCAGAATCGCCTAGAACCCCTAAACTGTGGGCAATAGCTCATGAAAACGGCCATAAAACGCGAGAACGGCGAAGCTCGTCATATCTCTCAAACATGTCGTGGTTCTTTCGAGACATGCAACCGTCAAAACACAAAAACTGTGGGCAATAACTTATGAAAATGACCATAAAACACGAAAACGACGAGTTTTTAGGCATAACTCTCAAACATGTACCAGGTCTTAAGGTTGCTTTAAATAGCCCTACAACCATAAAACTGTTGGCAATAGCTCATGAAAACGGCCATAAAACAAGAAAACGACGAGTTTCTGGTCATATCTTTCCGACATGTATCAGGTCGGAAGGTCACTGTAAATCGCCCTAGAACCCCTAAACTGTGGGCAATAGCTCATGAAAATGACCATAAAACACGAAAACGACGAGTTTTTAGGCATAACTCTCAAACATGTACCGGGTCTTAAGGTTGCTTTAAATAGCCCTAGAACCATAAAACTGTGGGCAATAGCTCATGAAAACGGCCATAAAACAAGAAAACGACGGGAAGCGGGTCATATCTTTCAACATGTATCGTCTTAAGGTCATCAGAATCGCCCTAGAACCCCTAAACTGTGGGCAATAGCTCATGAAAACGGCCATAAAACACGAAAACGGCGAGTTTCTGGTCATATCTCTCAAACATGTCAGGGTTCTTTCGAGACATGCAAATTCGGCTGAAACCCAAAAACTGTGGGCAATAACTCATGAAAATGACCATAAAACACGAAAACGACGAGTTTTTAGGCATAACTCTCAAACATGTACCGGGTCTTAAGGTTGCTTTAAATAGCCCTAGAACCATAAAACTGTGGGCAATAGCTCATGAAAACGGCCATAAAACAAGAAAACGACGAGTTTCTGGTCATATCTTTCCAACATGTATCAGGTCGGAAGGTCACTGTAAATCGCCGTAGAACCCCTAAACTGTGGGCAATAGCTCATGAAAACGGCCATAAAACGCGAGAACGGCGAGCCGGTCATATCTCTCAAACATGTCGTGGTTCTTTCGAGACATGCAAATCCGCTAAAACCCAAAAACTGGGCAATAACTCATGAAAATGACCATAAAACACGAAAACGACGAAGTTTTAGGCATAACTCTCAAACATGTACCGGTCTTAAGGTTGCTTTAAATAGCCCTAGAACCATAAAACTGTGGCAATAGCTCATGAAAACGGCCATAAAACAAGAAAACGACGAAGCTCGTCATATCTTTCCAACATGTATCAGTCGAAGGTCATCAGAATCGCCCTAGAACCCCTAAACTGTGGGCAATAGCTCATGAAAACGGCCATAAAACGCGAGAACGGCGAAGCTCGTCATATCTCTCAAACATGTCGTGGTTCTTTCGAGACATGCAACCGTCCGAAACCCAAAAACTGTGGGCAATAACTCATGAAAATGACCATAAAACACTTAAAACGACGAAGTTTTTAGGCATAACTCTCAAACATGTACCGGTCTTAAGGTTGCTTGAAATAGCCCTAGAACCATAAAACCGTGGGCAATAGCTCATGAAAACGGCCATAAAACAAGAAAACGACGAGAGTCTGGTCATATCTTTCCAACATGTATCGTGTCGGAAGGTCATCAGAATCGCCCTAGAACCCCTAAACTGGGCAATAGCTCATGAAAACGGCCATAAAACGCGAGAACGGCGAAGCTCGGTCATATCTCTCAAACATGTCGTGGTTCTTTCGAGACATGCAACCGCTAAAACCCAAAAACTGTGGCAATAACTCATGAAAATGACCATAAACACGAAAACGACGAAGTTTTAGGCATAACTCTCAAACATGTACCGGTCTTAAGGTTGCTTTAAATAGCCCTAGAACCATAAAACTGTGGGCAATAGCTCATGAAAACGGCCATAAAACAAGAAAACGACGAAGCTCGTCATATCTTTCCAACATGTATCAGTCGGAAGGTCATCAGAATCGCCTAGAACCCCTAAACTGTGGGCAATAGCTCATGAAAACGGCCATAAAACGCGAGAACGGCGAAGCCGGTCATATCTCTCAAACATGTCGTGGTTCTTTCGAGACATGCAACCGCCGAAACCCAAAAACTGTGGGCAATAACTCATGAAAATGACCATAAAACACGAAAACGACGAAGTTTTAGGCATAACTCTCAAACATGTACCGGTCTTAAGGTTGCTTTAAATAGCCCTAGAACCATAAAACTGTGGGCAATAGCTCATGAAAACGGCCATAAAACAAAAAAACGACGAAGTTCGGTCATATCTTTCCAACATGTATCGTGTCGGAAGGTCATCAGAATCGCCTAGAACCCCTAAACTGTGGGCAATAGCTCATGAAAACGGCCATAAAACGCTAGAACGGCGAGTTTCTGGTCATATCTATCAAACATGTCATGGTTCTTTCGAGACATGCAAATCAAAACCCAAAAACTGTGGGCAATAACTCATGAAAATGACCATAAAACACGAAAACGACGAGTTTTTAGGCATAACTCTCAAACATGTACCGGGTCTTGAGGTTGCTTTAAATAGCCCTAGAACCATAAAACTGTGGGCAATAGCTCATGAAAACGGCCATAAAACAAGAAAACGACGAGTTTCTGGTCATATCTTTCCAACATGTATCAGGTCGGAAGGTCACTGTAAATCGCCCTAGAACCCCTAAAAATTGGGCAATAGCTCATGAAAACGGCCATAAAACGCGAGAACGGCGAGTTTCTGGTCATATCTCTCAAACTTGTCAGGGTTCTTTCGAGACATGCAAATCCGGCTGAAACCCAAAAACTGTGGGCAATAACTCATGAAAACGGCCATAAAACAAGAAAACGACGAGTTTCTGGTCATAACTCTCAAACATGTACCGGGTCGTAAGGTTGCTTTAAATAGCCCTAGAACCATAAAACTGTGGGCAATAGCTAATGAAAACGCCATAAAACAAGCAAACGACGAAGCTTCGTCATATCTTTCCAACATGTATCAGTCGGAAGGTCATCAGAATCGCCTAGAACCCCTAAACCGTGGGCAATAGCTCATGAAAACGGCCATAAAACGCGAGAACGGCGAGTTTCTGGTCATATCTCTCAAACATGTCAGGGTTCTTTCGAGACATGCAAATCCGGCTGAAACCCAAAAACTGTGGGCAATAGCTCATGAAAATGACCATAAAACAAGAAAACGACGAGTTTCTGGTCATATATTTCCAACATGTATCAGGTCGGAAGGTCACTGTAAATCGCCCTAGAACCCCTAAACTGTGGGCAATAGCTCATGAAAACGGCCATAAAACGCGAGAACGGCGAGTTTCTGGTCATATCTCTCAAACATGTCAGGGTTCTTTCGAGACATGCAAATCCGGCTGAAACCCAAAAACTGTGGGCAATAACTCATGAAAATGACCATAAAACACGAAAACGACGAGTTTTTAGGCATAACTCTCAAACATGTACCGGGTCTTAAGGTTGCTTTAAATAGCCCTAGAACCATAAAACTGTGGGCAATAGCTCATGAAACGGCCATAAAACAAGAAAACGACGAGTTTATGGTCATATCTTTCCAACATGTATTAGGTCGGAAGGTCATCAGAATCGCCTAGAACCCCTAAACTGTGGCAATAGCTCATGAAAACGGCCATAAACGCGAGAACGGCGAAGTTCGTCATATCTCTCAAACATGTCGTGGTTCTTTCGAGACATGCAACCGCTAAAACCCAAAAACTGGGCAATAACTCATGAAAATGACCATAAAACACGAAAACGACGAAGTTTTAGGCATAACTCTCAAACATGTATCGGTCTTAAGGTTGCTTTAAATAGCCCTAGAACCATAAAATCATGGGCAATAGCTCATGAAAACGGCCATAAAACAAGAAAACGACGAAGCCGGGTCATATCTTTCAACATGTATCGTTCGAGGTCATGCAAATCGCCCTAGAACCCAAAACTGTGGGCAATAACTCATGAAAATGACCATAAAACACGAAAACGACGAATTTTTAGTCATAACTCTCAAACATGTACCGGGTCTTAAGGTTGCAAATAAATCTAGAACCATAAAATGTGGGCAATAGCTCATGAAAACGCCATAAAACAAGAAAACGACGAAGTTCGTCATATCTTTCAACATGTATCGGTCGGAAGGTCATCAGAATCGCCTAGAACCCCTAAACAGTGGGAAATAGCTCATGAAAACGGCCATAAAACGAGAGAACGCCAAGTTTCTGGTCATATCTCTCAAACATGTCAGGGTTCTTTCGAGACATGCAACCGTCAAAACCCAAAAACTATGGGCAATAACTCATGAAAATGACCATAAAACACGAAAACGACGAGTTTTAGGCATAACTCTCAAACATGTACCGGGTCTTAAGGTTGCTTTAAATAGCCCTAGAACCATAAAACTGTGGGCAATAGCTCATGAAAACGGCCATAAAACAAGAAAACGACGAGTTTCTGGTCATATCTTTCCAACATGTATCAGGTTGGAAGGTCACTGTAAATCGCCCTAGAACCCCTAAACTGTGGGCAATAGCTCATGAAAACGGCCATAAAACGCGAGAACGGCGAGTTTCTGGTCATATCTCTCAAACATGTCAGGGTTCTTTCGAGACATGCAAATCCGGCTAAAACCCAAAAACTATGGGCAATAACTCATGAAAATGACCATAAAACACGAAAACGACGATTTTTTAGGCATAACTCTCAAACATGTACCGGGTCTTAAGGTTGCTTTAAATAGCCCTAGAACCATAAAACTGTGGGCAATAGCTCATGAAAACGACCATAAAACAAGAAAACGACAAGCTCGTCATATCTTTCCAACATGTATCAGTCGGAAGGTCATCAGAATCGCCTAGAACCCCAAAACTGTGGGCAATAGCTCATGAAAACGGACATAAAACGCGAGAACGGTGAGGTCATATCTCTCAAACATGTCAGGGTTCTTTCGAGACATGCAAATCCGGCTGAAACCCAAAAACTGTGGGCAATAACTCATGAAAATGACCATAAAACACGAAAACGACGAGTTTTTAGGCATAAATCTCAAACATGTACCGGGTCTTAAGGTTGCTTTAAATAGCCCTAGAACCATAAAACTGTGGGCAATAGCTCATGAAAACGGCCATAAAACAAGAAAACGACGAGTTTCTGGTCATATCTTTCCAACATGTATCAGGTCGGAAGGTCACTGTAAATCGCCCTAGAACCCCTAAACAGTGGGCAATAGCTCATGAAAACGGCCATAAAACGCGAGAACGGCGAGTTTCTGGTCATATCTCTCAAACTTGTCAGGGTTCTTTCGAGACATGCAAATCCGGCTGAAACCCAAAAACTGTGGGCAATAACTCATGAAAATGACCATAAAACACGAAAACGACGAGTTTTTAGGCATAACTCTCAAACATCTTGCTTTAAATAGCCCTAGAACCATAAAACTGTGGGCAATAGCTCATGAAAACGGCCATAAAACAAGAAAACGACGAGTTTCTGGTCATATCTTTTCAACATGTATCAGGTCGGAACGTCATCAGAATCGCCTAGAACCCCTAAACTGCGGGCAATAGCTCATGAAAACGGCCATAAAACGCGAGAACGTCGAGTTTCTGGTCATATCTCTCAAACATGTCAGGGTTCTTTCGAGACATGCAATTCCGGCTGAAACCCAAAAACTGTGGGCAATAACTCATGAAAATGACCATAAACCACGAAAACGACGAGTTTTTAGGCATAACTCTCAAACATGTATCGGGTCTTAAGGCTGCTTTAAATAGCCCTAGAACCATAAAACTGGACGCAATAGCTCATGAAAACGGCCATAAAACAAGAAAACGACGAGTTTCTGGTCATATCTTTCCAACATGTATCAGGTAGGAAGGTCATCAGAATCGCCTAGAACCCCTAAACTGGCAATAGCTCATGAAACGGCCATAAAACGCGAGAACGGCGAAGCTTGTCATATCTCTCAAACATGTCGGTTCTTTCGAGACATGCAAATCCAAAACCCAAAACTGGGCAATAACTCATGAAAATGACCATAAACACGAAAACGACGAAGTTTTTAGGCATAACTCTCAAACATGTACCGGTCTTAAGGTTGCTTTAAATAGCCCTAGAACCATAAAACTGGGCAATAGCTCATGAAAACGGCCATAAAACAAGAAAACGACGAAGCTCGGGTCATATCTTTCCAACATGTATCAGTCGGAAGGTCATCAGAACCCCTAAACTGTAGGCAATAGCTCATGAAAACGGCCATAAAACGCGAGAACGGCGAGTTTCTGGTCATATCTCTCAAACATGTCAGGGTTCTTTCGAGACATGCAAATCCGGCTGAAACCCAAAAACTGTGGGCAATAACTCATGAAAATGACCATAAAACACGAAAACGACGAGTTTTTAGGCATAACTCTCAAACATGTACCGGGTCTTAAGGTTGCTTTAAATAGCCCTAGAACCATAAAACTGTGGGCAATAGCTCATGAAAACGGCCATAAAACAAGAAAACGACGAGATTCTGGTCATATCTTTCCAACATGTATCAGGTCGGAAGGTCACTGTAAATCGCCCTAGAACCCCTAAACTGTGGGCAATAGCTCATGAAAACGGCCATAAAACGCGAGAACGGCGAGTTTCTGGTCATATCTCTCAAACATGTCAGGGTTCTTTCGAGACATGCAAATCCGGCTAAAACCCAAAAACTGTGGCAATAACTCATGAAAATGACCATAAAACACGAAAACGACGAGTTTTTAGGCATAACTCTCAAACATGTACCGGGTCTTAAGGTTGCTTTAAATAGCCCTAGAACCATAAAACTGTGGGCAATAGCTCATGAAAACGGCCATAAAACAAGAAAACGACGAGTTTCTGGTCATATCTTTCCAACATGTATCAGGTCGGAAGGTCACTGTAAATCGCCCTAGAACCCCTAAACTGTGGGCAATAGCTCATGAAAACGGCCATAAAACGCGAGAACAGCGAGTTTCTGGTCATATCTCAAAAATGTAACGGGTCTTACATGCCTTGCAAATCCAATTGGAACCAAAAACTGTGGGCAATAACTCATGAAAATGACCATAAAACACGAAAACGACGAGTTTTTAGGCATAACTCTCAAACATGTATCGGGTCTTAAAGTCGTTGTAAATCGCCCTAGAACCCCAAAACTGTGGGCAATAGCTCATGAAAACGGCCATAAAACGCGAGAACGGCGAGTTTCTGGTCATATCTCTCAAACATGTCAGGGTTCTTTCGAGACATGCAAATCCGGCTGAAACACAAAAACTGTGGGCAATAACTCATGAAAATGACCATAAAACACGAAAACGACGAGTTTTTAGGCATAACTCTCAAACATGTACCGGGTCTTAAGGTTGCTTTAAATAGCCCTAGAACCATAAAACTGTGGGCAATAGCTCATGAAAACGGCCATAAAACAAGAAAACGACGAGTTTCTGGTCATATCTTTCCAACATGTATCAGGTCGGAAGGTCACTGTAAATCGCCCTAGAACCCCTAAACTGTGGGCAATAGCTCATGAAAACGGCCATAAAACGCGAGAACGGCGAGTTTCTGGTCATATCTCTCAAACATGTCAGGGTTCTTTCGAGACATGCAAATCCGGCTGAAACCCAAAAACTGTGGGCAATAGCTCATGAAAACGGCCATAAAACAAAAAAACGACGAGTTTTTAGGCATAACTCTCAAACATGTACCGGGTCTTAAGGTTGCTTTAAATAGCCCTAGAACCATAAAACTGTGGGCAATAGATCATGAAAACGGCCATAAAACAAGAAAACGACGAGTTTCTGGTCATATCTGTCCAACATGTATCAGGTCGGAAGGTCACTGTAAATCGCCCTAGAACCCCTAAACTGTGGGCAATAGCTCATGAAAACGGCCATAAAACGCGAGAACGGCGAGTTTCTGGTCATAACTCTCAAACATGTCAGGGTTCTTTCGAGACATGCAAATCCGGCTGAAACCCAAAAACTGTGGGCAATAACTCATGAAAATGACCATAAAACACGAAAACGACGAGTTTTTAGGCATAACTCTCAAACATGTACCGGGTCTTAAGGTTGCTTTAAATAGCCCTAGAACCATAAAACTATGGGCAATAACTCATGAAAACGGCCATAAAACAAGAAAACGACGAGTTTCTGGTCATATCTTTCCAACATGTATTAGGTCGGAAGGTCACTGTAAATCTCCCTAGAACCCCTAAACTGTGGGCAATAGCTCATGAAAACGCCATAAAACGCGAGAACGGCGAAGCTCGTCATATCTCTCAAACATGTCAGGGTTCTTTCGAGACATGCAAATCCGGCTGAAACCCAAAAACTGTGGGCAATAACTCATGAAAATGACCATAAAACACGAAAACGACGAGTTTTTAGGCATAACTCTCAAACATGTACCGGGTCTTAAGGTTGCTTTAAATAGCCCTAGAACCATAAAACTGTGGGCAATAGCTCATGAAAACGGCCATAAAACAAGAAAACGACGAGTTTCTGGTCATATCTTTCCAACATGTATCAGGTCGGAAGGTCACTGTAAATCGCCTAGAACCCCTAAACAGTGGGCAATAGCTCATGAAAACGGCCATAAAATGCGAGAACGGCGAGTTTCTGGTCAAATCTCTCAAACATGTCAGGGTTCTTTCGAGACATGCAAATCCGGATGAACCCAAAAACTGTGGGCAATAACTCATGAAAATGACCATAAAACACGAAAACGACGAGTTTTTAGGCATAACTCTCAAACATGTACCGGGTCTTAAGGTTGCTTTAAATAGCCCTAGAACCATAAAACTGTGGGCAATAGCTCATGAAAACGGCCATAAAACAAGAAAACGACGAGTTCTGGTCATATCTTTCCAACATGTATCAGGTCGGAAGGTCATTGTAAATCGCCCTAGAACCCCTAAACTGTGGGCAATAGCTCATGAAAACGGCCATAAAACGCGAGAACGGCGAGTTTCTGGTCATATCTCTCAAACATGTCAGGGTTCTTTCGAGACATGCAAATCCGGCTGAAACCCAAAAACTGTGGGCAATAACTCATGAAAATGACCATAAAACACGAAAACGACGAGTTTTTAGGCATAACTCTCAAACATGTACCGGGTCTTAAGGTTGCTTTAAATAGCCCTAGAACCATAAAACTATGGGCAATAGCTCATGAAAACGGCCATAAAACAAGAAAACGACGAGATTCTGGTCATATCTTTCCAACATGTATCAGGTCGGAAGGTCACTGTAAATCGCCCTAGAACCCCTAAACAGTGGGCAATAGCTCATGAAAACGGCCATAAAACGCGAGAACGGCGAGTTTCTGGTCATATCTCTCAAACATGTCAGGGTTCTTTCGAGACATGCAAATCTGGCTAAAACCCAAAAACTGTGGGCAATAACTCATGAAAATGACCATAAAACACGAAAACGACGAGTTTTTAGGCATATCTCTCAAACAAGTACCGGGTCTTAAGGTTGCTTTAAATAGCCCTAGAACCATAAAACTGTGGGCAATAGCTCATGAAAACGACCATAAAACTAGAAAACGACGAGTTTCTGGTCATATCTTTCCAACATGTATCAGGTCGGAAGGTCATTGTAAATCGCCCTAGAACCCCTAAACAGTGGGCATTAGCTCATGAAAATGACCATAAAACATGAAAACGACGAGTTTTTAGGCATAACTCTCAAACATGTATCGGGTCTTACATGCCTTGCAAATCCAATTGGAACCAAAAACCGTGAGCAATAACTCATAAAAATGGCCATAAACACGAAAAAGACGAGTTTTTAGGCATAACTCTCAAACATGTATCGGGTCTTAAAGTCGTTGTAAATCGCCCTAGAACCCCAAAACTGTGGGCAATAGCTCATGAAAACGGCCATAAAACGCGAGAACGGAGAGTTTCTGGTCATATCTCTCAAACATGTCAGGGTTCTTTCGAGACATGCAAATCCGGCTGAAACCCAAAACTGTGGGCAATAACTCATGAAAATGACCATAAAACACGAAAAAGACGAGTTTTTAGGCATAACTCTCAAACATGTACCGGGTCTTAAGGTTGCTTTAAATAGCCCTAGAACCATAAAACTGTGGGCAATAGCTCATGAAAACGACCATAAAACAAGAAAACGACGAGTTTCTGGTCATATCTTTCCAACATGTATCAGGTCGGAAGGTCACTGTAAATCGCCCTAAAACCCCTAAACTGTGGGCAATAGCTCATGAAAACGACCATAAAACGCGAGAACGGAGAGTTTCTGGTCATATCTCTCAAACATGTCAGGTTCTTTGGAGACAACCGGGGGGAGGAGGACCCCATCGGAGGGCCAGTCGCAACTTTCTTGTAACGGAGCACCATCGGTGTGGAGGGGGGATTACAACTTGCTTGTAAATCAGCACCTGTCGGTGTGGAGGGGGTCCTAGTTGCAAGTTGCTTGTTACTGCGACCCCGTCGAGGAGGGGGGAGTTGCATCTTGATTGCAACCGTGGGAAGGGGGACGCCGTCGGAGGGCCAGTCGCAACTTGCTTGCAAGTGAGCACCGTCTGCGTGGAGGAGGGGCAGTTGAAACTTGCTTGTAACTGAGCAACCATCGATGTGGAGGGGGTAGGGAAGTTGCAACTTTCTTGTAACTGATCTCTAACGAGTCCCAGCAACAAGTTGCTTGTTATTGCGGCCCCGTCGAGGAGGGACCAGTTGCATCTTGATTGCAAACGGAGGGAGGGGACGTGTCAGAGGGCCAGTCGCAACTTACTTTCAACCGGGGGACATGGACCAACTGCAACTTCATTGTAAACTAGGGCCCTGCCCAGGGGAGGCCAATTGCAACTTGAATACAACCGGGGGACCTTGTTGGCGGACAGTTTGCACTTGTCGGCACGAGGGGGCTAGTTGCAATGAACTTTTTTGTTTGCAACTACCGGTATTTTTTCTTTTTATTTTCTGATTTGTTTTGTTGTCTGCTAAGTAAGGCACTTTTAAATTGTTTTTCCATTTGTGTCGTTAGACTTCAGTCATACAAATTGTCGAAGTAGGAGTTGTGTATATTATGTTTGCTTTTGACAAAAAAAAGAGGTGAACAAGGAAAGTGTCCTAAGGATACAATAATAGTTGCATAAAAGGAAAAATCATAATTCAATTTTATACGATGATATCTACGGTATAAACATTCATGATCTTTTTTTGGAAAATATAATGATTTTTCTTTTTTTCTTTTATATTTTTATCATATTTAATAAGACAATATTCACCATAGAACTTTTTTATGCAACTATTATGTGTGGAGCCAAAATGTTAGTGGCCTTTTTAGGACCACGGAGGGTGGCTCGGAAGCGAGCTCGGCGGACGCCCTGATGGTGTTCGCGACCGACGCGCAGGAGGTGTCCGCGACCGGCGCGTAGGTGGAGGGTGCGTAGGCGGAGCGCGACCTTTTCATCTCTTTCTATATTTTATTATTTTGTTTACCTCAATTCTTTTCTGAAAATTAAGCTATATGCAATTTATATGCAATTTTGCTTTCAAGTGAGCCACCATAGAAACATTATGTGCATCCTTTACAAAAAAATTTTGGAAATTATCATGCTGAATAAGATTTTTAAAAAGGACTTCTCCATGTATTTTAAAAAATTGTATTCCCTTCGATCCAAATTAATTGACTCAATTTTAGATTTGGATGTATGTAGCACTAAAACATGTCTAAATTTATCCGAATTTAGACAAATTTGAGCCAATTAATTTAGATCGGAGGAGTATTATGTTTTGCACATATAAACGGAGACAAGTCTTAGGTGTGGGACCATATATGTATATTGCTAGGTTGTGTGTCCACTTGGCTTGTGTGTCCAATGTGTATAGTGTTTAAAAAGTGAAGTGGGATAGTAGATAGCGAGGGAGACGGAGCAGAAAAAAAAGGGACACGGAAGCCAGACGAGAAAGAGGACGCGATTGCGCCGGAGCAGCCCAACAAGACAAAAGCCTACAGAAACAGATACGAAACAGACACAGCCTAACAACAACACGCTGCCTGAGACGTTGGGCTCAAAAGGAAACAAATGCTGGGTTATTTTGTTCATGACGTCACGCGATAAGTCTCACTGGCATGAAACGCCTCTATAAAAGAAGTCCAAATATATTTACTTTATAAAACTAACACATACTCCCTCCGTTTCAAAATATAAGATGTTTTAGGTTTGTGAAGAAAATGAATTTAGACTTTTTTTAGTGTGTAGATTTATCCCAAAGTTGAATAAACCTATATACTAAACCAAGTCTAGATTCATTTTCTTCACAAACCTAAAACGTTTTATATTTTAAAACAGAGGGAGTATTTTAAAACAAAGGGAGTACAGATTTAGAGAAAGTTCAACTGACCACACACAACCGATGGCATATCCACACTATACAACTCTTCATCACTACAAAACATCGAATTGTCAGCCTTTGAGGAATTGTCGGACTCCACCTTGATTACCGATGAGGGGCGAGCCTCACTTGTCCTCTTCACGTCGCTCTACACAAAGAGTTATCACTCTGTCTGCATGGTTTTTTTTTTTTGACAAAAAGCATATATTAATATCGTGAAAATAACAATTACACCTAGCCTCTGAACAACGCGTTGCCCTATCGGCCTTACAAATGTACACATAAAAAAAAGAATTATGAAAAATGTCCTGCTACGGTGATCTATTAGCTGTAGAAACAATACTACCACCACCAACATAGCAACAGAAGTCCAGCTTCTTCAAAAGCAACGCCTACAAGAAAAAAATAGTACGCAAGCATCGTCGTCACCGGATCATAGATCATAAGTTTTCGTCGTAGAGAAACTTTTCCTGCACGTATTGCAGATTTTCCTCAGCGAACCTCGCCATTACCGCCACATCGCTCTCATGGGTGTTGTGATGTTGCATGACGAGGATGTCTTCCTCCTCTTCGTGGGACACAACCCGCAAATCTAGAGTAAGGAATTCTGCCTCGGCAAGGCTCTTGACATCCAGGATGTTGAGCTCGTCCTTAGGCCAGTGGTACCTTTAAGCAGAGAGGTCGTACGTGCACGCAGTGAGTTCCGATGACTTGAAGGTGCCGACCGTACGTCGACAGAGATCTCGGCCACATATCGGTCGGACGGACGGAGCCGAGCGTTGTGGAAGATGGTGCGTCTCCTTGGCTTGGCACGCTACGACATCCTTGATGGCATGTCGAAGCGTCTGTGCAGTCGACTAGGCCAGGGAGGTGCGATCGACGCGGTGGGGGCGGTACGGACGAGCCTATAAGTGCTCTAAAAACGGTTATTCCCTATTTTTCACCACCTCTTGGAGATACTCTAAGCCTGTATTTTGAGACGAAGTGGGCAACGTATCGTGAAAGCGTCCATATACAAGCATTTGATACCTACATAGGAACGAAAATTAAAACCGTACGTCGTGACGATTTTGTTGTAGTGAATAAGACTTTTCTAGTTACAAGCTAAGAAAGTGAGCAAAAGTTTGTTTTTAGCATGCTTAGATATAGGTAGACAAGCCGTGAAGATAAAATATGATTTATTTTATGAATTTTGGTACAATAGTATGTGTTAATCCGCAAAGTGTACCAATCTTACTCATGTTCCATATTTTATGTATTGGAGACAATTATGGAAATAAACTTAAAACAATGATTCACTGTGTATCAAATAGACAAGGAACTAGATGGGCGTTACAAACTTAGCATAAGGAATGTATTTTCCATATCCTGCCATGGTAGTGTCTGCGCCACTTTATTTATAAAAGAGTAAATTTCAGTTTTTACCCTATTTTTAAATTTTTTTGAAACTAATTATCCTATTTAAAATATTTTCATATGTATTACGCCATTTAGCGAAAGTTATGCCATCTTTTACCCTCTCTGAGATTTGAAGCAGTTCAAGAAATCTTATCATTCTAATTATATTAAATTAAAATTTTGTGGGCGAACAAGGGTAGAGGGTTCATTGCTATCAACCAATGGTACCCTGGTTCACTGCTATCAAGCAGTGGTACCGTTTTGAAAACAAAAAATTTGGATTCATTGCTATCAACCAATGGTACCCCAGTTCATTGCTGTCAACCAGTGTTAACATTTTTCAAAGTAAAAGTTTTGGTTCAATGATATCAATCAATGGTACCCTTTTAGTTTTAAAAGAAAGATTTGTATTTCAAAATGAATGGATAAAACCATTGCTTTACGCAAATTCAGCCAAAACTCCACGTAGCCAGATATGCATGTACTTATAGGTTGAGATTTATATTCCACCAAATAGGTGAACTTGTCAATACATTTAAAGTATTGGCCATTTGTGGATGCAACCTTTGATGTTGCAGGTTTCCCCGCGGATGAGTTAGGTACGATGTTAGGGTTGCGAGTCTATACTCAGCATGTTTTCGCATGTGGCTCGTGATGGAGCTATTATAGTTATAGTATTACGTTGTTGATGTTTGTAATGAGGAGCTAGCCCTTCTGCTATGCAACTTGCATGTGTTTATGTAAAGTTCTGGATCATTCAATGTAATGGAAATATGACCTTTGTCTCGTGATATTACATCCTAAACTGTGTTCTAGTGAGTCGATCCAGGGACTAGCACTATATTGCCCAACGACTTGTACCCCTACCGGGTCAGGTCACTTCAAGAAGTCGGTGGAAGGTATTGAATTTCTTGACGAAAGGTCAAAAGAAAGCAATCGTCAGTGCTCTCGGTTAAAGCAACGAGTCTTCTCTCTGAATAACTAGATGGTGTTATAAACTGAGAAAAAGCAATGTGTTTTCCATGACGTGTCACATAAGCTAAATGGTCCTTAAAATAGTATTATGATTTTTTCTACCCGGTCAACCCTTAGAAAAGTAACTCTGCAAATATCATCCATTACCCATAACCTTTTCTACAACATCGATAATTTTTTTAAAAATTTCATTGATTTATAGTGTGGAACAATGTTTACATATAATGCTTGATTTTTTTCTAAGTCTAATTATTTATTGAAAACGCCTAAGAAACTTTGGGCCTTATATGGCTCTGATTTACATCTGCAACTGTAAAATCACATATACTCCATGTGGCATGCATTGTCATCTCATACTGATTTTAGCATTTGGTTTAACAATAAAAATGAGTTTTCAAAAGAACAAAAAAAAAAGACAATAGATTTCCGCTAGAACCGCAATAAGACAGGCAATACTAGAAAACAATATAATCTATAACGAGTATTATACGAGTCCAATGCATATTAGTTTAATTCCCCTTGTATATAACCTAGACATAGATATATGGAAGCTACACAAGTTTGTGCAAGGTGTGTAAAGGATGGTTCTACAGCTGCATGACTATGCCACGAAGGTACGTCACGGAAGGAACAGAGCTAAGTGCCAGCTCTTTCATTTTTCTCGTTTTGAGAGGAATCCAGCTTCTGATTCTTTGTGGTCTTCCGCGATGTTGTACTCTATCCCAGCCGCACATATCAATTGTATCCTCGTAGGCACTGATTTCCACACCGAAAGACATATCAACCGTACGATCCACGATTTTGCGTTATACAATGTCTTCTGATCCTCGCCTCTCAAGTACGGAGTATTCCATAAAACGAATTCAGACAGCACACATCGTTTCGTTAGCTAGTACTTCCTCTATTCGGAATTATAGGTCCTACGCGCATACTTAGGTTGTTAATTTGACTAATAACATAACTTATATATCACAAAAATTATACCATTAGAAAATATAATCTCTAAAGTTTCTAATGATATAATTTTTATGCTATACTATTTATGTTTTGTTGTCTAAATTGATAACCTAGTTATCCGCGCGGGACTTATAATCCCAAACGGAGGGAGTATAGTAGCTTACGAACTACACGTTCCCTAGCAAGATTAACTTCTGTTTGGACTTTGCATGTGCAAGCTTCCGTACCCGAATCCCGAATGTACCTCCCGCACTACTAGAAAAACGCCTATTCGTGACGCACCTGAAAAGGCCTTCCGTGGCGCTCGTAGCCGTGGCGCACTGCATGGTGCGCCACGGTTATATCGAGATAGGCGTGGCGCACTACCAGGTGCGCCACGGGTAGGGGTACAGGTGCGCCACGGATATTTTTTTCAAAAATAAAAAAAATGCAAAAAACACTCTCGTTTTGAATTGCAAAAGCAATCGGGTCCGTGTATCGCCGCCGCAGTCGTGTCACCTCGCCGGAGCATGGCCGTGGCAGGGAGGTGCGGGAGGGGTCGTGGCCTCTCTAGTCCTCGCCGGCGTCAAGGTGGTAGAAAGGGTGTGGTTGGAGAAAGGAAGGTAGGAAGAGAGGGAGGAAGGAAGAGATGGAGGAAGAGAGGGAGGTAGGAAGAGATGGAGGAAGGGAGGGAGGAAGGGAGGTCGGTGAGGAGAAGGATGTCGCCGTCGCCCGTTGTCACTGCGAGGAGGAGGAGAAGGAGGTCACCGTTGCACCGCCGTCGCCCGTTGTCACTGCGAGGAGGAGGAGAAGGAGGCTGACGTCGCGCCGTCACTGCAAGGAGAGGAGAAGGGGAAGGAGGAGAAGGAAGAAGGGAGAAAGAAGAAGGAAGAAGGAGAAGGGAAAGGGAGAGGAAGAGGGAAAAGGGGAAAGGAAAAGGGAGGAGGGCGGGGTTGGGATTCAAATTTAAATCACGCCCAAGCTTATCCGTGGCGCACTAGGTGGTGGTGCGCTACGGGTAAGTCGCCCTCTATTTTTTTTCTGCAGGAAAAAACGGTCTTTTGACCGTAAATTTTTACTCTTTTCGAATTTTAAAAATCTAGAAAATCGCTAAACAACCGAAGGTGGTTGCCAGCGGATGTGAAATCTCGTTCTCGTCATTTTGGTATATTATACGATTTTTTTCGATATCGTATGCAAAAGTTACGGCCTTTTTACCGTAGCATGACTTTTTTTTGCAAATAAAGTCGAAACTCATGTTTGTTAATTTTACTAGAAGATATACCACATTACCTACCTAAATATGAAAGGATTTAATTTTTTGAAGTGTTTATCATTTTCTTTTATTTTTTGCAAAGCCTACGGGTATGTGTTCCGCTAAGTGAAACATCCGTAGCGTACCTTGACCTAGTGCGCTACAGGTATGTGTGATGTGGCCACATGTGCCCTGGCCCACACATAGCCGTGGCGCACCACCCCCATGTGCCATGCTTATGACAGTTAGCCGTAGGGCACCTGTGGGCAGTGCGCCACGTCTATTTTACCCGTGGGGCACCACTAGCAAGTGCGCCACAGAAGTGTGGATTACCTATAGCCGTTTTCCTAGCAGTGCCGCTAGGTACACCTATATGTTGCCGATTATTGCTTGACATATTGCCAGCCCGAAGGTGAGGAGAGAAAAAGCCATATGCTCACCTAGGGTTCCTATATTCCGACGCCGGTCTCCGGCAGCTCTCCTCCGCTAATGACCTCCTGCTTGTCAGTTGTGAGGGGGTCGTCAGATATTGCATGTGTGGACTTGTGTAGCTCCAGAGTTAGGGTTTCTGTAGATTAATTTTTTCAGTCGCCCGACGTCTTGGCTCCGTCAAATGCGACGACAATGATGAATAAAAGTGTTTTAGTTCTTCCTCTGATGTGGTGTTCTACTCTGTCGTCGGCGATGGATCTGGATGGTAGTATGTCCACGCGGGGATGGCGTGGCATCGGCTACATCCTTGTGGTGGACTTGTGTCCTCGGGCTCCGCCGATGCAACGGCGCTTGCTCCTGCGTTGGAGCGGAGCTCAGGAGGTTCTTCGGGAGTGTGTGCAGACGGTAATCTGCGTCGGTGACAGAGCTAAGATGGTGAATCTTGTGTAGGGTTTGTGGTTGAAGGCTGTCAGATTTGGTTTCCTATACTCAGACGTTGTTGAGCCGAGGTGCACGGTTTGGAGTTTGATGGCATGTTCGAGGTGCTGTCCCCAACCTGGTTCTTTCAACGGCAACAACTTTGCCTTTGGCAAGCTATTTTGGAGGTAAGTAAAGCTACAAATCAGCGATGGAGCCGCGTCGAGCTCGAGTGAAGAGATTATCTGTCAATTTTTCCTTGGGTGGCCACTATGGTGGTGCCGGAGGTGAGTGATAGACGTTGGTTTTTTGCTCAAGGATTTTTTTCAGTCACAATTATAATTGATTATTATACTTACTCTACATGGCAACATTTTTCTAGAGAGAAGAGCATAACAGAGATGCTAATTGATTCTACTTAGTGTACATGACAACATTTTTTAGAGAGCAAAGCATATCAGACATGCTAAAGCAAGCTAAGTAGCATTGTACAGTGGGTGGTCAGAAGTTATACTTCTTAGATGGACCAGAGTATCCCCTATTAAGAACTGACAAGCACATCTATTGATGCAAAAAAGTTCCATCTTTTCCTTGAAACCAGCATTCGCCCTATTTTATACATAAAGCCACATGGCCGATCCAATACAAAGTATTGGGGAAACCCTCTTACAAAACAGATCAAAGATAAATGGAGAAAATACAGGAGTAGACACACTCCGAAGAAGCATCCAAGACAACTAACTAACGGTGACTCCGGACCTCCTTGTGAAACCACTGAACTCGTTGTACCGCACTCACCAAGTTGTCGCTGGAGAGGGTCGTCTTCTCTCTCGCTCGGGGCATGGAGCACCGATCATGCCAACGGAAAACGAGGATAGAGATTAGTGATAGCAAGGTCACGTGTATATGATAGGAGGCCGCCGAGAACACTCCACGCCAGCACCGAGAGAGACTCGAGATAGGATCTGAGTTTCCCCACCAATGACAATGATACGAGAATGAGAGATACCAGAGCTCCACGATGACGCCCCCAAGGAGAGGGTTATAATGCCACGCGCCAAAGTCCTCAAAACCGAAACGGTCAAGGGTTTTCACTTAGAGTCTCATTGCGGGGAAGGTAGCCACAACGGCGCCTCAAAGAGGATCACGTCACCTGAAGACATCGTCGCTTTTGGCGCTGAAGCGCTGAACTTTCACTCGAAAAAACCTTCAGATCGCGTCTCATACCCCGGACCGCCCGCTGTCCCTAAGTTAGCCCTCCAAGGCGCAATCTGGGAGCCACCAATATTGAAGTGTCGCCAACACCAGGATCCCTCGTTGCTCCCTTCTCGCCATCCTCATGACCAAGGAAAAATTTCACCATCACCGCCACGTAGCTGGACGGAGAGTTGTCCGTGTAGTCCACCTTCCGGAGTCATCACCCCGGCATCCATCTCATACCCAGGAGGTAACAAGAACACCATGACAATGCGTCGACCTGCACATACGTGATAGGCCGGTGTCAGATCAACATGAAGGTTTCGGAGGTGCAGCAAGCATTGCGGACATGGCATCTCCATGCTGCCCACGAGCCGCACCTTGCAGCACCCAAGCCGTGTTTGCCGGTTTTGCACCTTGCAGCACCCAAGATCTGGCGCCCAGCCTCCGGAGGGGGATCAAGTTGAGTTAGGCATACAATAGAAATCTGGGGACTCAGCCAACCAGATGTGACGACCATATTCATGATACGCTGATGACCGAGCGAGCCCGTGTGCCTCCGTGTTCGACGTCCTTCGCCCGTGAGCAAAGCTAACAACAGCAAAGTCGAGCTGCCTAATCTCCTGCAGTATGACACTAAATCTTCCCAGATAGCTCGCCTCCATGATCTTGATTACCCCGAGACAGTCCGAGGCTACTTTAATTCTCATCTGGTGCAAGTCTGCGGCCAGGGTTAAAGCTTCTCGGCAGACCAGAGCTTCAAGTATGGCAGGGTCGTCAATTCCTGGCATCACCACCGCTGATGCTCCCAGGTACTCTCCTGCCTCCGATCGACACACAACAGCCACTGCTCCCATATTCCCCTTCTTGCGAACAGCCGCATCAACATTTATTTTAGCATAGCCCGTCGGCGGTGCGATCCATCGCGGTGTGGAGGACTGGATGATTGGGAGGCGATGTAACCTCCCGAGCTTGAGCTAGCTCGAGATCGCGAACCATTTATCCCACAAAGAGGTGGGTAGAAAGAGGACTTTGGAACTCACCCTCGTGTATCACTTTTCGATGAGCAAACCAGATTGCCAACAACGTCACAAAGCATCCTACTACTTCATCATGCTTCAGGGTCTGAATCATCGAGAATGTTCTATTCATGTCGTTTCCCTCAAAAAAAAAAAAGTTGAGTTAGGCGTGCGTCCTACTACTTCATTTTCCGACAGCACAGCATGCCGTAGGCCGTAGCCATGGACACCAATCTCTGTAGAAGGAAACATAGAGCTCAGTGTGCCCTCTGCTTTTTGGCTATTGCTGCTGGCTGCGCTCGTCAAACTGAACATAACTGCACGTGCAGCTCAAGAGTAGGCTCTCCATCTCGCGTGGTTGGCTCCGACAAACACACGAACGTGCAAGCCTGAACCGATCGGCCGATGCTTTCCTTGGCCACATCGTGTCTTCCTTATTTCCTCTCTGAAAAACCGGCAGGTAGCCTATCTATCGATCAGTACCGTTCTTGACAGATTAGCAAAAGAGTAATGCTACAGGTATGGGCAATTTCTTACGAAATTGGTTACAGAAAATAATTCTACGAGACCTGGCTCACAAATTCGCCTTCATGGACCAACTCCTGCAATTAACATGTGTTCAAAAGAGAGAAAAATCATAGCATTTGGTTGTCTATTTTTAAATCTAAACTATCACGAATGCCACATGTCATTTGCAGAGGTCGGTTCACGGAGATAAATTTGTGGACCAGGTCCACGACTGGAAATCATGAGAGGGGTAAGTAAATCAATCAGTAAGTCCAGTCAGTAAGAGCCTATCTGTAAGTTGAGGATTTCCGTAAGCAAAAGTCAGCAAATGACCGAACAATAATGCGCGTGGAGTGGTGGAGTAACTAACGGCGTACTATAGTACGTACGATGATGACTACCTTAATGGACTCGGCCTAATAGGTGGACAAGCGGTGTTGAATGAGCGTTGAAAAACCCATTGTTTGGTGTGGCCGACCCCAACCCCAGAACTGGTACTAGTGTGAGTCAGTGGGTGTGGACCAAACCATTTGATTTTTCCACCCATTGTTTGGTGTGGCCGATTCCATTTGCAAGTCGGTTATCCAAAAATTATTGTACACTTTAATTTTAAAAAGGTATATTTGTCTCAAGTATTTGAGTTTTTCTTTAGTTATTTAGTAGTCTGTTGCACACTTTATGTGAAAAGTTCGATTACCGGTGTGAAATTGTACCCTAAAAATCAGGATTATGAAATTGTAAAATTGACAGCGCACATTTTGATCAATTTAACCACCATAAACAATAAAGCTGCATTCTTCATAGTTGTACAACTTGTTTGACTTGCAAATGACGATTTAAGTTGTATCAGATATACATCCTGTGGAATTAACATAAACACAACAATAGCCCCACCAAAATTGTTTACAAATTTAATTCATACCAAACTACACGACCATCCTAGAACTTTCTTCTTCTTTGGCATATGCAAATGTCTTTATCCATATGCAAGGTCCAAACTCAAACGAGAAAAAACTCCAGAAGTTAAACTACTTCTCTTTGATTTTTTATGATTGCGCATTTTTTATGGTCGCACAATACGGTTTTCTGAAATTTTAGGTTTCATGTTATATCGCCTTAATAAAAATAATAGTTTCTCAAACAACTTAGAAATAACAATTTCCAGAAATAGATAAGTAAAAGAGCACACCACCAAATGGTTTACACATTTAACTCGTACCAAACTGCAGGACATTTCTAGAATTTACTTCTTGTTTGGCATGCAAATATCTTTATCCATGCAAGATCCAAACTGGTAAAAAAACAAAATCTGCAGAATTATTTTTTCCTCCTTATATAAAGACACACATGTTGGCCATTACAAAACAGCCAATCAAGAGATCCAGCCAACCAACCCACGCCACTCCCTCTGTCTGTACTCGCTACTCCTCAAGAGACGAGCTCAATAATGCCTTGCTCTGGCGCTCCTCCCCTCCTGGCCGCACTGCTCGTCGCCTTCGCTGCCGCGGCCGCAGAAGCGGGCGCTCCGGCCGCCGCTACCGACTTCATCCGCAAGTCGTGCCGCGAGACGCAGTACCCGTCGGTGTGCGTGCAGAGCCTGTCCTCGTACGGCGCCGCCGGGAACTCACCGCCGCGGAGCCCGCAGGAGCTGGCGCGGGCCGCGCTTTCCGTGAGCGCGGACCGCGCGAAGTCGGCGTCGTCGTACGTGGGGCGGCTGGTGGGGCCGGGCCTCCGCGGCAGCGCCGGCGGGGCGAAGAAGGGGAGCGGCAGCAGCCCGGCGCGCGACTGCGTGGAGAACATGGCGGACAGCGTGGGCCACCTCCGCGACGCGGCCAAGGAGCTGGGCGGGAACATGGGGCGGGCCGGGACGCCGGCGTTCCGGTGGCACCTGAGCAACGTGCAGACGTGGTGCAGCGCGGCGCTCACCGACGAGAACACCTGCCTCGACGGGCTGTCCCGCGGCGTGGACGCCCGCACGCGCGCCGCCATCCGGAGCAAGGTGGTGGACGTCGTGCAGGTCACGAGCAACGCCCTCGCCCTCGTCAACCGGGTTGGGTCCGGGCACTAGCCCGGCCCAGGCCCATCACTCCATCAGCATATCATTTGCGTTCGCGTCGGCATCATGGCGCTATATCATTTCCATCGGCGGCCGCAATAGTTCTCAACAGAGCTAACGCCGGCCACAAATGGGGCTCTTCGGGGTCCTTCCTCTTGTTCAAAAAAAAAAAAGGGCTCCCAGCCGTAAACTTCTTTTTACTGACGTCGTTATATATAGGCGTGATGTCAGCTGCGAAGTTAGCTATGTGCTTTGGCTGACCTGAATCTTTGGACAATTTGTGAAAAAACTGAAGCGTTACTAAATCATGAGTATTGTTATGAAATACTCTATTCGTTTAAAAATACCTATATTTTAGCTGGCAAAAGAAGTTCGTATATTTTCTTTACAAACCTAAAACATCTTATATTTTGAAACCGAGGGAGTATTTCTAAAACTTCTAAATCTTGTTTTATAAGCTTCACTTTTTTAACTTGATTGTTGCTATAAAATAATTCTGAAACTTCTCAATCTTGTTTTACAAGTTTCACTATTTTTTAAATATTTCGCAAGACCACCAAGAACCGCCAAGCCACATCACTTGTACCGTAAGAGACATTGAAATGGTTAATCGCTGAGAAGGAGGAGTCAAATGCTAAGAGGGAGAAGAGGTGCCGCAAGGAGAAAGAGACCATCATAGATGATTCATTGACCTCATAAAAGGAGGTCTTGAGGTTGAAGAGGCAAATGCATGTTCAAGAACTATTAAGGTTGTGGCCAAACTCATGACCAAGGAGACCAAACTAATGATGATAGACTTGACCATTTTGTATCTGTCTCAAAGGGTATGGTTTGATAAGAAAAAAATGGCATCCGCAACCATCAAGCGTGATATTACTGACGATCTATCCTTTTTTTGTGCATTTCGTATGCAAGTTGTGTTATTTTGCACTATGATTCGGTACTATGTCATGTGAACTTGGTAATTTTGCGAAATAGTGGTAATTTTATTTGCTAAAAATTTAGTTTCCGTTGTCCTTTTCACCATATATTGCCATTTGGAAAAACTGGCCAAACTTGCTTGTCCGGACCAAATGGGTTGCGTGTCGCTGGGGCACCCACCATAAACTGGCCAACCCTAGACTATGGCCATTTTGCTACTTGTGGCTGACCTGGACTAATAAAAAACAACACATTCCCTATCGGAAATAGATTTCCATTAGAGTATCTTCATCGGGCTCCCCCAAACACACTCCATCTGTTCGTGCGAACACTTTCAGCCCAAAACCATACCCCAACATTGACCTTAAATCATGGCCAACTCGCGGTCAACCCATTTCCCCCAACATGGTCCACTCGTGTCCGCCCGTGGCCCACTTGTTAGCTACTAGACACCGCACCCACACCCCTTTTTCTACCCTTGTCGTCGCTGAACTGCTCCATCCTCAAACGGGACCAAACCCTAGCTCTTGCACTGACAGCTCTCTCATCCGCACATCCAGTCCATAGCGCTGATGCCACGTGCAGACTGCCGGATCAGGCCGCCGCCTGATGACCCACAAGTGTAGGGGATCGCAACAGTCTTCGCGGGTAGTATTAACCAATTTATTGATTCGACACAAGGGAAGACAAAGAATACTTGCAAGCCTTAACAACTGACTTGTCAGTTCAGCTGCACCTGGAAATAGTTCTTGCTCACAGAAGTTTATCAGTAGCAATAGTTTGTAGTAGCAATAGCAAAGCAACAGCAACAATGAGACAGTACCAATAGTAACAGTAACGGTAGCAGTAGGATTCGAGTGCGGTAGGCATAGTTATGGATGGATGGGCGTTGCATGGATGAGTCTAAACATGTAACTTCAAAGAACTAGGGCATTGCAGATAAATAATAATAAGCATCCAAGTACTAAATAATCCTAGACATGTGCTCCAAATATAGTCATACATGCTCGCAATGAGAACTTGCACAACATCTTCTGTCCAGCCAGCCCATGGCAATGGGGCCTTTAGGGAACTACTGACAATTAAGGTGCTCCTTTTAATAGAGCACCGGAGCAAAGCATTAACACTCCATGAACACATGTGATCCTCACACCACAGCCATCTCCTCCGGTTGTCTCAATTATTGTCACTTTGGGCCTTTGGATCCGGACAATGATATGTGTACACAACTTGCAGATAAGACCATAAAAATACTATCATAATGATTTAATATTAAGTTCAGATCTGAGATCATGGCACTCGAGCCCTAGTGACAAGCATTAAGCACAACAAGTTGCAACAAAGTCAAATAGCACTAATAGAGATACTAGGCACTATGCCCCTAACAGATCTTATTCGAGTACATGATAGAACTCATCCAATCCCTACCATCCCCAAGCCTACATCGGGGGATTAATCACTCATGGATGAGGGAAACATCGGTGGTTGATGGAGATGCGTTGGTGATGATGATGGTGATGATCCTCTTCAAATTCCTCGTCCCGGCAGGGTGCTAGAACGAAGTTTCTGGATCTGAATCTTGGTTTCTGGTGGCGGCGGCGGAGTGGAACTCTTTCTGGAAAACTATCGACCCCCCCTCTATTTTTAGGTCAAAAGGCAACTTATAGGCGCGAAGGGAGGCCGAGGAGCTGCCTGGGGTGGGTCTGGGCCCCCCTAGGCCTTCCCTCTATCTCCCCTTTTGGCTCCGTGGATCTTCTGGTGAAATATAATTTTTGGCATGTTTTCCGAGATTTTTCCTGATAGTTCATTTTCTGCACAAAAACAAGACACCAAGGTAATTCTGCTGCAAATAAGCGTCAGTCTGTGTTAGTTGTATCCAAATCACACAAGTTTAGAGAAGAAACAACAGCAAAGTGTTCGAGAAAGTAGATACGTTTTGGACGTATCAACTCCCCCAAGCTTAGCTTATTGCTTGTCCTCAAGCAATTCAGTTGAAAACCAAGTGCGATAAAAGAACTTTCACGAACACTTTGCTTCATATGATGTATATATTCTCAGCACAGGAGTAGATGCTTAAACAATTCATAATAAAGAGTATGCAAATAAGTCTAATCAATAGTCATTGCATGCTATGAAGTCAAAACCAACTCAATAATAATAAGTAGCATGAAACATAAACATAAGCAACATTGCAATGCTCATAATAAGGTATGATAGAGTGGTATCTCGCTTGCCTTTGTTTGAAGAGCACAATATAAATGCTAAGGCACCTCTGAAGTTCAAGTGAAGACTAGAGATAAAGATATCAGAGATACAAGCATCAAAGTCATGACATAATTAACCAAGTTTTGTAATAAACACAAGAATGAAAACTATGCTCTCAAGAAGGTGCTCATAGAATAAGTGGTGACTCAACAAAGTTGTGAAAACGGTTTTGTGAAGGTTTGAAAGGCTTCCCAATGCTGAAAGGAAGGTACTCATTAGCTTTGAGCTCTCATTGCCCCTATCATAGGCATCTTCATGTGGTTAAGGTGAAAGTGAGGTCCACTCTGAATCATATGCTTGACATACCATAGACTGGAAATCCCAAGTCCCTTGAGTACGAGGGCCGCTCCGCATGCTACTCAACTTTAGTCAACTGAAAGTTCTTGTCATTGTAAATACATGCATATCATCGAGAACCGCCAACGGGGTACCCCTTGCACATGGTACAAGAGCTTTCCCATAACCAAAATGACAAGGCAAGCAGACAATGAGCATCTCAGCAATCTTTTTATTTACCATATGCATAGCTTTTTATTGAGGACGCTTCATAGATGCTCATTATGGTGATGCTGCAAGTTTCCACCATGATTAAGCATGGCTTAGGATAGCGGCCCAGGCGTTTCTCTAATACAATGTATAAACTCCATGAACTAACAACTTCCCCTTTTATTTCACATCGTCGACATCCATAAACAAAAGAGCAAGGAATCAACTGGATCAGATATCTAAAAAAGTGTTGAAAGCGTTCCCCGTGACAGCACGTTTCTGCTGACTCCCAGTATATAATAAGCAAGCATATAACTTTCATGGACTAGTCACAATGGTTCAGAATTATTAAGCGCAAGGAATAAAGTGTGCCATCAAGTTCGTGAGAGCTTTACTAACTAACTTTCTCAAAACAAACAAACATTTTATTTTGGAAGAAAACATGGCATATAGAATATATGCACTAAAATAGCAAATGATGCTAATAGGTAGGTATGGTGGACACAGCTGGCAATATTGGTTTTGGGGAGTTGGAAGCACATGTAGAGCACATACTCAGTGCAAGTGAAGGATAGCAATAGAGAGGGAGCGACAAACGAGAGAGCAATAACTGTCATAATCATGCTTGCAACAAAACAAGACTATGGCATGAAAGTGATACAAGAACTCTGAGGCAAAATAAATCATCGAGGCTTACTGACTATTGATTAGTCATATGCATGCGTGAGCATGTGCCAAGTCGATTCACATGAACATTCAGAGGAGGATACCACAATATCATACCAAAGTATGAATAAAACAATGCAAGCAAACATTCATATGACATGCTACAAACTATTAGCAAGCTGGAGATAATCATAGACAAGCAAGAACTACTAAGCATCCATAATGACATACACTTTACACAAACAGGCTAAGCATGCTCACAATGATGAGTATATGTACAAAAAATGAAACAAATAGAGTTCATTACCAACCTCTTACCACATCTCGAGTTGTCTTAATGTTCATTATTGCCCTTCACTTGTGTGACCTGAATAATTAACATGAAAACCAATATCCACTGAGAACGGCCGAACCCTGCAAAGAACTCACAAAACCAAAGAAGAACAACAAATATTTTTGGTGTTTTCGATTTTTTTAGAAACAAGCAAACAAAGAAAAACCAAACAAAAACAAAGCAAAATCTTTTTAGATTTTTATTTTAAGGAAAACCAAAGCAAAGAAACAAACCAAAAGAAACAACAAAAATATTTTTGGTATTTTTGTGTTTTTGAGAAAGAAGCAACAAGAACCAAATAGAAAGCGAAACAATGGATATACAAAGAACCGACCGAACATGATATATATATATATGAGTGTGATGTCGGTATACCTCCCCCCAAGCTTAGGATTTTGGCCTAAGTGGGGCTCAATAGCGCGGATAGTAACCCCATGCTGGTGGGTCATCATAGGAATGATCATAGTCAGGCACCTGTGATGAAGAAGAAGACGCGCCCCAATCAAATGAGAGCTGCTGGTATGAAGACTCTCCCAAGTTGGAGGGCTGAACCGAATTGTCTTTGGCATCCTCTTCAACATTCTCCTCTTGCTGGGAGATTTCCCCCACATAAGTGTCAACCTCCTCCTCCGTAAGTGACCATCCTTGCCTGTTATCAAAGTTAAATAAAGCAGGTGTAGGCAAATAAACTATTTTCTCACCCTACCCTTTCTCCTACCTTGTTGGACAAAAGATGGTTCAAATGGCAAACTTCTCACATTAGCCCCCAAAGAAACAAAACCATGCTGAATCATGGATTCAATATCAAGCCTCTCTATTGAAAACTGAAAATCTGAATAATGAGCTCTAAACCATGGAAAGCTAGCAACCTAGAAGCAATGAGACCTCCACAAATTCCACCCTTCTCACGTTTGGTGGTGAGACGGTGAGCTATCAAAGCACCCAAACTATAAGAACTAACAATAAAAGCTAGATCAAAAGAAGACAACTTTCTAGCAGTCTTTCTAGCAAGAACACACTTGGTAATGAAATAGGAAAAGTATCTAATAGCTGGGAGTTGGATGTTCCGAATTTTACCACTTCCCTTTAAGAAGTCGAAACCTTGGCAAATCTCAGCATACAAATCAACAAGTGACTTGGGCCTCTCCTTGATCTTCTCACAAGATCCCCACTGAGGTACTCTAATTCTTTGCAATTAAATCAAAGGCAGGTTGACAGGTATATTATATATTTTGTAATGGACCATGGGATTAGAAGTAGACCAAGTGAACCGGAAGTCCTGCACAAATGCCATGGTTATCTTAACATATTGGATTGGTTCACCTTCAACAAAGTGCTCCAACCCCGCATTTGTAACCAAAGTTTGAAAATCTTGGAGAATCCCCGCAGCTCTCATAAATTCATGGCATGGATATATGGAAGGAAAAACCGCCTCCTCACGATGAACCTTCATTGGCTCATGCACCATCAAGTCATATTGATTCAGTGAATAAGCACTCATCTTCTTTGCTGAAATTTTTAGACAACCATCAAACCAAGTGATTTCTAAGTTGATAAATGATGAGCAACTACTATAGGAACTTGCTAGAGGACTACACATGCATCAATACACAGTTTCTAATTATAGAACAAGCATGCAAGCTCAAACAACATGTCACCTATAGTAGCAAAATACTCAAGATACAATCTACCAATCACAAATCTAATTGGACAAGTGGAGGAGGCACATACCAAGGAACAATCCCTCCAAAAATCAGCACTTGAGATGGGCTGAACAAGGAGATCGAAAATCGCGAGCAAGAACAGCAAGAACTCGAGCTTGAGCTAGTATTCCGGTGTTTTTCAGGAGAGAGAAAGAAGGTGGCTTTGAGGAGGCAGCCTAGAGGGGCCCAGGTGGGCCAGACCCCCCTAGGCGACATCACTAGGTAGGCCACGCCTACCATGGGTGTGGGGCCTCGGGGTGCCCCCTGGGTCATCTCAGGTGCCACTCTTCCCCTTTTTTCGAGGAAAAATTTATTTTGAATTTTCTGGAATTTTTCGGAAAACTTTATTTTGGCCAATTTTCAGGGTATGAAAATTGATTTTCTCGCAGAAACAGTTTTTCAGAAGAAGCAAAAGCAAACCAAAAGCCAAACTACAGGAGATCTAAGAAACTCAAACAAGCAAACAACTAGCAAAACTAAAGCTAAAGCAAAGACTAGGAAGGAGAAGGGAAAAAGAAAGCAAATATAACCACAGTGGAAACATTATTTTGTTCATTAAAATCCTTTTGTTAACAAGGTTGATCAAGTCTTATTATCAAAACAATCTTATATGAAACAAAACTTTGCATTCCAAAAGGTGATTATGTTACCTCATTCTTGATATCCATGGTCCCAATCATAATAGTTTCAATATTTTCTTGTGGAATGGGACAATATACTTCTCCAACCTTGATGCCTTCAATATTTTCAATAGAATTCATGCAATAGCTTCTAACAACCTTCTTGGGTAAATAGACAGTGTGCTATTTGTCATTAATATTGAATGTTACTTTTCCTTGATTACAATTGATGACAGCACCTGCAGTATTAAGAAAGGGTCTCCCAAGAATAATAGACATATTATCATCTTCAGGCATTTCAAGCACAACAAAATCAGTTAAAACCATGCAATTATGAGCTACTTGAACAGGGACAACCTCACATATACCAACAGGAATAGTAGTTGACTTATCAGCCATTTGCAAAGAAATATCAGTTGGTATCAACTTTTCTAGCTGGAGCCTCTTGTAGAGAGAAAAAGGCATAACACTAACTCCAGCTCCTAAATCACATAAAGCAGTTCTAACATAATTATTCTTAATGGAGCAAGGAATAGTTGGTATACCTGGATCACCAAGTTTCTTTGGAACCTTACCATTGAAGGAATAATTAGCAAGTAGAGTAGAAATCTCCTCATTAAGAATCTTCCTTTTATTAGACACAATATCCTTCATATACTTTGAATAAGGAGGCAACTTAATAGCATCATTCAAAGGAATTTGCAGAAATAAAGGCTTCATCCACTCTCAAAACTTGTTGTAGTGTTCTTCCTCCTTTAACTTGTGTTTATTACCTGAAAAAGGCATAGGTTTTTGCACCCAAGGTTCTCTCTCTTTACCATGTTTATTAGCAATAAAATCTTCCTTTGTGTACCTAGTGTTCTTAGTGTGTTTCCCAGGTTCTTCCTCACCTTCCTCCTTATCAGGAGACTCGTCAATATTACCACTCTCAGTTTCAGCATCAGAGACAGATATACTATTAGGATCTACAGCAGGTTCAAGTGGTTCCTCAACTTTCTTATGTTTCTTTTTCTTCCTCTTACGAGGACTACCACTATCTTCACCTTGTTGGGAATCCTGATATATTCTTTTAGGGTGTCTTTCAGGATATAAAGGATCTTGAGTGGCTGCACCACTCCTAGTTCTAATTCCATAAGCATGTTTATTTCCTGAAGCATTAACTAGCATATCCTTTTGCACCTTATCAAGTTGAGTTTGAACCATTTGAAAGTGTTTACAGAGCATTTTAATATCATTAGAAGTTCTTTCTACAAAATCTTTCAACTCATGAATAGATCTAGAGTTTTCCAATAAATGATTCGGAACTTGTTTATTAAAATTACCTTGTTTAACAATAAATGTATAGGGTTCGCAGCATAGAAAACAAAAATTTTCCTACGATGGGAACAACTATGTACCAAGATCTATCTGCTAGATACAAACAACGGGCGGATGTATATCCGTAGAGAACATACCCTTGAAGACCAACAAAGCTTAACGAGTCCAAACTCGTGGTTGATGTAGACGATCTCTTGCCGATCTCAAGATCGAGAGGAAGTCCTAGCGCCAAGCAATGGCGCATCCGTGGCTCGCACACACGCTCGAGGCACCGAGCAACCTCCGCCTCGGCCCAAATGATGCAGCGGAAGCACAACTCTTTCTTGCCGAAAAGCCACCGGGAACATGTATCTCGCTAGTCCGAGACCATGGGGGATAAATTCTAGAGGGGGAGAGAGATCCTTCACGAGGAGGTGTGAGAGACAAGTGGGGAGGGAGGCTCCTTTTATAGGAGGAGGGGGCACCCAAGGGGTGGCCTCCGGCCATGGGGGCTGCCCCCTCCCCTCCTTCATTCATGTGGGTGGACACTCCACTCACAAAATGCCCTTTAAATTCCCTCCACTCAAAAGTCCACTCAAATTCCCATTAAATTTCCACCAAATTTAATGCAAACTCTCATTAAATAAAACTCTTTTATTTTATTCAGAATTTTGTCAATTACTTTAATTACAAACATTCACAAATAACCCCTTGCTAGAATTCCATTTCACATGCATAACCACTTTATGCAATTTCACCCGAAAACCTGTTTCGGTATCTAGTGAAATAAATTCATGCGCTTGTTTATTCTTTCGGCATGAAACTTTTGCTCCAATTGGATGTCGGTGTCTCTTAAGTGTGTCACCCTACGGTTCGTGAATAATGCGGACATGATCGAGACCCCTCTCGGATCAATAATCAGAATCGGGATCTGGAGACCCATACTGACTCCCACACATTCAACGATGACTTTCTTGTGATCGTCGGAACCTTTTTACGCTAGTATATTAATCCTTTTGTTTCGCGATATATTACATGTCCGATATTCGATCATCGGTATCTCCATACCTAGTTTGATCTCGTTACCGACATGCACTCTTTTCTCGTTCCCGTGATATAACATTCTAGTGATCAAATCACTTGCTTGCAAGCTAATCAATGTGATATCACCGAGAGGGCCCAGAGCATATCTATCCGCCATCGGGATGAACAAATTCCACTCTCGATCCATGGTCCTCAACATAACACTTTAGTATTTCTGAATCCATCTTTATAATCACCCTGTTACGGTGTGACGTTTGATGTTATCAAGAAACTCTTCCGGTGTTAGTGATTGACATGATCTCATGGTCTAAGGATTAGGATCACTTCGTAAGTTGTTATAGCAATATAAACTCAATGACTTTGATCGTAATGCTATACTTCGGATGAATGTTCATCACACCATTACACTAATGTTGTGACCTCGTTATTAACAACATCTAATGTCTATGATCAGGAAACCTTGATCATCTTGTTAATCAACGAGCTAGTTTATAAGAGAGGCATAACTAGGAACTTCCTTTTTGTTTATTAAACACACATGTATTAACGTTTCCGTATTAATACAATTATAGCATGTAAAATAAACATTTATCATAAATAAGGAATACGATAATAACCACTTTATTATTGCCTCTCGGGCATATTCCCTTCAAAATGTGTCAAGTTCCTCGAAGCATTGAACAGGAGGCTTACCATAAGGAATATCACCTTCATTAAATTGGGGAGAGTTTACCTCAATAGTAGATGAGTGGGGAATTGGCTTACATAATTCTTCTATAGGAGGTACATTCTTCACATCTTCAGCTCTAATACCTTTCTCCTTTAGACACTTTTTAGCTTCCTTCGTCACTTCATCATTTAATACAATAACTCCCCTCTTCTTTGTTGTTGGTGTTGGAACTGGTTCATGAACAATTGGTTCAGGAGTAATAGGCTCAGGTGTATTCAACTCAGTTGAAGTCCAATCATCATAATTCTTGCTTATCTTATTCATTAATTCTTCAGCATCTGTAGTGGTCCTTTTCCTGAAAACACAATCAGCAAAGCTATCTAGATAGGTCCTAGAATCATCAGTTAGTCCATTATAATAAATATCAAGAAGTTCATTATGAGGTAATGGACATCCAGGATATGCATGAATCAAGGAACATAATCTTTTCCATGACTTGGGCAATTTATCTTCTTCTTCCTGTTTAAAATCAAATAGTCTCTGCAAAGCAGCACGTCTAGCACTGGGAGGAAAATATTTATGGAAGAAAGAAGCAATCAAGAAATCAGGTCTATCAATGGAACCAGGGGGTAATCTATTAAGCCAAGCCCTAGCTTCTCCTTTTAGTGAAAAAGGGAAGATCTTAGCAACAAAGTGCTTGCGCATTTTAAAATCATCAGAGAACAAAGCACTAATAGTAGAAAGCTCATTCATATGAGCCACAACACTCTCGTTTTCAGTACCACAAAATGGTTCTTTCTCAACAATATCTAAATAAGTTAAATCAAGAGAGAAATCATAATCTTTATCTTTAATATCTATGGGAGAGGTGGCAAACTTAGGATCATAAGACTTCTTGGGCATAATAGTACGTCCAGCAAGGAGACTCTTAATAGCACTAGCACCATGTGTGTTTCGGCACTCTTCAACAAATTCATCAGTGAGCTCAATGTAACCATCATTAATATCAAAACTCTCACTAGATTCAAGTGAGCTAACAGGTGTAACAGTGTCTTCACTAGGAGTTTTGGTATTTCCTAGACTAGCCATAGTAGCATCTAGAAAGGACCTAATGAACCACTCGCATCAAGCACAGTAGAAGTAACATCATGAGTATCGAAAGCAGTTTCAGATTCAGCAGTAGTAGCATGAGTATGTGGTGGTGGTGTGACAAGCTTACTTATAATAGACGGTGAATCAAGAGCAACATAGGTGTTTAGAACAGTACCTCTTCTTGTAGTGGATGGTAAAATAGGGAACTTTCCATCACGATACTTACCCATGATGAAAGGAGTAGCAGTGAACAATAATAGATCCAAGCGAACTTACAAATAAAGCTATGCTCCCCGGCAACGGTGCCAGAAAATAGTCTTGACGACCCACAAGTGTAGGGGATCGCAACAGTCTTCGCGGGTAGTATTACCCAATTTATTGATTCGACACAAGGGAAGACAAAGAATACTTGCAAGCCTTAACAACCGAGTTGTCAGTTTAGCTGCACCTAGAAATAGTTCTTGCTCACAGAAGTTTCTCAGTAGCAACAGTTTGTAGTATCAATAGCAAAGCAACAGCAACAACAACAACAATAGTGAGACAGTAGCAATAGTAAAATTAACAGTAGCAGTAGGATTCGAGTGGGGCAGGCATAGGGATGGATGGACGGGTGTTGCATGGATGAGTCTAAACATGTAACTTCAAAGAACTAGGGCATTACAGATAAATAATAATAAGCATCCAAGTACTAAACAATCCTAGGCATGTGCTCCAAATATAGTCATACGTGCTCGCAATGAGAACTTGCACAACATCTTCTGTCCATGCAGCCCGTGGCAGCGGGGCCTCTAGGGAACTACTGGCGATTAAAGTGATCCTTTTAATAGAGCACCGGAGCAAAGCATTAACACTCTGTGAACACATGAGATCCTCACACCACAACCATCCCCTCCGGTTGTCCCAATTATTGTCACTTTGGGGCCTTTGGATCCGGACAATGATATGTGTACACAACTTGCAGATAAGATCATAAACAATACTATCATAATGATTCAATAATAAGTTTAGATCTGAGATCATGGCACTCGGGCCCTAGTGACAAGCATTAGGCACAACAAGTTGTAACAAAGTCAAATAGTACTAATAGATATTCTAGGCACTATGCCCCTAATAGATCTTATTCGATTACATGATAGAACTCATCTAATCCCCACCATCCCCAAGCCTACATCGGGGGATTACTCACTCATGGATGAGGGAAACATATGTGGTTGATGGAGATGCCTTGGTGATGATGATGGCGATGATCCTCTCCAAATTCCCCGTCCCGGCAGGGTGACAGAACAGAGTTTCTGGATCCAAATCTTGGTTTCTGGTGGCGTCGGCAGAGCGGAACTCTTCTGGAAAACTATCGACCCCCCTCTATTTTTAGGTCAGAAGGCAACTTATAGGTGCGAAGGGAGGCCGAGGAGATGCCTGGGGTGGCCAAACCTCCCCCAGGCACGGGGTAAGTGGGCCCGCGCCTGGGGTGGGTCTAGGCTCCCAGGACTCCCCTTCTGGGTCCGTGGATCTTCTAGTGAAATATAATTTTTGGCATATTTATGGGATTTTTCCTGATAGTTTATTTTCTGCACAAAAACAAGACACCGAGGTAATTCTGCTAAAAACAGCGTCAGTCCGTGTTAGTTGTATCTAAATCACACAAGTTTAGAGAAGAAACAACAGCAAAGTGTTCGAGAAAGTAGATACGTTTTGGACGTATCACCGCCACGTGATGCCCAACTGGTTCAGCTCCTCCGGTCATCGTGGGTTGCCTCCAATGATCTAGTCATCCAGCCCGCATGAAGAGGGAAGATCCTCGTCCAGCCTGCGCCCACACATGGAAGAAGCCCGTGTTCCCACATGCACAACGGGGGAAGCTCGTCGTCCTTCCCAAACCCGCATGGAGAGTTCCGATTAGTTGACTCGGTGGCATTAAACAAGAAGAAGAATGAGGTTGTACATGAGCACCAACCTATTTATAAGGCCGAGGCACGACGCCTCGACAGGGGTATGACTCTATGCCATCGGAGCAAAGATGCCACCAGGGTGGTAGTTGAACCTAAACAAGGCTCCCGTGCCACCGCCACCCATCGGTGATGCTCGGGTGCGTGCAATAGACGAGCACTACATGCTCGCTTTGCCGGATATGCTCGCCGATCCTAGCGACGGATGGGAATGGCTAAAGTGGGACACTGTATTCTTGGTGGAGCACAAGTTCGCTCAGCGGAGCTTCTTCGTGTCGGAGCCTTCCACGTGGTTCCTCTGACATCTACGTGCGGCTGCCGGAGGAGTGCTCGCTGCCATGCATGGGGATCCCACTACATCCTCGTGACCCGTCGGCGCTGAATCGCCCCATCATCTGTGTCGGCACCCTGCTTGTGTTCCTCGACTAGATCTAGGGTTCATCTCTAGTTTAATTTAATTTTAAGTTCAGATTAATCTCTAGTTTAGTTCTTGTTTAGTTTGAGTTCGGTTTGAATCTATGTAATGTATGTTTGTTTGATCAAAATGTAGTGAATTTTGGGGGCTGTCAAGATTTGGGGACACCGTTGTATGAATGAATGAGGTGCAGACAACGGTCCTCTTTCCCCCAAATTAGACAAAAATAGGACAAAATAGGACGTAATTTGGGAAGACCATTGAGATGGGCTAAGTATCCTTGACCTCCTCCCTTTGGTCTAGGTTTTCGTCTAAAATGAGTCATCAGTTCCTCCCCATAGACAAGCCACTCCTGCAGTCTAAAGGAAAATTAGAGCCCAAAACATGAAAAGAACAACTCCCTCTGATCCATAATAAGTGTCGCTCAGGGTGTACTAGTCAAAATTCAGTTTTTTAAAAACTACTGGTCAAAAATTTAGAGGGCGGAGCGAGGCCAAGCCCCTCTCCATCGCCACTCCAACCGGTAGAGCCGACATAGGAGACAGGTCGAGGGAGCACCAACGAAGATGATAGGGGTTAACCTCAAGGGTGGCCCGATCTTCACGGTTCTGGTGGTAAAACCGATGAGAAAGGAGAGGGAATGAGAGAAGGTAGCGAAAGCTGTTGGAATTATGCCCTAGAGGCAATAATAAAGATGTTATTATTATAATTCTTGTTCATGATAAAGTTTATATTCCATGCTAGAATTGTATTAAGCGGAAACTTTAATACTTGTGTGGTTTGTGAACAACACCGTGTCCCTAGTACGCCTCTATGGACTAGCTCATTGATTAATGATGGTTAAGGTTTCCTAACCCTAGACATGAGTTGTCGATTAATAATGAGATCATATCATTGGGAGAATGATATGATGGACAGACCCAAACTAAGCGGAGCAATTAGATCGTGTCATCGTGTTCATCTTTGCGAAGATTTTCTTATGTCAAATATTGTATTCCTTAGACCATGAGATAATACAACTCCCTGGTATCGGAAGAAAGCTTTGAGGTCATCAAATGTCATCCTATGAGAGGGTGATCATAAAGGTGTCTCTCAGGTGATCGGAAAGTACCTGTTGGGTTGTATGTATCGAGATGGGATTTGTCCCTCCCAAGTCGGAGAGATATACTTCAGGCCCACTCGGTAATTGATATCAACACCGCTTGCAAGCATGTGGTTAAGGAGTTAATCGCAAAGTGATATCGGATTACGAAACGAGTAAAGTACTTGCCATGAACAAGATTGAACTAGGTATGACGGTACCGACGATCAAATCTCGGGCAAGTAAAATATCGCGAGAAGAAGGGAATATATATGGGATTGATTGAATCCTGGCATCGTGGTTCATCCGATATGATCATCGATGAATGTGTGGGAGTCAATATGGGTTTCCAGACCCCGCTGTTGATTATTGATATAAGATCATGTCTACATATTCTTGAACCGGAGGGTCACACACTTAATGTGTCTCGACGCTATGATAGATTGGATAATTGGTTTATGAGTTTTTGTTCAGAGTCTCGGATGGGATCCGGGACATCACGAGAGGTTCCGGAATGGTCCAGAGAATAATATTCATATAAGGCAATGCAGTTTTTGGAGTTCAGAATTGTTTTGGGTTAATAGGTATTGTACCGGAAGCTTCTAGATGAAGGGAATATGCCCTGAGAGGCAATAATAAAGTGTTTATTATGTGTATTCCAAGTATATGATAGATGTTTATTTTGCATGCTATAATTGTATTAATATGGAAACGTTAATACATGTGTGTTTAATAAACAAACAGAAAGTTCCTAGTTATGCCTCTCTCATAAACTAGCTCGTTGATTAACAAGATGATCAAGGTTTCCTGATCATGGACATTGGATGTTGTTAATAACGGGATCACAACATTAGTTTAATGGTGTGATGAACATTCATCCGAAGTATAGCATTACGATCAAAGTCATTGAGTTTATATTGCTATAACAACTTACGAAGTGATCCTAATCCTTAGACCATGAGATCATGTCAATCACTAAGACCGGAAGAGTTTCTTCATAACATCAAACGGCACACGGTAACAGGGTTATTATAAATATGGATTCAGAACTAATAAAGTGGTATGTTGAGGCTCATGGATCGAGAGTGGAATTTGTTCATCCCGATGACGGATAGATATACTGGCCCTCTCGGTGATATCACATTGATTAGCTTGCAAGCAAGTGATTTGATCACTAGAATGTTATATCACAGAACGAGAAAAGAGTGCATGTCGGTTGAGATCAAACTAGGTATGGAGATACCGATGATCGAATCTCGACATGTAATATATCGTGAAACAAAGGGATTAAGATACTAGCGTAAAAGGTTCGGACGATCACAAGAAAGTCATCGTTGAATGTGTGGGAGTCGGTATGGGTCTCAGATCCCGCTTCGATTATTGATCCGAGAGGGTCTCGATCATGTCCGCATTATTCACGAACCGTAGGGTGACACACTTAAGAGACACCGACATCCAATTGGAGCAAATCTTTCATGCCGAAAAGAATGAACAAGCGCAGGAATTTATTTCACTAGATACCAAACAGTTTTGGTGAAATTGCATAAAGTGGTTATGCATGTGAAATAGAATTCTAGCAAGGGGTTATTTGTGAATGTTTGTCATTAAAGTAATTGACAAAATTCTGAATAAAATAAAAGAGTTTTATTTAATGAGAGTTTGCATTAAATTTGGTGGAAATTTAATGGGAATTTGAGTGGAGGGATTTTAAAGGGCATTTTGTGAGTGGAGTGTCCACCCACATGAATGAAGGAGGGGAGGGGGCAGCCCCCATGGCCGGCGGCCAACCCCTTGGGTGCCCCCCTCCTCCTATAAAAGGAGCCCCCCTCCTCACTTGTCTCACACACCTCCTCGTGAAGGATCTCTCTCCCCCTCTAGAATTTATCCCCCATGGTCTCGGACTAGCGAGATACATGTTCCCGGTGGCTATTCGGCAAGAAAGAGTTGTGCTTCCGCTGCATCGCTGGAGCGAGGAGGCGGAGGTTGCTCGGTGCCTCGAACGTGTGTGCGAGCACGGATGCGCTGCTGATTTACGGCGCTAGGACTTCCTCTCGATCTTGAGATCGGCAAGAGATCGTCTACATCAACCACGAGTTGAACTCGTTAAGCTTTGTCGGTCTTCAAGGGTATTTTCTCTACGGATATACATCCGCCCGTTGTTTGTATCTAGTAGATAGATCTTGGTATATAGTTCACATCGTAGGAAATTTTTTGTTTTCTATGCTGCGAACCCTACAGTGGTATCAGAGCCAGATCTATGCGTAGATACTTTACACGGGTAGTACACATATGAGTATGTGGGCGATGATGATCATGTTGTTGCTCCTTTGTTGTAATTTTGGATATTGGTGGCATAGTGGGATGAAGCGGCCTGGACAAACTTTACATGTCCTCGCACATGAGACCTGTTCCACGCTTGACATGCAACTAGTTTGCATAAGTGGCTAGCGGGTGTCTGTCTCTCCTACTATAGTCAATATCTATTTTGCAAGCGAGTTGTCAACAATTTGATTATCCTCGTTGTGGTTCATGTTCAGGTAGGTTCTATCTCGAAAAGCCCTAGCTAAGCCGTAAAACTTGCAAAATAAATAAATTATATTTAGTTTAGTTGTTTGTTGGCAATATGTATGTATATAGTGTTGTTGTAAGTAGAAGTATGAGATGATACTCTTACAACACACATAGAGTGTAAAATCCATAGACCTTGGATTTACACATATAGGTATGATAGTGATCATACCACGATGCACATGATAGAGATCATCTGCGGGAACCATATAATTTCACTAATAAACATATGATTTTTGATTGCATCTTATATTGCTTGTTTAGCGCTTTGTTAGCATAATAATATGATCCCTCGTTTAAATATCAAGATAAGAATGTGTTCTTCCTTTAGTATGCACCGATTATGTTTTCGTCGCTCCAAGACATCACGTGATGATCGGGTGTTCTTGGATCCACGACCATATTTCGGGTGTAAAACAGTTACACACGCGAATACTAAGGTTCTAACTTGGCGAGCCTAGCATGTACAGACATTGATGGGGGAATACCAATCGGGGTATACCCATGAAGCGGAGTCTCCCGCTGGATCGAGCCGACTGAAACCTAGCCCTGAGCGGGTCGACTCGCCCAATATGGCGACTGGCGTATACTGGGCCCATGCGACTGGCGCCGACTGAAGGCCCAATACGGCGACTTCAATACGTAGCCCACAAAACCCTTGTAAAACCTAACTGGCTGCATATATAAAGCCACCAGGGGCACCCCCACGGGGAGGCTCTCCCACAATAGATTAGATCTAGTCTCCCTCCGCCTATGGCGGCTCCCATGTAAACCAATCTATGATCATATACTGGATTGATAGCAGGATGTAGCGATCCTCCACCGAGGGACGTGAACTGGTACATCGTGCCAATCCCGCCCCGGATTCTCCTCACGCCTTGCTCCTCTACGTAAGCTAACCTCAGAGCATCCGCCGCAATACCACGGCGCTTGGCGCCACTGGGTCAAGCGATGCTTGAGGGTGAAGATCCGGGATCCCTCAAATTATCCATCGACAAAATTGAAGATCGGACAGATCCAATATCGCAGCCGCCATGGCCGTTCGTCAAGAATGCGTCTACATGGAGTCGGCGCACTGCTGGTGGCGAGTGACGAGCTCGTACCATCGATCAGCTGAGTTTAATCTAATCCCGTCTCTCTTCTGATTATTTTCATCAATCAATTATTTTGTTTAGGATTTGATCCCGAAAGCGTTTCAGGCTGATCGGGTTGGCACCCAACGCAGCACTCCCTGAAAACACCAGATCGGTTCCATGTCAAAATAACTTTCTCTTCACTTCCGATTCTCTGTCTCAATTATTGCTCTGCCGGTTTATTATCTTGTTCTGATCTGATGCCCCGTACATGTTGCACGTATGCATCAAAAGGGATTAATCTATCAAGTACAGGATTGCATCATTACTGAGGGATCTGAGCCATCAGGTCATGTTAACATTTTATATTTTTTTATTTACGTTTGTTAATCTTTGGCATACGCAAGCATCTGGAGAATTACGCTGCAGCCTAAAGTCGTGGAACAGACACGGTACTCGCCCATGTTGGAAACTCTCCACAGACACGGACACAGGCCACACTTGTAAACGTGTGTGTCATAGACTCGCTATGATTCTATGAGTTTCTTTTATTCAATCTAAATCTCTTTTACTGATTATTCTATTAATTTATTATTTTACTAAGATTAGACTAATCTTTCATATGTGATTTGTCATGTGCATATCGGAGAGAATTGGTCCATGGAGACGAGCGATCTGTCGATTGTCTTTGCGTCGGTTTCAATTGCCCGCCGTTGCGACTATGTTGACTCGAGCCGCTTATCTCCAAAAGGATGATTCGCGACCATCGTCGCGCAGTCACCTGACACGAATACGTCATGCTCCGGAACTCGCCTAAACGCGGACACGCTTAAACGCGGACTCGCTAGGTTTGGAGACTCGCCTAGCACGGACTCGCTAGGCTCGGGGACTCGCCCAGGGCGGACTTGCCTGCCGTGGGATCGCCATCGCGACCTCGTCCTCGCATCTTTACCGCCGTCGACTTCGCCATAGCGCGACCTCCGTCCACCGCGTCGCCCCCGTGTCCGCCACTCGACTTCGCCATAGCGCGACCTACGTCCGCCGCGTCGACCCCGTGTCCGCCGCGTCGACTTCGCCATAGCGCGACCTTCGCCATCGCGGCCGATTTCGCTTATAGCGCGACCTCCGTCCGCCGACTTCGTGTCCGCCGCGTCGACATCGCCATAGCGCGACCTTTCGCCGCGTCGACCCGTGTCCGAGGCCGATTTCGCCATAGCGACCTCCGTCCGCCGCGTCGACCGCGTGTCCGCCGCGACATCGCCATAGCGCGATTTTCGTCCGCCGCTGTCAAGGCCGATTTCGCCATAGCGACCTCTCCGCGTCGATCCTGCGTCGCCGTATCGACTCTTTTTACGCCAAAATGCGTATGTCGCGCCTACTAAGGGACCTTCATCGTCCGAAGTCGCCAGAGAGGGTCGCATGCCACGCTGCATGGACTCACCATCGGGTGTCTCTTCCCCGGAAAATCTATTCGCTTTGTCAACCTTTGAGAGAGCGACCGCAATGGCCAAGTAGTGCGGACGAGGACTGCAAGCCGAGCCTCGGATCGCCCTAAAAACGCTAACCGAGAGCCATCATTGAGTCGCTTGCTCGATCGGGCCTTCGGGCCAAGACAAATGGTAGTGCTACAAACAGCACCATGTCCTCCTCAACCTTAGACGGCGACTCGCACGACTAGCATCATGGACGAGGACTCGCAAACCGAGCCTCGGATCGTCCAGGAAGAACGCCAAGCCGAGAGCCATCTTTGGGGTCGCCATGCGACTGGCCCCCCGGGCCAAGACGAGAGACTCGCTAACAGAAACAGCGCAATCAACATCATCGCGGACTCGCCACGCTCGGGGACTCTCCCCTCGCGGACTCACAATCATCGCGAACACGCCACGCTCGGGGACTCTCCCCTCGCGGACTCGCAATCATCGCGGACTCTCCGCGCTCGGGGACTCTCCCCTCGCGGACTCGCAATCATCGCGGACTCGCCACGCTCGGGGACTCTTCCCTCACGGACTCGCAATCATCGCGAACTCGCCGCGCTCGGAGACTCGACAATCGCCGGTAACTCGACCAAGCCACTCGGCACGCTAGACCACGCCACTCGCCGCGCTCGGAGACTCGGCAATCGCCGGTAACTCGACCTCGCCACTCGGCACGCTACAGACAGCGTCGCTCGACCACGCCACTCGCCGCGATCAGAGACTCGGCAATCGCCGGTAACTCGACGCTCGCCGGTCGCTCGACCTCGCAACTCGCCGCGCTCGGCAGCAACCACTAATATTTTCAGAATATGCATCTCTAAAAGAGCCTCAAGTCGCCTCTACAAGCCAACTCGAGCCTCGGGGACTACTCCTAGGCATGCAGTGTATACGCATGGTTCCACGACCGCGGCTCGCCCTCGTCGACTCGCCACCATGGACTCGCCCTCGCGTACTCAACACGCTTGGGGACTCTCCACCGCGACTCTCCTCACAGACTAACACGCCGGGGACTCGCCACCGCGACTCGCCACAGTACTCAACACGCCGGTACTCGCCATCGCGGACTCGCCACAGACTCAACACGCCGGGAATCGCCACCATGACTCTACATCGCAGATTTCTCCGGGACTCGCCGCCGAGTACACTCACCGTGTGCTCAACGCGCCGGGAACTTCGCCGCTGGATTCTCCATCAGCGTACTCAACACGCCGACTCGCCTCATGGACACTCGCACAGACTAACGAGCTCGGGACTCGACGCTATGCATAACGCCACTCGCCGATCGCCAACCTCGCCACTCAAGGCGCGGGGACTCGACACTCACGGCGGTCGATTGACTCGCCACCGCCGGCGCTCGACTCGCAGACACTCCATGTTTTGGGACTCGCCGCAATCGGCAGCTTCACCAACACCCTGCGTTTTCGCCACCGGTTATCACCAATCGGCTCACGCACCACCTCCCACTTCACGGTTCTTTTCTGCTCAGAGCTCGCCGATTCGCCACGACCCATCTTCAAGACTCTTGGCGCCGCCTCAAGCCCGCCGAATCGACGACGAGCTCGGGACTCTTGATGGGGAATACCAATCGGGTATACCCATAAAGCGGAGTCTCCCTGGATCGAGCCGATGAAACCTAGCCCTCGAAGCGGTCGACGCCCAATATGGCGATCGGCGATATCGGGCCCATGCGACTGGCGCCGACTGAAGGCCCAATACGGCGACTTCAATACGTAGCCCACAAAACCCTTGTAAACCCTAACTGGCTGCATATATAAAGCCACCAGGGGCACCCCCACGGGGAGGCTCTCCCACAATAGATTAGATCTAGTCTCCCTCCGCCTATGGCGGCTCCCATGTAAACCAATCTATGATCATATACTGGATTGATAGCAGGACGTAGCGCTCCTCCACCGAGGGGACGTGAACCTGGGTACATCGTGTGCCAATCTCGCTCCCGGATTCTCCTACGTCGCCTTGCTCCCTCTACGTAAGCTACCCCCAGTAGCATCTGCCGTGCCATACCACGACAGACATGGCCTCGGAACACGGACCGAAAGGTTAAGCATGAGTCATATAGTTGATATGATGCCCATTTGATGCTCGCCTTTGAAGCTATACCGACTCACGTGATGATCGGACTTGGTGTAGTGGATTTGGTTCATGTAATCACCAAAAAGGCACGAGGGATGTCGTTTTTGAGTGGGAGTTAATTCGTAATATAGATTAGTTGAACTCAATCTATCATACACTTAGTCTAAACTTTACAAATTCTGTTGTAGTTGGCACCACCTGCTTTTAATTTCAATGTGTTCATGGAGAAAGAGAAACTAGAAACGAACGGTAGCAGCTTTACCGAATGGGCCATGAATTTGAGGATTCTCCTCTCTACTGCACAAAAGCAATATGTGCTAGAAGCGCCGTTAGGCCCCCTACCTTTAGATGATGCCCCTGACGAGGAGAAGAATGTCTATCAGACTCGTCAGGAGGACCACAACTTAGTTCATTGCGGCATATTGTATGTGCTAGAGCCGGAACTTCGAAAGCGTTTCGAAAATGGCAATGCATTATACAATGGGTGAGTTGAAAATGATTTTCACGCACATGTCAGAGAGCTACAACGCTCGTAAAAGTTCTTTAGCTGCATGATGGAAGAGCACAAATCCGTTAGTGAGCATGTACTCAAGATTTCGGGTTACGCAGATAAGCTTGTGTCCTTGGGAATATCGATTCCCATTGACTTAGGCATCCATCGTGTTCTCGGTCTCCGCCACCTAGCTATAAGAGCTTCGTGATGAACTATAATATGCAAGGCATGAAGAAGTCTCCCCGAGCTTACACAATGCTTAAAACCGCAGTGGAGATTAAAAGGAACATCAAGTGTTGATGATCAATAGGAACACTGGTTTCAAGAAAGACAAGAAGGGAAAACGGAAGGAAGTAAGGAGGCAAGCCTGTTGCGCTGAAAAGAAACCCCGAGTTGGACCTAAGTGCGATTCCGAGTGCTACTATTGTAAGGGGATCGCATCGAAGCGAATCGCCCCAAGTATCCGGATGACAAGAAGGCAGGCAAGGCAAACAAAGGTATATATGATATACATGTTATTGATGTGTACTTGACTAGTGCTCGCAGTAGCACCTGGGTATTTGATATCGGTTCAGTTGCTAATATTTGTAACTCGAATTAGGGGCTGCGGAACAAGCGACCGCTAGCAAGGGGTGAGGTCAAGATGCGTGTCGGCAATGGATCAAGCGTTGATGTGATCGCCATCGGAACGCTGCCTCTCCACTTATCGTCGGGATTAGTTATAAACTTTAATAAATGTTATCTGGTGCCTGCACTGAGCATGAACATTGTATCTGGATCGTGTTTGATGCGAAGTGGTTATTCATTTAAATCCGAGAACAATGGTTGTTCCATTTATATGAATGAAATCTTTTATGGTCATGCACCGATGATGAATGGTTTATTTCTATTAGATCTCGATGATAATGTTACACATATTCATAATGTTGATGCTAAAAGGATTAAACTTAATGATGATATATCCGCATATATGTGGCACTGCCGTCTAGGTCATATTGGCGTTAAACGCATGAAGAAGCTCCATTCGGATGGACTTTTGGAATCACTTGATTATGAATCATTTAATACATGTGAGCCATGCCTTATGGGCAAGATGACTAGAATGTCGTTTTCCGGTTCAATGGAATGGGCGACAGATTTATTGAAAATCATACATTCTGATGTATGTGGTCCAATGAGTGTGTCGGCGCGAGGTGGATATCGTTATTTTGTTACTTTCACAGATTATTTGAGTAGATACGGTTATATCTACTTGATGAAACACAAGTCTGAAACCTTTGAAAAGTTCAAGGAATTTCAGAATGAAGTGGAAAATCATCGTAATAGAAAGATCAAATTTCTACGGTCCGACCGTGGAGGTGAGTATCTAAGTTACGAGTTTAGCACTCACATGAAAGAGTGTGGAATTGTTTCACAACTCACACCTGCCGGAACACCACAGCGAAATAAATGGTGTGTGAACGTCAGATCGTATTTTATTAGATATGGTTCGATCTATGATGTCTCCGACGGACTTGCTGTCATTTTGGGGTTATGCACTAGAAACTGCTGCATTCACTTTAAATCGGGCACCATCTAAATCCGCTGAAAAGACACCAGATGAATTGTGGTTTGGAAACAAACCTAAGATGTCATTTCTTAAAGTTTGGGGATGCGATGTTTATGTGAAGAAACTTCAACCGGATAAACTCGAACCCAAAGCGAAAAATGCGTCTTCATAGGATACCCTAAAGAAACTATTGGGTATTCCTTCTATCACGCATCCGAGGGTAAGGTTTTTGTTAAGAATGGATCCTTTCTAGAGAAAGAGTTTCTCGCGAAAGGTGTGAGTAGTCGGAAGGTAGAACTCGAAGAGGTTGTGGAACCTTCTCTTCAAAGTATGGCGAGTAGCGCAGCGCCGGAAGTTGTTCCGGAGTTGGCTCCACTTGTTGAAGAGGGAACTAATGATAATGATCATGAAACTCCGAAAGAGAGTACTACCGAACCTCGCAGGTCAAACAGGACGCGTGCAGCTCCCGAGCTGTACGGAAATCCTGTCATGAATTTCATGGTTGATGAAAATGATGACCCTGCGACGTATGAAGAAGCGATGATGAGCCCGGATTCGAACAAATGGTTAGAAGCCATGAAATCTGAGAAGGAATCCATGTATGAAAATCAAGTTTGGAACTTGGTGGAATTACCTCACGACCGAAAGGCCGTGGAGAACAAATGGATTTTCAAAAGGAAAACTGATGCTGATGGTAATGTGACCGTCTATAAAGCTCGACTTGTCGCAAAGGGGTTTCGACAAATTCAAGGAGTTGACTACGATGAGACTTTCTCTACCGTAGCGATGCTAAAGTCAGTTAGGATTATGTTAGCAATTGCTGCATATTTCGATTATGAGATATGGCAGATGGATGTCAAAACCGCGTTTCTCAATGGTAATATTGAAGAAGAGTTGTATATGATACAACCAAAGGGTTTTGTCGATCCTAAGGATGCTAACAAGGTGTGCAAGCTTCAGCGATCCATCTATGGATTGAAGCAAGCATCACGAAGTTGGAATCTCCGCTTTGATGAGGTGATCAAAGAGTTTGGATTTGTCCAAACTTATGGAGAAGCTTGTATTTACAAGTGAGTGGGAGCAATGTGGCATTTATGATATTATATGTGGATGACATATTATTGATCAGAAATGATATATATCTTTTAAACAGTGTTAAAAGTTATCCAAACAGCAAATTTTCAATGAAGGACCTAGGTGAAGCGTCATACATATTAGGCATAAAGATCTATAGAGATAGATCTAGGCGCCTAATAGGGCTATCACAAAGTACATACCTTGATAAGATTTTAAAGAAGTTTAAAATGGATGGAAGTAAGAAGGGGTTCTTACCTATGTTGCAAGGCAAGACATTGAGTAAGACTCAAAGTCCGGCTTTGGCGGAAGAAAGAGAGATAATGGACAAAGTCCCCTATGCTTCAGCCATAGGCTCTATAATGTACGCATGCTATGTACAAGACCGGATGTGGCACATGCTATTAGTTTGACTAGTAGGTACCAATCGGATCCAGGTTCGTAACACAGGATAGCGGTCAAGAATATCCTTAAGTACTTACGAAGAACTAAGGATATGTTTCTTGTATACGGAGGTGAAGAAGAGCTCGTCGCTAAGTGTTATGTCGACGCTAGCTTTTACACCGATCCGGATGACTCTAAGTCTCAATGGTGATCTATTGTGACAAACACGTGGTGGCATTGCCAATGGTGCCATTTCCAATGCCAAAGAGCCAAGGTCTCACAAGCATTCCAAACATATTAAGCGCCGGTTTCACTCCATCCGCGAGCATGTCAAGGATGGAGATATAAATATTTGTAAAGTACATACGGATCTCAATGTAGCAGATCCGTTGGCTAAAACTCTCCCTAGAGCAAAACATGATCAACACCAGAACTCAATGGGTGTTAGATTTATCACTATGTAACTAGATTATTGTCTCTAGTGCAAGTGGGAGATCAAGGAATATGCCCCGAGAGGCAATAATAAAGTGTTTATTATGTGTATTCCAAGTATATGATAGATGTTTATTTTGCATGCTATAATTGTATTAATACGGAAACGTTAATACATGTGTGTTTAATAAACAAATGAAAGTTCCTAGTTATGCCTCTCATAAAATAGCTCGTTGATTAACAAGATAATCAAGGTTTCGATCATGGACATTGGATGTTGTTAATAACGGATCACAACATTAGTTTAATGGTGTGATGAACATTCATCCAAGTATAGCATTACGATCAAAGTCATTGAGTTTATATTGCTATAACAACTTACAAGTGATCCTAATCCTTAGACCATGAGATCATGTCAATCACTAACACCTAAGAGTTTCTTGATAACATCAAACGTCACACCGTAACAGGGTGATTATAAAGATGGATTCAGAACTAATAAAGTGTTATGTTGAGGCTCATGGATCGAGAGTGGAATTTTTTCATCCCGATGACGGATAGATATACTCTGGGCCCTCTCGGTGATATCACATTGATTAGCTTGCAAGCAAGTGATTTGATCACTAGAATGTTATATCACAGGAACGAGAAAAGAGTGCATGTCGGTAACAAGATCAAACTAGGTATGGAGATACCGACGATCGAATCTCGGACATGTAATATATCGTGAAACAAAGGGATTAAGATACTAGCGTAAAAGGTTCCGACGATCACAAGAATGTCATCGTTGAATGTGTGGGAGTCAGTATGGGTCTCCAGATCCCGCTTCTGATTATTGATCCGAGAGGGGTCTCGATCATGTCCGCATTATTCACGAACCGTAGGGTGACACACTTAAGAGACACCGACATCCAATTGGATCAAATCTTTCATGCCGAAAGAATGAACAAGCGCAGGAATTTATTTCACTAGATATCGAAACAGGTTTTCGGGTGAAATTGCATAAAGTGGTTATGCATGTGAAATAGAATTCTAGCAAGGGGTTATTTGTGAATGTTTGTCATTAAAGTAATTGACAAAATTCTGAATAAAATAAAAGAGTTTTATATAATGAGAGTTCGCATTAAATTGGTGGACATTTAATGGGAATTTGAGTGGACTTTTGAGTGGAGGGATTTTAAAGGGCATTTTGTGAGTGGAGTGTCCACCCACATGAATGAAGGAGGGGAGGGGGAAGCCCCCATGGCCGGCGGCCAACCCCTTGTGTGCCCCCCTCCTCCTATAAAAGGAGCCCCCGTCCTCACTTGTCTCACACACCTCCTCATGAAGGATCTCTCTCCCCCTCTAGAATTTATCCCCCATGGTCTCGGACTAGCGAGATACATGTTCCCGGTGGCTATTCGGCAAGAAAGAGTTGTGCTTCACCGCATCGGGAGCGAGGAGGCGGAGGTTGCTCGGTGCCTCGAACGTGTGCGAGCAACGGATGCTTGCCGATTTGGCGGCGCTTAGGACTTCCTCTCGATCTTGAGATCGGCAAGAGATCGTCTACATCAACCACGAGTTGAACTCGTTAAGCTTTGTCGGTCTTCAAGGGTATGTTCTATACGGATATACATCCGCCCGTTGTTTGTATCTAGTAGATAGATCTTGGTATATAGTTCACATCGTAGGAAATTTTTTGTTTTCTATGCTGCGAACCCTACACTAGAACCTTCCGGAGGGGGACCAACGTGGCCCCACCTGCCAGGAGGGGGCATGGGCCTATGAGGGAGTGCCCTGGCCGCATTGGGCCAGGGGCACAAGCCCCATAGGGCCCAGCCGGCCAAACCTAGGGCAAAACCCTAGGGGAGCTTCTAGAAGGGGGGGAAACTTGCCCCCCACTCCTCCCTCCTTGGCCGTCGGCCCTAGTACTTGGGGGAGGGGCAAGGGCCAGCCGCCCACCCCTCTATATAAAGAGGGCTGGGGGCGCACCCCTCTATATAAAGAGGGCTGGGGGCGCACCCCTCCCACACCTCCTCCTCAACCCTAGCCGCCCTGCTGCCCCTCCTCTCTCTCTCCCTCCCGACTGCGCGTAGGCGAAGCCCTGCCACAAAAACTCTCCCCCGCTTGCACCGCGCCGTCGCGTTGTAGATCCAATCCATCTCTCCACCCTACTTGCTGGACCGATTAAGGAGGAGACGTCGAGGTGCCACACGTGTGCATCTCAAGGAGGCATCGCCACTTGCGGTGTTAGATCGGATCGGATCGCGAGGAGGAGAAGCGAGTACGACTACATCACCCACGTTCCGTCGAACGGTCCGTTGTGCGAATCTTCAAGGATATGAAGATCTCATCTATCCCCCCTCGTTGTTTGAATCTCCTAGATTAGATCTTGGCTTTTCCGTTAGCATTCGTAGAATTTTTTTGATTTACTATGCTGTGAAACCCTTCAGTGGTATGAGAGCTAGATCTATGCGTAGATGTGCTTCACGAGTAGAACGCAACATGGTTGTTGCGGGCGTTGATGTTTTCTGTTGCAAGCCTCTTGTTTGTGTACTTCTTATGACGTGGGATAGTGAGATCGAAGCGGTCCAGGGCAACCTTACGCGACCTCGTTCACGAGACCGGCTCCGCACTTGACGTGTGGCTTGTTCCACACATGCGGCTGGTGGATGCCAGTTTCTCTCACTATAGTTGTCATGGGATTTACCCCGGAGTTTGGCAACCATAATATCACCGTTGTGGCTTTCCGTAGGTAAGAATCGTTCTTAGCTTGCTACTCCCATAAGCCACATAAAACATGCAACAACAAAGTAGAGGCGTCTAACTTGTTTTTGCAGGGAGTGTTTTCTGTGATATGGTATGGCCCAAGATGTGATGTGTATGTTGTTTGCGATGATCATGTTTTGTAATGTTTCACGACTTGCATGTCGATGAGTACACAACCGGCAGGAGCCATATGGTTGTCTTTATAATTGTGTATGACCTGTGTGTCAACTTCTTATACGCCATGTAATAGCTTTACTTTATCGCTAAGTAGTTAGCAATAGTTCTAGTTGCTATTCGTGGTGGAGGCAATCATGGTGGAGTGATGGAGATCATGCCGGCACGCACAAGATGGAGATCATTGCACGAAGATTGGCTATACTATGTCACATAAAGTTATATGCATGTGATGTTTATCCTTTTATGTATCTTATTATGCTTAGATCGCGACGGTAGCATTATAAGATGATTCCTCACTTAAAGATCAAGATAAAACTGTGTTCTCCCCATGTATGCACCGTTGCGAAAGTTCGTCGTGTTCAAGCATCACGTGATGATCGGGTGTTATTGTAACACCCTCAGAATCGGACCTATGCAAGTTTTAGCGAAACCCGCCAAACCCGCATAGAAACGATTCAAAGGTGCCCACCAGGCACTTTCGTGCGGGTGGAAAACGAAGTAATAACATTACACAACAGTCCTCGATGGGACCCATGTAATGATATATATGTAACAAATGACTCCATGAGTCAAGAATACGATATACGGTACAAAGATCCAAATCACCTTGAGAACGATATAGCGTCCAGCTACGGACAAGATGCAAATGGGGCTAAGAGCTCAAGAATAACCAATGGCGCCCATAACCCTACCCGTGCCAAGCCGGAAGGGTAACCACGCTAACGGGCCGATCTCAAAACCTGCTTAAACAAAAGGGGTGCCGACAAAGGGCAAAGGAAAAGAGGAGCGTCGATCGAGGCCAAGACACGGCGAGGCTAGAATTCGGCGGTCCTCTCCTACATAGGTATGGTGGACTGAAGTGTCAGCGGAAGCATGCACTAAACGACCTATAGAGACTCGATACAACTGGCGGTTATCAGAGAGGGATAAGAGTGACCTATCCGGATCCAACCTGAAGCTAACACCAAACAAACCCATCCTGGTGTTTCCCCCTCGAGACCAAACGAGGAAGTCAACCGAAGAACCCACACAGTTGGCAGTTTTACTTATTCAGTTATCGTTGCAGCAATTACTAGTCAGGTTTAGTTAATCGTCCTGATAAAATAAGCAGTGGGCACTTTTAGTTAACCATTCCGTTGTAGTTGCAACAATTACTAATCAGATACAGATAGCATGAGATAAACCCAAAACCCAGCAATTGTTGGTACTTTTATTCAGCCATTCCGTTGTAGTTGCAATACTTACTAGTTGATACAATTGTCGCAAGTTTACAAACCAACAAGCAATTGTGGCAGTATTAATTAGCCATTCCATGATAGTGAAGCTGATTACTAGTCATTATAAAGTCAAATTTATAGCAGAACTTTAGTTATGCTTGTCTATGATCGAGATATCGCTCCAAGTCGTCCATATCCGCATGACGCTGCTTTCGAAAAGTTTTACCCGCCGGGTGCACCAATAGCAACACACGCCGATCAACCTCGAAAAACCAAAACAACACCCAACGAGGCTTTCACGACTGAACAATCACAGATTCAGAATATTTCAGGGGCCACCCTTGAGTACACCATAGAACGGTAAGCAAGCTCGAGACGGACTCAAGGTTTGCGACAATGGTCAGAACGACAGATCCCCAATCGGGATCTGTCGATACCGCGAAAACATTCCGCTTACCTAAACAGTACAGTGTGCTCCTCGCACAAACGTAAATAAACAGTAGCATGGCATATGTACAGGATAGTAAATAAAACCTCAAACTAGTTTGTGGCCCCAAGAAATAAGACGGAATCAAGCTCTGGCTCAGGGGGGTCCCATATACCTCCCGGATGTGGATAGCGTGATAAATCAAGGAACAGGTATCAAGTACTCGGGGTCCTACGGGACACAAGTGGGCGTTCGGAAACCAAATATTATCTATCACCCACCGATGCCTCTTCTTACTTCAATTTTAGTTGTTAAACAGGAATTAAAGTGAACGATAAGTAAAACTAGGATCATCTCCAACAGCAACATGCGGCAATACATCAACAATCGCACTGGATTTAAACGCAACAGCACTTGAGCAAGCGACTACGACGCGCAAGTCCAACTATCTACCAAACAACAGGTAATAGGATGTGTCCAAGGCAATATAGGGCTGCACGGTATATCACAGGTACGGAAACTAAAGCATCGCAACACAGATAGCAATAGATCAACAGGAGGGAATAAATACTATAAAAATAAGATAGGTAGAAAGGGGGAGATGCTCGCCTGAAAACATTGTCGAAGATTCAACCGAAGATCGGGTCGACACTCGCATCAACTCAACGGCCTTATCCGCGAAGAAGCAAACACTAGAAGAAACACCGGATGCACTATTTAATACAACGGCAGAAGATCGGCATGATGCATGTATGATGTATGACATGGCAAAGATGAGGTGCAATTAGGTCATATTAAGTGGGACCGGGGTCCCGACAATTAATTAGGTGGTTCATGTTATTTAGAAACCCCGCATTTTAAATGTTGTATTACATGGCAAAAGATAATACGGGTTCGCTACACAAGTTTAAATGAGGCCAATATAAGACTAGATTTGCCCGCATATGGGCCCCATATTTAATTATGCAGTGAATCGGCATAAGGCCCCCAAACCACATGATAAGATGCATGCGAGTATGACAATTTAATATGCAACAAGTTGTTATTATATTATAAAATAGGGTTCTCGGATAAGAGGTTCACACATTAGGGTCTCGACGGTCTTGGGGTTCCGGGGTTCGGGGTCCGGTCTCAGGGCTCGACGGATCTGGGGTTCGGGGTTCGACGGAAGCGTTCTCGAATATCGGAGGTAGGTCTTGACGCTCCGGAAGCAGGACTTGGTTCGGCGTCGGGGCATCGGACCCGCCCGGGTCGGTGCCGTTCTTGTCGTCGCGAAGGTCTTGTCGGGCCCGTGTATCGGGTCGGTCTTGGTGTTCCGGTCATCTTCGGTCCTCGGATCCGAGAGGTTCGGGGTCTTGATGTTCCATGAAGGCGGCCTTGTCGTCCGTATCTTCTTCGATGTCGAACTTGAGTTCCATGAAGTAGGACTTCGTGGCCCTCGGCGACAGCCCCTACGGAAGGTCTTGCGGTAGCGTCACACTTGACGGAGCCGATCAGGTGGGCTTGAACATCCCAACATAACTCCACAACGGTGGACTGAAAGTCTGCGGCTCATGTGAACCATATGGGCAACGACATGGACACGGAACAGAGCACATGCACGCCGGTCGCCGTGGCCATGCGGGCCGGATGCAGAGGTCATCGACGCCGACGCACTCGGGGCAGATGGCGGAGCCGAGGCGGCCCAAAGGAGGGTGGCGAGCGAGGACGGGAGGCAGGGTGGCTCGGCCGGAGGCAGCGGGGCGGAGGCGAGCAGGCTGCAGGCTTGCCATGGCCGACGGTGGTGGCCGGAGGCGGCGAGGAGAAAAGGCTGTGTGAGACAGCAGGCGTGGGGGCGGGCAGCGTGGCGAGGCGATGCTGGCAGAAGCGGCGGGCGGGCGGGCGCTAGGCTTGGCGATAGGCGAGGCGCGCGGCCATGGCGAGGTAGGGAGGGCGCCGCCAGGAAGGCGGCGGCGAGGAGAGCTGGCGAGGTTCGAGCGGGCTAAGCCAGCTCGCGATGAGAGTGGCTTGTGGAGAGGCGGAGCAGCAGCAGGAGAGGGGAGCCTGGGTCATGGCCAGCCGAGCGAGGTTGGAGAGAGAGGGCAGCCGTAGGGGGAGGCAAGAGGAAGGATGGGGAGGAGGAGGCGGCCCGGGAGCTAGAGGGGAGAAGGGGCCGAGCGGGAGGTTGCGTGGTGGGGGAAGGCGTGCGCGCGGTGCGTGGCCGGGGTGGGGGCGGGGCGGTCTGGGGAAGGGTGTGTTGGAGATATGCCCTAGAGGCAATAATAAATATAGTTATTATTATATCTTTGTGTTTATGATAAATGTTTATATTCATGCTATAATAGTATTAACAAGGAAACATTAATACTTGTGTGAATTGTAAACTTAAATTGAAGTCCCTAGTATAGCCTCTATACTTCACTAGCTTGTTGGTTGATTAAATGATTGAGGTTTCCATATCATGAAAATTGAGATGTTATCAACAACAAGATCATATCGTTAGGAGAATGATATGGTGGACATACTCCTATTGATAAGCGTAGCATAAAGATCAAGTCATTTCAATAGTTCAATTGCTATATGCTTTCTAATACATAGTAACCTAATTCCTTCGACCATGAGATCATGCATATCACCTTTACCGGATGGATGCTTTGATGACATCAAACACCACACCGTAACTGGGTGGCTATAAAGGTGGCATTAAGTGTTCGGAAAGTATTGGTTGAAACACATGGATCAAGAGTGGGATTTGTCCATCCACATGACGGATAGATATACTCTGGGCCCTCTCGATGGAATGTCATCCAATTGGCTTGCAAGCATGTGACTTGGTCACAAGGGATCACATATCACGGGAACGAGAAAAGAGTACTTATCGGTAACGAGGTTGAACTAGGTATGCAGAGATACCGACGATCATAACCTCGGATAAGTAAACTATCATGAGACAAAGGGAAATTGGTATCGTATGTAAGTGGTTCATTCGATCGCAAAGTAATTGTAGAAATATGTGGGAGCCATATGAATTTCCAGATTCCTCTATTGGTTATTGTTCGGAGAAGTGTCTCGATCATGTCTGCATAATTCACGAACCGTAGGGAGACACACTTAAGGATTCGACGTTGTTTTTGAGTAGTTATGGTATTATGAGAAAGAGACCGAATGTTGTTCGGAGTCTCGAATGGGATCCGAGATATCACGAGGTGATCCGGAATGGTCCGGAGAATAAGATTCATATAAGGAAAGTCCCGTTTCGGAGTTCGGGAATGATTCCAGTGTTTTTCATCGGGAATGTTCTAGAAGGTTCCGGATTGTCCAAGACTCGGGGAGGTACATGAGTGTGTCATTGAATGATTGCATCATGTACTAAGTGTTCTTGCTGTTCCAAAACATGAAAGTCAAATTGCCGTTTGAAAGTCAAACCTAAAACAGAAACCGTGGAAACAGGAACTGTGGGAAACAAGCAAGAGGAGTTGGAACCAACTTTGGAGGAGGAGTTGGACTCCTCCAGGCGCCCAGCCCTAGGCCGAGTTGGGAGGGACTCCTCCTCCTGGCGCGCCAAGGCCCCTCCACCTATATAAGGAGGCGGGGCTCCTCCTAGAGACACACAAGTTTCCACCTCTAATCTCGTGTTTAGAGCCGCTTGGTTTAGAGCTTCTAATTGCTTTAGCCTGCGGTTTAGAGCCTTCTAATTGGTGTGTCTAAATCTCTAGACCACTAATAGCCCTCTCTCATAATCCACCATACTCGCTCCGCTTGGCGAAGCCTGCGGGATCTCCCTCTACTTCGGTGCCACGCCGTTGTCTTCCCGGAATCGCGAGGAGAGTGCTACAACCTCCGCTTCTTTGGAACAAGGAGAGGAAGGTCTTTGTCGAAACCGAAACGTGTGACCGGCATGGAAGCGCTTGGCGCCGGAAGGATCGTCCACGATCTTGAGATCGGAAGAGTACGACTACATCACCCACGAGAATCCGCTCTCGTTAAACACTTTGGAATCTTCGAGGTAAGTTATTCCATCGACTCGTTGCTACAATCTAGTAGATAGATCTTGGCTTGTTTGTTTGTATGCGATAGAAAATTTTGTTTTCCATGCTACGAACCCCTACAAAGGGTATCGAGCCGTGTCTATATGTAGATCTGCAGACGAGTAGAACACAATGGTCATTGTGGGCGTTGATGCTTTTATTGTAGATTGCTTTTTGTGTACTTTGCATCTTGCGGTATGTTGGGATGAAGCGGCCCGGGCTAACCTTACATGACATCGTTCATGAGACTTGCTCCACGCTTGACATGCAACTTGTATTGCATAAGTGGCTTTGCGGGTGCCTGTTTCTCCTAGCATAGTTAATATCCAATTTACAACGGGTAATCAACAATGCTAGTATCAATGTTGTGGTTCTTGTTCGTAAGTTAGAACGACACTTATTGAAAACCCCAAACCACGTAAAATATGCAAAGAAAGTAGAGGCGTCTAACTTTGTTTTGCAGGGTGTCTTGATGATGTGATATGGCCATCATTGTGATTATATTTGATGTATGCAATGTTCCTTATTGTAAGTTGGCAACCGGCAGGAGCCATATGGTTGTCTTTAATTTATGTTAAGACCCGCGTGTCTATTCAAAGTAGTTGTAATAGTTGAAGCCGGTGGATGACAACCATGGTGAAGCGTCATTGACCTTGATGCAATGCCGGTGATGATGGAGATCATGTTCGTGCTTGAAGATGGAGATCGGAAGCACAAAGAAGAAAGGCCATATCATATCACACATTATGAATTGCATGTGATGTTAATCCTTTATGCATCTTGTATTGCTTAGTAGACGACGGTATCATTATAAGATGATCCCTCATGCACATGAATATCAAATCATAAAGTGTTCGCCCTTAGTTAGCACCGTTGCTAAATCTTGTTGTTTCGAAGCACCACGTGATGATCGGGTGTGTTAGATTCTGCAAGTGTATACAAACGTGAGCAAGCCAGATTTGCTCATGCAGAAACTAAGGTTTGATCTTGACGAGCCTAGCATGTACAGACATGGTCTCGGAACACGGATTACCGAAAGGTAAAGCATGAATCATATAGTAGATATGATGAACATGACGATTGTTCGCCATTGAAACTATATCAACTCTCGTGATGATCGGTGTTGATGTAGTGGATTTGGTTCGTGTGATCACTAAAACAATGTGAGGGATGTTGTTTTGAGTGGGAGTTCACCTAGTTTAATTTCATTAATTAATTTGAACTCAATTTGTCATAAACTTAGTCTAAACTATTGCAAATATGTTGTAGATCAATGGCAGCCCTACCATCAATTTTAATGCGTTCCTAGAGAAAGAAAAGTTGAAAACAATGGAAGCAACTTCATGGATTGGTTCCGCAATTTGAGGATTGTCCTCACCGGGTAATTTGACCTATGTCTTTGGATGCACCATTGGGTGACCCACTGCAGCCAATGCTTCCGATGAAGTAAAGAATGTTTACCTCGCCGGAAGAATCAAGACTCCATAGTTCAGTGTGCTATCTTGTATGGTTTAGAATCGAGCTTGAAAAGGTTTGAAGAGTCAGACCCATATGATATTGTCGAGGATCTCAAATTGATTTTTGAGACTCATGCGGCAATTGAAAGCTATGAGGCTTCTGAAAAGTTCTTTAACTGCAAGATGGAAGAGGGCAGCTCCGTCAGTGAGCATGTGCTTAAGATGTCTGGGCACGCAAACAAACTTCAAAGCTTGGGTATAGTGATTCCTAATGCTTTGGGGATTTACCGCGTCCTCCAGTCACTGCCACCAAGTTACAGGAACTTTGTGATGAACTACAACATGCAGAACATGAACAAAGAGTTACCAGAACTGTTTGCTATGTTAAAGTCTGCAGAAGTGGAGATCAAGAAAGAGCACCAAGTGTTGATGGTCAATAAGACCACCAAACTCAAGAAAGGCAAGTCTAAGCAAAAGGGACACTTCAAGAAGGGTGGTAAGAAAGTTACCATGCCGACGAAGAAAACCAAGGCTGGACCAAAGCCTGAACCGAGTGCTTTTCTTGCAAGGAGAAGGTCATCGAAGCGGAATTGCCCAAAGTACTTGGCGGATCTCAAGAACGGCAACATCAAGAAGAAAGGTATATCGATATACATGTTATTGATGTGTATCTCACTAGTACTCGTAGTAGTGCTCGGTATTTGATCTTGGTTCGGTTGCTCATATTTGTAACTCAAACAGGCCGCAGAATAAACGGAAGCTAGCGAAGAACGAGGTGACGATGCGGCGTGGGAAGCGGATCAAAGGTTGATGTGATCGCGGTCGCACGCTACCTCTTCATCTACCATCGGGATTAGTTTTATACTTAAATAATTGTTATTTCGTACTGCGTTGAGCATGAACATTATATCGGGATCTTGTTTATTGCGAGACGGTTACTTGTTTAAGTCGAGAATAATGGTTGTTCGATTTATATGAGTAATATGTTTTACGCATGCACCTTTGATAGATGGTCTATTCTTATTGAATCTCGATAGTGGAAATACACATATCAACAATATTGAGGCTAAACGTTTGAAATCAAGCGATAATTCGACATATATGTGGCACTGTCGTCTTGGTCACATTGGAGTGAAGCGTATGAAGAAACTCCATTCCGATGGACTTCTTGAATCACTTGATTTTGAATCACTTGAAAGATGCGAAGCATGTCTGATGGGAAAAATGACTAAGACTCCATTTTCTGGTATATGGAGCGAGCTACGGACTTATTGGAAATCATACATACCGATGTGTGTGGTCCAATGAGTGTAGCATCGCGCGGTGGTTATCGTTATGTTCTTACCTTCACAGATGACTTGAGTAGATATGGGTATATCTATTTCATGAAACATAAGTCCGAAACTTTCGAGAAATTTAAGGAGTTTCAAAGTGAGGTAGAGAATCAACGTAACAAGAATATTAAATTTCTACGTTCTGATCGTGGAGGTGAATATCTAAGTTACGAGTTTGGCGAGCATTTAAAGAAGTGCGGAATACTTTCACAATTGACACCGCCGGGAACACCACAGCGTAATGGTGTGTCCGAACGTCAATGTCGAACTCTCTTAGATATGGTTCGCTCTATGATGTCACTTACAGATTTACCGCTATCATTTTGGGGTTATGCATTAGAAACAGCGCATTCACTTTAAATAGGGCACCGCCTAAATCCGCTGAAACGACACCATATGAATTATGGTTTGGGACGAAACCTAAATTGTCATTCCTTAAAGTTTGGGGATGCGAAGCCTATGTAAAGAAGTTATAGCCGACAAGCTTGAACCCAAAGCGGAAAATGCGTCTTCATAGGATACGAAGGAAACTATTGGGTATACCTTCTATCATAGATCCGAAGGCAAAATCTTTGTTGCCAAGAATGGATCTTTTCTAGAAGGAATTTCTCTCGAAAGAAGTGACTGGAAGGAAAGTAGAACTCGACGAGGTTATCGAACCTTCTCTCGAATTGCGAGTAGCGCAGACCGGAAGAAGTTCTGTGGTGCTGCACCAATTAGAGAGGAAGTTAATGATGATGATCATGAAACTTCGGTTGAAGTTGCTACAGAGCCTCGGAGGTCAACGAGAACTCGTACCACTCCAGATTGGTATGATTCCGTTATGAGTGTCATGTTGGTGGACAACACCGATGACCCGAGACATATGAGGAAGCGATGATGAGCCCGATTCCAATAAATGGCAAGAAGCCATGAAATCCGAGATTGGATCCATGTACGAAAACCAAGTATGGACTTTGGTGGACTTACGGATGGCGGAAGGCTGCCGAGAACAAATGGATTTTCAAGAAGAAAACAGAGATCTTGATGGTAATGTTATCTATAAAGCTCGACTTGTCGCAAAGGGTTTCGACAAATTCAAGGAGTTGACTACGATGAGACTTTCTCACCGAGCGAAGCTAAAGTCCGTGAGGATTATGTTAGCAATTGCATATTATGATTATGAGATATGGCAGATGGATGTCAAAACAGCATTCCTCAATGGAGATATTGATGAAGAGTTGTATATGATGCAACCCAAAGGTTTTGTCGATCCTAAAGATGCTAACAAGGTATCCAAACTTCAACGGTCCATCTATGGATTGAAGCAAGCATCCCGAAGTTGGAATCAACGTTTTGATAAGGTAATCAAAAGTTTTGGTTTTATACAAACTTATGGAGAAGCTTGTATTTACAAGAAAGTGAGTGGGAGCTCAGAGCATTCTTAATACTATATGTGGATGACATATTGTTGATTGGGAATGATGTAGACCTTCTTAATAGTGTCAAGGAATATTTGAATAATAGTTTTTCAATGAAGGATCTTGGCGAAGCAGCTTACATATTAGGCATAAAGATTTATAGAGATAGATCAAAACGCCAAATATCATTGTCACAGTACATATTTGGACAAAGTTCTAAAGAAGTTTGGAATGGAAGAAAGCAAGAAAGGGTTCTTGCCCATGTTGCTCAATACGACCTTGAGTAAAACTCAAAGTCCAACATCGCGTAAGATAGAGAAAGGATGAGTAAGACTCCTATGCCTCAGCCATAGGATCTCTAATGTATGCCATGCTATGTACTAGACCCGACATTGCATATGCCGTTAGTTTAACTAGCAGATATCAAAGTGATCCGTGAGTGGATCATTGACAATGATCAAAAACATCCTTAAGTACTTGAGAAGAACTAAGGATATGGTTCTTTCTTATGGAGGTGATGAACATTTCGTTGTTAATGGTTACACCGATGCTAGTTGGAACACCGATCCCGATGATTCTAAATCACAACTGCACGTATTTATTTTGAATGGTGCAGCAGTTAGTGGAGGAGTGCAAAGCAAAGCGTTGTGGCGAGATCTTCAACCGAATCGAATACATGGTTGCTTGGAGGCTTCACAAGAAGCGATATGGATGAAAGAGTTCATTACAGAGTGGGTGTGGTTCCAAGTCGCTGGACCCAATGTCTATCATCTTGTGATAACATGGGCGCCATAGCCAATGCGCAAGAACCAAGGTCACACAAGAAGTCAAGCATATCAAGCTGCTTTCACGCTATTCGAGAACATATCCAGATGGGGATATAAAGATTTGCAAAGTACACACAGATCTGAATGTGGCGGATCCGTTGACTAAACCTCTCCCGAGGGCAAAACATGACCAACACCAAACTTCCATGGGTGTTCGGTATATTACCATGTAATCTAGATTAGATGACTCTAGTGCAAGTGGGAGATCTGGAGATATGCCCTAGAGGCAATAATAAATATAGTTATTATTATATCTTTGTGTTTATGATAAATGTTTATATTCATGCTATAATAGTATTAACAAGGAAACATTAATACTTGTGTGAATTGTAAACTTTAATTGAAGTCCCTAGTATAGCCTCTATACTTCACTAGCTTGTTGGTTGATTAAATGATTGAGGTTTCCATATCATGAACATTGAGATGTTATCAACAACAAGATCATATCGTTAGGAGAATGATATGGTGGACATACTCCTATTGATAAGCGTAGCATAAAGATCAAGTCATTTCAATAGTTCAATTGCTATATGCTTTCTAATACATAGTAACCTAATTCCTTCGACCATGAGATCATGCATATCACCTTTACCGGATATGGTTCGTTCTATGATGTCACTTACAGATTTACCGCTATCATTTTGGGGTTATGCATTAGAAACAGCCGCATTCACTTTAAATAGGGCACCGTCTAAATCCGTTGAAACGACACCATATGAATTATGGTTTGGGACGAAACCTAAATTGTCGTTCCTTAAAGTTTGGGGATGCGAAGCCTATGTAAAGAAGTTATAGCCGGACAAGCTTGAACCCAAAGAGGAAAAATGCGTCTTCATAGGATACCCGAAGGAAACTATTGGGTATACCTTCTATCATAGATCCGAAGGCAAAATCTTCGTTGCCAAGAATGGATCTTTTCTAGAGAAGGAATTTCTCTCGAAAGAAGTGACTGGAAGGAAAGTAGAACTCGACGAGGTTGTCGAACCTTCTCTCGAATTGCGAGTAGCGCAGACCGAAGAAGTTCTGGTGCCCGCACCAATTAGAGAGGAAGTTAATGATGATGATCATGAAACTTCGGTTGAAGTTTCTACAGAGCCTCGAGGTCAACGAACTCATCACCTGCATTGGTATGATTCCGTTATGAGTGTCATGTTGGTGGACAACACCGATGACCCCGAGACATATGAGGAAGCGATGATGAGCCCAGATTCCAATAAATGGCAAGAAGCCATGAACCGAGATTGGATCCATGTAAAAACCAAGTATGGACTTTGGTGGACTTACCGGATGGCCGGAAGGTCTGTCGAGAACAAATGGATTTTCAAGAAGAAAACAGAATCGATGGTAATGTTATCGTTTATAAAGCTCGACTTGTCGCAAAAGGGTTTCGACAAATTCAAGGAGTTGACTACGATGAGACTTTCTCACCAAGAGCGAAGCTAAAGTCTGTGAGGATTATGTTAGCAATCGCATATTATGATTATGAGATATGGCGATGGATGTCAAAACAGCATTCCTCAATGGAGATATTGATGAAGAGTTGTATATGATGCAACCCAAAGGTTTTGTCGATCCTAAAGATGCTAACAAGGTATGCAAACTTCAACGGTCCATCTATGGATTGAAGCAAGCATCCCGGTTGGAATCAACGCTTTGATAAGGTAATCAAAAGTTTTGGTTTTATACAAACTTATGGAGAAGCTTGTATTTACAAGAAAGTGAGTGGAGCTCAGCATTCTTAATACTATATGTGGATGACATATTGTTGATTGGGAATGATGTAGACCTTCTTAATAGTGTCAAGGAATATTTGAATAATAGTTTTTCAATGAAGGATCTTGGCAGCAGCTTACATATTAGGCATAAAGATTTATAGAGATAGATCAAAACGCCAAATATCATTGTCACAGAGTACATATTTGGACAAAGTTCTAAAGAAGTTTGGAATGGAAGAAAGCAAGAAAGGGTTCTTGCCCATGTTGCAATACACCTTGAGTAAAACTCAAAGTCCAACATCGGTAAGATAGAGAAAGGATGAGTAAGACTCCATATGCCTCAGCCATAGGATCTCTAATGTATGCCATGCTATGTACTAGACCCGACATTGCATATGCCGTTAGTTTAACTAGCAGATATCAAAGTGATCCAGAGTGGATCATTGGACGTGGTCAAAACATCCTTAAGTACTTGAGAAGAACTAAGGATATGGTTCTTTCTTATGGAGGTGATGAACATTTCGTTGTTAATGGTTACACCGATGCTAGTTGGAACACCGATCCCGATGATTCTAAATCACAACTGGCACGTATTTATTTTGAATGGTGCAGGTTAGCTGGAGGAGTGCAAAGCAAAGCGTTGGCGAGATCTTCAACGAATCGGAATACATGGTTTCCGGAGGCTTCACAAGAAGCGATATGGATGAAAGAGTTCATTACAGAGCTGGGTGTGGTTCCAAGCGCCTTGGACCCAATGTCTATCTATCGTGATAACATGGGCGCCATAGCCAATGCGCAAGAACCAAGGTCACACAAGAAGACATCAAGTCAAGCTGCTTTCACGCTTATTCGAGAACATATCCAGATGGGGATATAAAGATTTGCAAAGTACACAGATCCGAATGTGGCGGATCCGTTGACTAAACCTCTCCCGAGGGCAAAACATGACCAACACCAAACCGCCATGGGTGTTCGGTATATTACCATGTAATCTAGATTAGATGACTCTAGTGCAAGTGGGATCTGGAGATATGCCCTAGAGGCAATAATAAATATAGTTATTATTATATCTTTGTGTTTATGATAAATGTTTATATTCATGCTATAATAGTATTAACAAGGAAACATTAATACTTGTGTGAATTGTAAACTTAAATTGAAGTCCCTAGTATAGCCTCTATACTTCACTAGCTTGTTGGTTGATTAAATGATTGAGGTTTCCATATCATGAACATTGAGATGTTATCAACAACAAGATCATATCGTTAGGAGAATGATATGGTGGACATACTCCTATTGATAAGCGTAGCATAAAGATCAAGTCATTTCAATAGTTCAATTGCTATATGCTTTCTAATACATAGTAACCTAATTCCTTCGACCATGAGATCATGCATATCACCTTTACCGGATGGATGCTTTGATGACATCAAACACCACACCGTAACTGGGTGGCTATAAAGGTGGCATTAAGTGTTCGGAAAGTATTGGTTGAAACACATGGATCAAGAGTGGGATTTGTCCATCCACATGACGGATAGATATACTCTGGGCCCTCTCGGTGGAATGTCATCCAATTGGCTTGCAAGCATGTGACTTGGTCACAAGGGATCACATATCACGAACGAGAAAAGAGTACTTATCGGTAACGAGGTTGAACTAGGTATGCAGATACCGACGATCATAACCTCGGATAAGTAAACTATCGTGAGAAAAGGGAAATTGGTATCGTATGTAAGTGGTTCATTCGATCGCAAAGTAATCGAGAAATATGTGGAGCCATATGAATTTCCAGATTCCTCTATTGGTTATTGTTCGGAGAAGTGTCTCGATCATGTCTGCATAATTCACGAACCGTAGGGAGACACACTTAAGGATTCGACGTTGTTTTTGAGTAGTTATGGTATTATGAGAAAGAGACCGAATGTTGTTCGGAGTCTCGAATGGGATCCGAGATATCACGAGGTGATCCGGAATGGTCCGGAGAATAAGATTCATATAAGGAAAGTCCTGCTTTGAGTTCGGGAATGATTCCGTGTTTTCATCGGGAATGTTCTAGAAGGTTCCGATTGTCAAGACTCGGGAGGGTACATGAGTGTGTCATTGAATGATTGCATCATGTACTAAGTGTTCTTGCTGTTCCAAAAACATGAAAGTCAAATTGCCGCTTTGAAAGTCAAACGGCTAAAACAGAAACTGTGGGAACAGAAACTGTGGGAAACAAGCAAGAGGAGTTGAACCAACTGGAGGAGGAGTTGACTCCTCCAGCCGCGCCCAGCCTAGGCCGAGTTGGGGAGGGACTACCTCCTCCTCACGCGCCAAGGCCCCTCCACCTATATAAGGAGGCGGGCTCCTCCTAGAGACACACAAGTTTCCACCTCTAATCTCGTTTAGAGCCGCTTGGTTTAGAGCTTCTAATTGCTTTAGCCTGTGGTTTAGAGCCTTCTAATTGGTGTGTCTAAATCTCTAGACCACTAATAGCCTCTCATAATCCACCATACTGCCTCGGCTTAAGGCTCATGGATCTCCCTCTACTTAGGCACACGCCAGCCGCCGGAATCGCGAGGAGAGTGCTACAACCTCCGCTCACCTGGAACAAGGAGAGGAAGGTCTTCGCCGAGTACCGAACGTGTGACCGATTGCGAAGCGCTGCCGAACGCAGCCAGGAAGGATCGTCCACACGATCTTGAGATCGGAAAGAGTACGACTACATCACCCACGAGAATCCGCTCTCGTTAAACACTTTGGAATCTTCGAGGGTAAGTTATTCCATCGACTCGTTGCTACAATCTAGTAGATAGATCTTGGCTTGTTTGTTTGTATGCAATAGAAAATTTTTGTTTTCCATGCTACGAACCCCTACAGGGTGGACCGGTCCAGGCTGGCCAGGGTGGGTCGGGTGGTAGGGCCCACGCGGGGTGGGGCCCGGTGGCAGGGAGGGGGAGCGTGTGTGGCTGAGTGGGTTGTGTGTGTCGTGTGCTAGGGAGAGAGTGGGGGTGAGAGAGATAGAGTGGGTGGGACCGGCTGATGTGGCAGGGGGGATTGGGTGAGGGAGAGATAGGGGTGAGGTGGCAGCAGGTTATTGGTTGGGGTGAGGTGGAGGCTGGGTGTGGGTAGGTTAGTTGGTAGCTGTAGGTTTTGTTGGGGTGTTCAGGTGGGCCGATTTAAAAAAATGGGGGTGGTCGGTCGACACGTCTGCTCGACCGCCCCGCTAAAACAATTAAACTTTTATTTGTTTTAACGGCCGTATGCAAACCGATAGCGCCAAAATAATTAATCCGAGAACGGCTTTATGCTTGAATTAAGATGGGCGTTTGGAAAACAAATTGGGCTTTGCGAAAATAGTTTTATGCAACAATGCATGATGATGACGATGCAATGCAAAAATTCAACGCGATTTTCTAGTAGTGGTTTTATGGGATGCCACACCGACACCACTAACAAGGGATCTCGCCGAGATCCGCCTCATGGTACCGGGAAGAAAGGTCGGCGATCTGCGTCTTCTCGCTTTGTGTAGATCCTCGCGACACCACTAACAAGAGTTCATCCTCCATCTTGAAAACGGCGACACCACCAACAAAGGGTCGTTGTTTCTGATCGTCGAGAGAACACAGGAGAACAAAGGACGAAGGTAGAGGCATCAACAAACAAAGCCACCTCTAGCTCTGATGGAAAGGGGAACCGATGCATTCTCATCCACTTCAATGTACAAAAGCGAATAGAAGGGTAGTCGCATGGGGCCAATCCATCACGCACCCAAACTATTACTCCGCACAATCAAGAGAAAAGGTGCAACCATTCTCGAATCGATCAAGATCTCGACAAGCGAGGTTAGGAAACAAAGGAGTGATGCAGACTCTGCATCGGATCTGGCGTAGATGATGTCGTCGCGTCGGAAAACACCGGAAGGCACAAACAAGGAACAAAGAATGGTACCACCGTAGACGGATTCCTCAAGCAGCATGAACACCGGATGGTAGAGCACCGTTATCAAAGAAGGAAGCGAAACCCTGAAGATACGATGGAACCCAACCACGAGAAATCCTGGACTCGAAGAAAAGATAAGAGGTGGATTCAAAACACGTAGAGGTAAGAGGAGAATAGCAGAGGGATGAGGAGTAAAATCAGACCTAATCAGAACTGTCCAACCGATTTTGCAAAATAGTTTTGACACTCTACTGCGGCCGTTAGCTAGGTTATCCTACAGGCTGGACTTGTGGGGTATCGCAACTGCTGAGCTCTGATACCACTCTGTAACACCTCGATCGGACCTATGCAAGTTTTAGCGAAACCCGCCAAACCCGCATAGAAACGATTCAAAGGTGCACCAGCACTTTCGCAAGGGTGGAAAACGGTAATAACATTACACAACAGCCTCGATGGGACCCACGTAACGTATATATATGTAAAATGACTCCATGAGTCAAGAATACAGATATACGGTACAAAGATCCAAATCACCTTGAGAACGATATAGCGTCCAGCTACGGACAAGATGCAAATGGGGCTAAGAGCCCTGAAGAATAACCAATGGCGTCCATAACCCTGCCCAGGCCAAGCCGGAAGGGTAACCCTGCTAACGGCGTCGATCTCAAAACCTGCTTAAACAAAAGGGGTGCCGACAAAGGGCAAAGGAAAAGAGGAGCGCCAAGATCGAGGCCAAGACACGGCGAGGCTAGAATTCGCGGTCCTCGCCTACATAGGTATGGTAGCGGCGGCAAAGATGCACTAAAACACCTATAGATACCGATACAATGGCCGGTTATCGAGAGGATAAGAGTGACCTATCCGGATCCAACTCAAGCTAACACCAAACAAACCCATCTGGTGTTTCCTCGAGACCAAACGAGGAAGTCAACCGAGGAACCCACACAGTTGGCAGTTTTACTTATTCAGTTATCGTTGCAGCAATTACTAGTCAGGTTTAGTTAATCGTCCTGATAAAATAAGCAGTGGGCACTTTTAGTTATCCATTTCGTTGTAGTTGCAACAATTACTAATCAGATACAGATAGCATGAGATAAACCCAAAACCCAGCAATTGTTGGTACTTTTATTCAGCCATTCCGTTGTAGTTGCAATACTTACTAGCCAGATACAATTGTCGCAAGCGACAAACCAACAAGCAATTGTGGGCAGTATTAATTAGCCATTCCATGATAGTGAAGCTGATTACTAGTCATTATAAAGTCAAATTTATAGCAGTAAACTTTAGTTATGCTTGTCTATGATCGAGATACTGTGCTCCAAGTCGTCCATATCCGCGGACGCGGCTTTCAGAAAGTTTTACCCGGCCGGGGTGCACCAATAGCAACACACGCTCGATCAACCTCGGAAAAACCAAAACAACACCCAACGAGGCTTTCACGACTGAACAATCACAGGATTCAGAAATATTTCAGGGGGCCACCCCTTGGAGTACACCCGCAACGGTAAGCAAGCTCAAGACGGACTCAAGGTTTGCGACAATGGTCAGAACGAAGCAGATCCCCAATCGGGACCTCGATACTGCGAAAACATTCCGCTTACCTAAACAAAGACAAGGTGCTCCTCTCACAAACGTAAATAAACAGTAGCATGGCATAAGCAGGATAGTAAATAAAACCTCAAACTAGTTTGTGGCCCCAAGAAATAAGACGAATCAAGCTCGCCTGTGGGGTCCCATATACCTCCGGATGTGGATAGCGTGATAAATCAAGGAACAGTATCAAGTACTCGTGGTCCCACGGACACAAGTGGGCGTTCGAAACCAAATATTATCTATCACCCACCGATGCCTCTTCTTACTTCAATTTTAGTTGTTAAACAGAATTAAAGTGAACGATAAGTAAAACTAGGATCATCTCCAACAACAACATGCGGCAATACATCAACAATCGGGCAATCGGACGAACGCAATAAAGACTTGAGCAAGCGACTATGACGCCGTAAGTCCAACTATCTACCAAACAATGTAATAGGATGTGTCCAAGGCAATATAGGGCTGCACGGTATATCATGTGTACGGAAACTAAAGCATCGCATACGTATAGCAATAGATCAACAGGAGGGAATAAATACTATAAAAATAAGATAGGTAGAAAGGGGGAGATGCTCGCCTGAAAACATTGTCGAAGATTCAACCGAAGATCGGGTCGACACTCGCATCAACTCAACGGCCTTATCCGCGAAGAAGCAAACACTAGAAGAAACACCGGATGCACTATTTAATACAACGGCAGAAGATCGGCATGATGCATGTATGATGTATGACATGGCAAAGATGCGGTGCAATTAGGTCATATTAAGTGGGACCGGGGTCCCGGCAATTAATTAGGTGGTTCATGTTATTTAGAAACCCCGCATTTTAAATGTTGTATTACATGGCAAAAGATAATACGGGTTCGCTACACAAGTTTAAATGAGGCCAATATAAGACTAGATTTGCCCGCATATGGGCCCCATATTTAATTATGCAGTGAATCGGCATAAGGCCCCCAAACCACATGATAAGATGCATGCTAGTATGACAATTTAATATGCAACAAGTTGTTATTATATTATAAAATAGGGTTCTCGGATAAGAGGTTCACACATTAGGGTCTCGACGGTCTTGGGGTTCCGGGGTTCGGGGTCCGGTCTCAGGGCTCGACGGATCTGGGGTTCGGGGTTCGACGGAAGCGTTCTCGAATATCGGAGGTAGGTCTTGACGCTCCGGAAGCAGGACTTGGTTCGGCGTCGGGGCATCGGACCCGCCCGGGTCGGTGCCGTTCTTGTCGTCGCGAAGGTCTTGTCGGGCCCGTGTATCGGGTCGGTCTTGGCGTTCCGGTCATCTTCGGTCCTCGGATCCGAGAGGTTCGGGGTCTTGATGTTCCATGAAGGCGGCCTTGTCGTCCGTATCCTCTTCGATGTCGAACTTGAGTTCCATGAAGTAGGACTTCGTGGCCCTCGGCGACAGCCCCTACGGAAGGTCTTATGGCGTCACACTTGACGGAGCCGATCAGGTGGGCTTGAACATCCCAACATAACTCCACAACGACAGGGACCTGAAAGTCTGCGGCTCGCGGTGAACCATATGGGCAACGACATGGACACGGGAACAGGAGCACATGCACGCTGGTCGCCGGTGGCCATGCGCGGGCCGGATGCAGAGGTCATCGACGCCGGCGACGCACTCGGGGAAGATGGCGGAGCTTGGCGGGCCCGGCAGGAGTGTGGCGAGGGGGAGGAGAGGGGCGGCAGGAGGCGCGAGGCGGGGGCTCCTGCGGGCGACGCGAGGCAGGCGGCTGCAGACTCGCCTGTGATGGTGGCTGGTCGGAGGCGAGCGCGGGAGAAGGCGCCAGGGAGGACGCGGCGTGGCGGGCGACGGAGTGAGCGTGGCGAAGGGGCGGCGCCGCGAGGGGGCCGGAGCGGAGGCGCAGCTTGCTGCGGATAGGTTGCAGAGAGGGCGGGCCATGCCATGGCGGGGAGGCGGGAGGCGCGGCCGCCAGGCGGCCTGATCGAGGAGACAAGGGCGGGCGAGGTTCGACGGAGAGGCGGTAGAGGCGGCTAGGCGTCGCGGAGGAGAGAGCGGCACTGCCGGGCGCAGCATGGGCGGAGGCCAGGAGGCCAGTGAGCAGCAGGCCGGAGAGGGGAGCCTGGGTCGCCAGCGAGCGAGGTTGGAGAGAGGCGGCGCCAGGGGAGGCAGAGGAAGGATGGGAGGAGAGGGAGGGCCACCGTAGCTAGAGGAGAAGGGGCCAGTGAGGAGGTTGCGTGGGGGAAGGCGTGCAGTGCGTGGCCGGGGAAGTGGGCGGTCTGGGAAGGTGGACCGTCCAGCCGGCTGGGTGGGTGGTGGTAGGGCCCACGCTGGATGGGGCCAGTGAGGGAGTGTGGGTGAGTGGGTTGTGTGTGTCGTGTGCTGGGGAGAGAGTGGGGGTGAGAGAGAGAGTGGGTGGGACCGGCTGATGTGGCAGGGGGGATTGGGTGAGGGAGAGATAGGGGTGAGGTGGCAGCAGGTTATTGGTTGGGCTGTGGTGGAGGCTGGGTGTGGGTAGGTTAGTTGGTAGCTGTAGGTTTTGTTGGGGTGTTGGTGGGCGATTTAAAAAATGGGGTGGTCGTCGGGTCGATACGCCTGCTCGACCCGCTTAAAACAATTAAACTTTTATTTGTTTTAAACGCCGTATGCAAACCGATAGCGCCAAAATAATTAATCCGAGAACCGGCTTATGCTTGAATTAAGATGGGGCGTTTGGAAAACAAATCGGGCTTTGCGAAAATAGTTTTATGCAACAATGCATGATGATGACGATGCAATGCACAAATTCAACGCGATTTTCTAGTAGTGGTTTTGCGGGATGCCACAGTTATAAACTCTACGTTCACATACAACGGGTGCAAGCCAGTTTTGCACACGCAGAAATACTTGGGTTTGACTTGACGAGCGTAGCATGTACAGACATGGCCTCGAAACACATGAACCGAAAGGTTAAGCATGAGTCATATGAATGATATGATCGACACTTTGTTGTCCACCATTGAAACCACATCTCTTCTCATGAAGATCGGATTAGGTGTGGTGAATTTGGATCATGTTCACTAAACAACTTGAGGGATGTTGAATTTAGTGGGAGTTCATCTAGTAATTTGATTAAGTTGAACTAGTTATCATGAACATAGTCTAATTTGTACTTGCAAATATTGTAGATCAAATGGCTAAGTCCAACTTCAACATTTTTTCTGAGAAAGAAAATCTTAGAAACAATGGGTCTAACTGGTTCCGCAATCTGAGAATCATTCTCGCTGGCGGACAAAAGGACTATGTCCTTGAGGATGCGCTAGGTGACGCCCCTGTTGTAGATGCGTCGGCTGATGAGAAAGCTGTTTATCAGTCGCGCAAAGATGATTATGGTGTGATTAAGAGCACCATGTTGTTTTCTATGGAATCGGACCTTCAAAATCGTTTTGAAGATTATCCCGGGCCCTTTGAGATTCTTGAGGAACTGAAAACTATGTTCCAGACTCAGGCCCGTTCTGAGAGATATGAGATCTCTGAGAAATTATTTAACTGCAAGATGGAGGAAGGGAGTTCCGTTAGTGAGCATGCCATAAAGATGTCGGGCTACACTCAACGCCTTGAGCAACTGGACTGCAAGATTCGAGAGGAGCTCAAGATTGACAGGGTTCTGCAATCACTCCCTCCTAGCTACAAAATTTTTGTAGTTACTCATAATCAGATTGGTTCCACTGATACAATCATCGAGCTCTTCGCTAAGCTGAAAGCTGCAGAGGTGGACATCAAAAAGGATAATCATGTGTTGATGGCCAACAAGCCCCCAACTTTAAGAAAGGTAAGGGTGCAAAGAAGACCTTCAAGAAAGGTAGCGTCAAGCGTGTCGCCCCTGCTGAGAAGAAGCTCAAGTCTGGACCTAAGCCGGACACTAAGTGCTTCTATTGCAAGGACAAGGGTCACTGGAAGCGCAACTGTCCGAAGTACTTAGAGGACAAGAAGGCTGGCACCATCAAAGGTATATTTGATATACATGTTATTGATGTTTTCCTTACTAGCCCTCGTTGTAGTGCCTGGGTATTTGATCTTTGGTTCGTTGCTAATATTTGTAACTCAAACAGAGCTACGGAATAGACGGCTTGAGGATGAGGTGACGATGCACGTTGGCAACGGATCAAGAGTTGATGTGATGGCCGTCGGCACGCTCTCCTTAGTTTTACCTTCGGGATTAGTTTTAAACCTCAATAAGTGTTATTATGTGCCTGCGTTGAGCATGAACATCATATCTGGATCGTGTTTATTGCAAGACGGTTATTCATTTAAATATGAGAATAATGGTTGTTCCATTTATATGAGTAACATCTTTTATGGTCATGCACCTGCCATGAATGGTTTATTTCTTCTGAATCTTGAAAGGGATGAAACACACATCCATAACATTGAGGCTAAGAGATGCAAAGTAGATAATGATAATACTACTTATGTGTGGCACTGTCGTCTAGGTCATATTGGTGTAAAACGCATGAAGAAACTCCATTCTGATGGACTTTTGGAGTCTCTTGATTTTGAATCATTTGACACATGCGAACCATGCCTCATGGGCAAGATGATCAAAACCCCGTTCTCCGGAATGATGGAGCGAGCAACGGACTTGTTGGAAATCATACGTACCGATGAGTGTTTCGACGCGCGGTGGATATCGCTATTTTCTCACTTTTACCGATGACTTAAGTAGATATGGGTATATCTATTTAATGAAACATAAATCTGAAACGTTTGAAAAGTTCAAAGAATTTCAGAATGAAGTGGAGAACCATCGTAACAGAAAAATTAAGTTTCTACGATCCGATCGTGGAGGTGAATATTTGAGTTATGATTTTCTCACGCATCTTAAAGCAAGCGGAATCGTTTCGCAACTCACGCCACCCGGAACACCACAGCGCAATGGTGTGTCTGAACGCCGGAATCGAACTCTATTAGATATGGTCCGATCAATGATGTCTCTTACTAATTTGCCGTTATCATTTTGGGGTTATGCATTAGAAACTGCTGCATTCACTTTAAACAGTGCACCATCTAAATCCGTTGAGACGACACCGTATGAACTGTGGTTTGGTGCTAAACCTAAGTTGTCGTTTCTTAAAGTTTGGGGATGCGAAGCTTACGTCAAGAAGTTGATGCCGGACAAGCTCGAACCCAAAGCGAAGAAATGCGTCTTCATAGGATATCCTAAGGAAACTATTGGGTATACCTTCTATCACAGAACCGAAGGCAAAGTGTTTGTCGCAAAGAACGGATCCTTTCTTGAGAAGGAGTTTCTCTCGAAAGAAGTGAGTGAGAGGAAAATAGAGCTAGACGAGGTTGTTGAACCTTCTCTTGAATTGGAGAGTATCGCAACACCTGAAATTGTTCCAGTGCCGCCTGCACCAACAATAGAGGAAGCTAATGACAAGGATCATGAAGCTTCGGACGATGCTGCTACTGAACGTCGCAGGTCGAAAAGGTCGCGTGCCCCTCCTGAGTGGTACGGCAACCCTGTCTTAACTGTCTTGTTAGTAGATGACAGTGAACCTGCGAACTATGAGGAAGCGATGATGAGCCTAGACTCTGAGAAATGGCTAGAGGCCATGAAATCCGAATTGGGATCCATGAGCGAAAACCAAGGAGTTTGGATCAGGAACTTCATCACTCAGCTTGGCGTGGTTCCAAGTGCCTTGGACCCACTAGAGATATTGTGTGACAACACTGGCGCCATAGCACTCGCTAAGGAACCAAGATATCATCCAAAGACCAAGCATATCAACCGCAAGTTTCATATAATCCGAGATTATATAGCAGATGGATATCTAAAGATTAGCAAAGTACATACAGATCTGAATGTCGCAGATCCCTTGACTAAACCTCTTCCACGTGCAAAACATGATCAGCACCTTAATGCCATGGGTGTTAGATTGTTGCCAGATGTAAACTAGATTATTGACTCTAGTGCAAGTGGGAGACTGTTGGAATTATGCCCTAGAGGCAATAATAAAGATTTTATTATTATAATTCTTGTTCATGATAAAGTTTATATTCCATGCTAGAATTGTATTAAGCGGAAACTTTAATACTTGTGTGGTTTGTGAACAACACCGTGTCCCTAGTACGCCTCTATGGACTAGCTCATTGATTAATGATGGTTAAGGTTTCCTAACCATAGACATGAGTTGTCGATTAATAATGAGATCATATCATTGGGAGAATGATATGATGGATGCATCCAAACTAAGCGAACAATTAGATCGTGTCATCGTGTTCATCTTTGCGAAGCTTTTCTTATGTCAAATATTGTATTCCTTAGACCATGAGATAATACAACTACCTGGTATCGGAAGAAAACTTTGAGGTCATCAAACGTCATCCTATGAGAGGGTGATCATAAAGGTGTCTCTCGTGATCGGAAAGTACATTGGGTTGTATGTATCGAGATGGGATTTGTCCCTCCCAAGTCGGAGAGATATACTTCGCCCACTTAATCGATATCAACACCGCTTGCAAGCATGTGGTTAAGGAGTTAATCGTAAAGTGATATTGGATTACGAACGAGTAAAGTACTTTGCCGTGAGCGAGATTGAACTAGGTATGGCATCGATGATCAAATCTCGGGCAAGTAAAATATCGCGAGACGAAGGGAATATATATATGGGATTGATTGAATCCTCGCATCGTGGTTCATCCAATATGATCATCGATGAATGTGTGGAGTCAATATGGGTTTCGGACCCATTGATTATTGATATAAGATCATGTCTGCATATTCTCGAACCCGAAGGGTCACACACTTAACGTGTCTCGACGCTAGGATAGATTGGATAATTGGTTTATGAGTTTTTGTTCGGAGTCTCAGATGGGATCCGGGACATCACGAGAGGTTCCGAAATGGTCCGGAGAATAAGATTCATATAAGGCAATGCAGTTTTTGGAGTTCGGAATTGTTTCGGGTTAATCAGTATTGTATCGGAAGCTTCTAGAACCTTCCCGAGGGGGACCAACGTGGCCCCACCTGCCGGGAGGGGGCATGGGCCTATGAGGGAGTGCCCTGGCCGCATTGGGCCAGGGGCACAAGCCCTATAGGGCCCAGCCGGCCAAACCTAGGGCAAAATCCTAGGGGAGCTTCTAGGAGTGGGGGGAACTTGCCCCCCACTCCTCCCTCCTTGGCCGCCGGCCCTAGGGCTTGGGGGAGGGGCAAGGGCCAGCCGCCCACCCCTCTATATAAAGAGCGCTGGGGGCGTACCCCTCCCACACCTCCTCCTCAACCCTAGCCGCCTCACGCCTCCTCCTCTTCCTCCCATTGCAGTGGCGAAGCCTGCCAGAAACTCTCCACCGCTTGCACCGCGTCGCGTTGTAGATCCAATCCATATCTCCACCCTACTTTGGACCGAAAGGAGGAGGCGTCGAGGTGCGCGTGTGCATCTCTCGAGGCATCGCCACTTGCGGTGTTAGATCGGATCGGATCACGAGGAGGAGCGTACGACCACGCCACCCACGTTGGTCGAGCGTTCATTGTCGAATCTTCAAGGGTATGAAGATCTCATCTATCCCTCCTCGTTGTTTGCATCTCCTAGATTAGATCTTGGCTTTTCCGTTCGCATTCGTAGAATTTTTTTATTTACTATGCTGCAAAACCCTTCAAAAGCAAACACACACCTCACGAAGAACACAATAAACACACGCAAATACAACACGATACAAGATCTATTGCTTCCTCCGACAGCCACCGGTCCGATTGAATCCTTGCAAGAAAAAATCGGTTAATGTGCTCCCATCAATCCACATCGGAGAGGAAATAACACCTTGAGAGCCAACTCAAAGTAAAGATCTTGTACAACTAAGAATGCTCAAAGGCTAATTCCATAGAAATTGGTAACGATAGTCGGTCCCCTTATAAGATAGGAGGCAAAACTAGAGAGATTCCATAAGGAAAGGAAGAAAAAAATAACTATGCAACTTTTACTTAAAAAATTCTGTGATTTTTATAATATTAAATATCATTTTGCTATTTTAAAATGTACATTTATTCAAGAAAAAATATTTGGATTTTTTTAAAAAAATATTTGGATTTTTTTAAAAAAATATTTCTCTATTTTTTATAATGTCCAGTGGACCTCCCTGAACTATTATAAAAGTTCAATTAACCTCCCACATAGCTGATGTGGCGCCACGTCAGCAAAACCGCTTTGAAAACCGTATAGGGAGGTGAATCGACCGGTTTCAAACTTTCAATAGTTCGAGGAGCGTAAAAATCCGGTTCTCTAGTTTGGGAGGAAATGCTGACTCTCAACAGAAGTTAAGGAAGGTAATATGGACTTTTTACTAGGCTGGTCCTTTTCGCAGTGTGGACTTTTTCACTTTCAGCCTAGCTGGGCCCATTCAGCCCACACTTATAAGCCTCCCCCTGCCCTAAAAAAAAAGAAAAAACTTATAAGCCTCCCCCGCCGCCGGCACTCAATTGCCTTCGCGCACAGCCTCCACCCCGCTCCGCCACCGCCTCCGCTTTGCCCCTGACGCTGCAACCGCTACCGTCGCCATGGGTAAGCCACGGCATCGCCCATGCATCATTGCGTCTGTCCTTACTACTAGTTTCTTGTGGATCTGACGCCTCCGTTGTTGTGCGGCAGACCCGCCGGTCAAGTTGGACGAGAAAAGGAGGGCGGAACTTATGGCGCAGCTGAAGCAGCTCAAGGCGGAGCTCGAGGAGGAGCGATCTCTCCCCTGCGCCAAGGTCGCCGACGGTGACCCCAACAAGCTGTCCGAGATGTGCGCGCGCCCTCTCTCTCTTGTTCGCTTGCGCGTCTGTCTATCTTCGGGAATTGATTCTAACCGAGCGAAATTGAATCTATCTGTCTTGTTCAGGGACAAATTGGGCCCTTTTCTCGCGAAGTTGGCGAAGAAGAATAGGGCGGCGCTGCGGAAGGCGTGCAGGAACCGCGAACCACTCATCCTCCGTCGCAACTCCCGAGAAGACCCGTGATGCACCGCCGCATCACCACCAGGTGTTGTCATGCTCCCAGGTTGATATACCATCACCAATGCTACTCACTGTATTGCCTGCGGTCTATGTCAGTATCTGATGGCGTTATTTTTCGTTCGTAAGATGTTTTTTTTTAGAGAATATTAATAATAATATAATAGTAGCTTAAATTAGGTGACTGTTTTATTTGGGAACCCATCATAAGATATTCTTTGATTATCTGTGACTGGAGGGGTAGCTTTCTTCTTTTGAAGAGTGTTGTTTCTGACGATATGAGTGTTTAAAAAGCTGTGCCCAAGGGCTGTGGATCGATGGATTTTAAGTGGCTGGATGCTTAATCCAAAAGGGTTTTGTTTCTGCCTTTTGCTGCTTTAGTGTGTCGGCTGCACACCGATTCATGTTTCCAATACTTATTCAGTCATTCTTGCATGCTACTGTCTCCTGCATGACAGGAACAGTGGGCAGTGATAGAGGAGGAAAAGTGAGATGTATGGAAACTCTATTTAGTAAATACTATATCGTTGATCAAAAACATTCATCCTTTGTGAAATTAAAACATTTACAGTTTATAATGAAGAGTATATACACTTTGCTCTGTTCTCTGCGAAACGCCTAGAAACACTAGGCAGCGCATGGGTGCTAGGTGGAGCTGGAGCACTTGCTTCTCTCTACGGCTTGTTGAATATTGGTGGTTTTTGCTTAAACATTTTGGATGTGGTAGCAATTCTGCTTGCTGGTGTAATTATTAATTCAAAGTTCACTCCTTATGCGCTTTTATGAAATTGTGCATTTCTAGCACTCTTCATGTAAAAGGACTGTTGTTACCCCTAACATAGGTTGAAATAGTGGGATCTTTTGAAGACTGTTGTTCCAGATGATAGTAGTGACTGCACTAGTCTTATTAGTTTCTTGATAGCAGATGTTATGTCAAAGTTACCTTAGTAGTTTAGTGTTTAAAAAGCTGCTCCAAAGGTCTTTCATCTAAGCGATTGCTTTTAAGTGCCTGGATACTTAAGCATTCGAAAAGATGTTCTTTCCTGCGTTTTGCTGCTTTAGTGTGAGTTGCACAGCACTGGTCCGTGTTCCCAATACTTATTCAGTGCTTCTTGCATGCTACTGCCTACTTTGCAGGACAGAAACAGTGGGTAGTGAAGAGGATAAGTGGGAGATGTATGGAAACTGTGTCTAGTAAATATCTGACTGATTGAAGTACCCATCCTTGTCAAATTTAAAATTTTACAGTGTATAATGAAGTATATATACACTGGCTCTTTTTTTTTTGCAAAATGCCTAGAAATGCTGGCAGTGGTCTAGTTGCTAGGTGGAGCTGGGGCGCTTTCTCTACCACTTTTTAAAACATTTGTGTTTTTTGCTTAAACATTTTAAATGTGGTAGCAAGTCAGCCTGCCGGTGTAACTAGTATTTCAAATTTTTGTGGATGCTTGGGCACCCACAAGCTTGAATGTGGCTTCGCCCCTGTCTATATTTGCGGAGAGGGAGAGTGAAAGACGTTTCAGTGTGTTTCGGTTGGAGAGTTCTTATATGACTTCATTCTAATTCGTGTGGCTGAGATTAATGGCTGGGGATAGCGGTATTATTGAGTATTGGCAGGACAACACACAAATCTTTATTATTGAGTATTGGCAGGACTTCATTCTAATTCTTGTGTATTTTTTTGTATAGATAGAATAATCAAAAGAAGGTATGGCACGGTGCGCGGACCTGTGAATAATCTAGAGCCACGTCTTGGTTCTCGGTAGGAGATGGCCTGTGGATACAGATCCATGATTGTAAAAAAAAATGTTATTCCCTTCTACCCATATTAATTGACTTGGATTTGGCAAAATTTGAATGAACCTATATACTAAATAGTGTCAAGATTCATTTATATTTTGACAAATCCAAGTCAATTAATATGGGTCGGAGGGAGTACTACTTTGAACTATGCAATAAAAATGGTGTGTGCATCGGTTGATGCAAAGACTGGGGCTCATCTCCACATTTCGAATAAAAGGAGGTACAAATACTTCACGTCTTTGTCCTGCTTCTCATGATCGTGAAGTAATCTTTTTCTAATTTGTGTGTGATCAGAATTGGTGTATAGACATGGTAATCTTTTTCTAATTTGTGTGTATGATTAGATGTGGTGTATCGACATGGTAAGCTCACCATATTTTTGGACAGAGGTAACCACATGCAGCCTCATGTGGGCAACCAAACAATTTCCATTTGCGCAGCCAAGCATGAAAGCCATGGATGCGTTTGATAGCTTGCAAACGATTCTTGTCTCCCTCTAGCAATGCCCTAAGGAGCATGGCCACGGGCAAACATGTTTTTATCCGTTGTTTGGTTGTCTGTACTTGATTTGGCTACTACATAAACAACCATTAACAGAGAAACTAAATAGTCATTATCAGCCACATGAACACGAATTTAAGAAGACGCAGTTAAAAAACTTTAAGCTGATGGTCAGAACGGAACCCCATTATTGAAGCTAAGAGAGAGAGAGCAACGTCACCTTCAACCTTGAGAAGCACCCTTACATAAAGGTTGAGAGCTACATATGCATACCTCTACGTATCCACCACAATGAAAAACTTGTAAAGAGAGCTGTGGGAAACAATGAGGTCAAACTAATCGTGAAAGAAAAAATTTGAACATTGATTGTGTGCGATGAATCTGACGATTCATCTAAAAAACTCCAAACATGAACATGATTTTATAAAGATACAGTCCATAAAACTTGGTGCCGATTATTGGAATGGAAAGGCGTCGTCGACATGCATCTTTTTCATAAAAAGTTTGTTTTGAATCGGTGTATGATTTTGCTAATTAGAAATGGTTAGGAATGACGTGTGCACTCGTATGTAGTTGAACTGCACCCGTGAAACAACTGGCTCAAACGTTTCGGCTGGCCTAGTTGCGGGCTGATTCACAGCATGTCTGGTTGGGCGAACCCAGGCCGAAATTCGGACCTTTTTTGGCCGGACGGAACTTGATTTTGACATAGGCACGTGAGTGGGAGTACCCATGCGAACATAAAACGACGACATATTTGAATCTTTATCGTTCCCGCCGGCGAGTGCTCGGCCACAAGGTGTTCGATAGAAACGTCCACAAATTCGGTGGCAAATTATTACAGAACAGGGGAAATGACTCTCATTCGTTGACGGGGATGGGCTCCTGCGGCGTGGTCGACGCGGCGTTGTCGTCCGTCTCGCCGGCGAAGGCCGCCGGGTTGGAGGAAGTGGAAGCCGAGCTCGGCGTGGGGGCGTTCGGCGCAGGTGCGTTCGGCGCAGAGGAAGGGGGAGGCGTGATCACACCCTGGAGGATGGCCTGACGTTGCGCCATGTACCAGGACTTGACCGGCGAGCTCATCTTCGACGTGTCCTCGCCGCCCATCAGGAACTTGAGGTTAGTGTTGCGCTTCTTGGCGACGTAGTTGGCCTTCTTCTCGGCGAGGTTGGCTTTCTTCTCGGCGAGGTTGGCCTTGATGAGGCCACCTTTTCCCCTTGTGTCTCGATCAACTGCTTTCAGCGCTCCTCGCTCTTCTCAGCCCTCTTCTCGGCCCGCGCCCTTGTGTCGGCGATGCATTTCTCGATAGAAGCCTGGAGACGCTCGGCGGGAGGTTTGGCGGCCTTGAGCATCTTCGCCTTCTTCTGCCCGATCTCTGGTCTTCCTTCGCCGGCAGCAGCGGCCGACACCTCGGGGTTGTAGACGCCGTCCTTGCTCTTGGAGAGACTCAGGCAAGTGTCCCGCCACTTCTCACAATTCTCGATTTGCTCGAAGACATGATGGAACTTGAACTCCATCTTCATGTCCTCTCGAAATAGAGCAAGTGCACGACGAAGCTGCAAAATGAAAGTGTGTCAAGTGTGTCAAAATGGTAGAGAGTGCACGACAAAGCTAGTGTTCGCGAGTACCTTGTTGTCCATGTTTTCCCCACTGGCTTGTGTGCGGTCGACCTCTTCCACGCAGCTGTGTCACTTGCTGCAGACAGTCTGGATGATCGCCCAATGGTTGGTAATAGCCTTCTCCCCTCGCTCCATGTGGATTTTGCGATACTTTGGGTCGCAAAGGCTAGGCTCGTCGAACGCTGCCTTCACGCGCCTCCAATAGTTGTCTGGATTATGGTTAGCACCGGTGATCGGATCCATGCTCACCGTTTTCCAAGCTTTGGCGAGGCAGGTGTCCTCGGCCACGGTCCACTTGATCCGAGCGTCCGCCGAAGTGCCCGACTTCTTCTTCCCTTTCTTGCCTTTTGCCAACAGCAAGGCTTCACCCTCGGCGTCCTCTAGCTGTGTCTCCTCGGCGTCGGTGTTGGCGAGATCCTAGGACTCGATGCCGTGCTCGGCGTCGGCCTGGGTCTGCTCTTCCGTGAAGGAGGGGTGGTTGGAGGTCGAGTCTGTTGCGATCATGTCCTCCATGTACGCCTCGGCTGACATGCCGGCCGGCAGGGCGGCCGACATTCCGCCGAATAGGTTGCGTGTCGGCCTCGCCGAAGGGCACCGAGCTTCCGCCAAAAGGCAGTGGTCCGCGACGTAGAGCGAGGCCTGCATACGCCGGAGAGGTGGAGAAAGGGGAAGTTGATGTCCACGCTGAAGGGCGAAGGAGGGCACGGCATCGGGCAGGGGAAGATCACGTTGGGGTTGAACCCGCCGTCGAACTCGGGCGACGAGGAGTACCTCTGCCGAGCAGTCGCCTGGCTCTCCTGGAAGCCTGCCGGAGAGATCGGCGAGAATCCGGCGGGCGAGCCGATGTTTGCCTAGCTTCCCCATCATCGCCGGCCTCGTCGCCGCCGCCTGCTTCGCCTTCATGATCGCCTTCTCTTCCGCCGCCACCTTCTCCTCCGTCGCCGCTTGCTGTTGCCGGAGCTTCGCCCTCTCCTTTCTGCCCTTCCGGTCGTCCGACGCGATCTTCCTGGCGTGCTCCTTATTCTCCCAGTCGGCGGAGGACATGCCCTCCGGCTTCGTCGGCGGCGCTCTCGGCTTCCTTGCCTTCTTGTCCGTCGGACCCTCGCCGAGGATCGATCTGGGTTGGACGAAGCTCTTGGGCGGCATGTTGGGCGGGGAGCTCGGCATAGTGGCGGGAGGGGAATGGGGAAGAAAGGCGGGAGAGGGAGAAAATGGCGGGAGCTCGGCGAAGTGGCGGGAGCTTAGCCTTCTCTCGCCGACAGAGCTGGCCCACGCCCGTTTTTGCTGCGTCCGGTGTTCCCAAGACGTACTCGGGATCCTGGGTACGGCCTGGATAGGCCGGACCAAAACACGCCCAAATCCGGACGAAAACATGTTCCTGGGTACGCGACTGGGCAGATTTTCGGCGTCCGGACCGAATTTCGGCGTCCGGATCGGCGTCCTAGGTAGGTGTGTGGAGATGCTCTTACATGTTGCACTACAGTAAACGCTCAAGGTGCCGACGGCCATTTGCTACGCCGACAGCCAAATGTCGAGGTTGTCGACAGCCGCATGAGTCGGCCTCAGAAAAGCCGTCGGCCGAGGCGGGCCATCAACAGAAGGGGGTCGCCATAGATCGGCGTGGGTCGACGGCCATCGGCAGAGATCGGTCGGCGTAAGGAGGTCGTCGGCATAGACTGACGTGGCCCGACGGCTACCGTCGGCGTAGATCAGCCGTCGGTGTAAGTGGGCCTCACGTGGGCCCAGCTGTCCGGTCCATGACGGCACGACAACGACGTCTTGCCTATGTCGACTGCCCAATATGTAAGTTTACGTCGTCGGCATAGGTGTTTTCTATTTTTTCCACAGTAAACCTAGAAAATCATAACTAAATTATTATAAATATGAAAAATACATATAACATATTAAAATTTGCAGAAAAATAAGATCTATCTATCTAAATTCAAATATTACATATTTTGGTTGAATAAAATAAACTTGTTGGGGCCCTCGGACTAGAAAGAATGCTATGGGTTAGACCTGTAGGGCCTCAGATTAGGGTTTCATTGAAAAAGGACCGTCTGAGCGCCAGGATGACACGAAAACACGCGTGTGACCGTAGCATACATGCACAAGTGTGGTGGATTGCTTCTAGATGGAAAACCTAGCTCCCGGGTGTGACCATCTACGACGCATCCGATAACACTTGTAGAAGTATGCTGGACCTGCACAAGAAAACTCCCGCTGTGGGTCAAACGGAGACAAACCGGTGGAACCTTGGGTCTAGCCTTGGTTTTTCATATAGTTATGACCTAAGCAAACCTAAACCATTAGAAAAGTGCATTTGTCAACCCTCTTACGGAGAATGCTACGGTATAGACCTGCGGGGCCCTCGGGCCAGGTTTCGTCAAAAAAGGACCACCTTGTGCAGCCAGGTCCCGCCACTTGCGAAGCTAAGCCGACAGCTTAGCCGTCAGCGTAGCCTCCTCCCAGGCGTGCCCACGCGGCCAGCTAGGCCGACGGGCTGGCCGACGGCGTAGCCTCTTCCCGAACCCACCCAAGCACGCCCATGCGGCCAGCTAGGCCGACGGTCGGGCCGTCGGCATAGTAACTTCTGCCGCTAACGGTCGTTATGGGGTCAAGCGGGGCTCACAGGATCTTTGTCGACGGTGCGACCTAGCCGTCGGCATACACTACGCCAACAGCAAGCTACTACGCCGACGGTTGGATCTTCTACGCCGACACGGTAAAACACCAAGAGCACTACGCCGTCGGCATAGACCTAAGCCGACGACTCAACTATTCACTCTGTTTCATAGCCCACGGGTCTGTCTAGGGTCCTGCAGGTACCAAACAAGGCATCCAACCGAACATAGGAGAGCGATAGTTGCCCCCAAAAAATGCAGATAAATCCAAATGCCACCCGGGAGGGAAAAAGGGCCCACGCAACCAATAGCGCCCCCTACCCGGCATCGTGCAAGTGTGGAACGATCGGCCGATGCATTCCTTGCATCGTGCAAGTGACAGGACAATAATGTGCACGGAGTGCTTGAGCAACGAACTGCGTACGATGATGACTAATGAACTCAGCCTAATCGGTGGAGAAGTTGCGTTGAAAAACCCATTGTTAGGTGTGGCCAACCCCAACCTAGAACTGGTAGTCTGAGTCAGCCAGCCAGTGAGTGTGGACCAAACATTAGGCCATGCGATACCATCCATTTTCTAGCTCCCAGGCCGGCGGGTGCAACATTTTCAGAGTTTCATTAATTTTTCACATGGTACTCCCTGCATTTAGCATTTCCTAGCTTCCATTCAATTTCGTTAAATTTTTAAGTAGCCACCGAAAAATGTACTCCCTTCGTCTAGAAAATAAGTGACTTAGATTTTGTCTAAATTGCATTAATCTAAACGTATTTGAGTGTATAAATATATGTTAAAATAGACAAAGACAAATCACTTGTTTTTGGATGGAGAGAGTAAATCTTGGTACTTCCTTCAATCCATATTAATTGACTTTTATTTGTCAAAATTTGGATAAACCTATATACTAAATAGTGTCTAGATTCAGTTAAATCTAGATAAATTCGAATTAATTAATATGGACCTCAGTTAAATCTAGATAAATCTAGATAAATTCGAATTAATCATCGATACGGGTTGATTTAGTTTTGTTCCTTGCAGATGAAGATAGGCAGATAGATAGGTCTTGATCGCATCGAACCTCAACGGAATGGTCCACCACCGGCCCTACTTCCTCTGCCCTTCACGTGGACACACATTCAACCTCCTTTACTCGTAGTACTAATTTAGAGGCTGATGTTGATCATGGGGAACATCCCTAGCAATGCCATATTTCCCAGCTCGGTCCTTGACAACTTCTAGAGATGTGTAGAGGCGCGAACTGCTTCCATCTACATGTTGGTTATCCAAAAATTGAGTGTACACTCCAAATTTAGAACGGTATTTTTGTCTTAGTTATTCGAGATTTTCTTAAGTCAATTACTCGTTTGTTACACATGTTATGCCCAAATTTACATTAGCCGTGTGAAATTGTACACAATAAAATAAAAAACGTAGAATTGATAGTGCCCGGTTTTGATCAAGTTAGCCATCATAAACAATAAAGTCGCATTCTTCGTAGTTGTACAACTTGTTTGGCATGCAAATAACGATTTTAGCGAAATTGAACATACATCCTCTAGAATGAACATAAACGCAACAATAACCCCACCAAAATTGTTTACACATTTAACTCATACCAAACTACAAGACCATCCTAGAACTTTCTTCTTCTTTGTCATGCAAATGTCTTCATCCATATGCAAGGTCCAAACTACAAGACCATTCTAGAACTTTCTTCTTCTTTGGCATGCAAGTGTCTTCATCCATATGCAAGGTCCAAAGTCAGAAGAAGAAAATACTCCAGAAGTGAAATCACTTCCCTTTGATTCTTTTTTATGATTGTGCATATTTGATGGTTGCACAATATGTTTTGTGTAATTTTAGGTTTCATGCTGACGACTTAATAAATAATAATTTCTCCAACAACTTAGAAATAACAATTGCATTTGAAATAGATAGGCAAAAGGAACACAAAGAAGTGGTTTACACATTTAATTCATACCAAACTACAGGACCTTTCTAGAATCTTCTTGTTATTCGCCAATCAAATGTCATTATCCATGCAAGATACAAACTGGTAAAAAAAAACAATATCCGCAGGATTATTTTTCGTCCTTATATAAAGACACACATGTTGGCCATTACAGTACAAAACAACCAACCAGAGAGCCAGCCAACAAACCCACACCACTCTGTCTGTACTCCTCAAGGGACGAGCTCAATAATGGCCCGCTCCGGCGCTCCTGGCCTCCTCGCCGCACTGCTGCTCGCCTTCGCCGCCGCGGCCGCGGCAAAGGGCGCTGCTCCGGCCGCGGCCGCCGACTTCATCCGCAAGTCGTGCCGCGAGACGCAGTTCCCGTCGGTGTGCGTGCAGAGCCTGTCCTCGTACGGCGCGGCCGGGAACTCGCCGCAGGAGCTGGCCCGGGCGGCGCTGTCCGTGAGCGCGGACCGCGCGAAGTCGGCGTCGGCGTACGTGGGGCGGCTGGTGGGGCCGGGCCTCCGCGGCGGCAGCGGCGCCGGCGGGGCGAAGAAGGGGAGCAGCAGCAGCAGCCCGGCGCGCGACTGCATGGAGAACATGGCGGACAGCGTGGGCCACCTGCGCGACGCGGCCAAGGAGCTGGGCGGGAACATGGGGCGCGCCGGGACGGCGGCGTTCCGGTGGCACCTGAGCAACGTGCAGACGTGGTGCAGCGCGGCGCTGACCGACGAGAACACCTGCCTCGACGGGCTGTCCCGCGGCGTGGACGCCCGCACGCGCGCCGCCATCCGGAGCAAGGTGGTGGACGTCGCGCAGGTCACCAGCAACGCCCTCGCCCTCGTCAACCGGGTCGGGTCCGGCCACTAGCCCCACGGCCCTCAGGCCCATCCATGCGCACATGGCTAGCTATACGCGCCTAAGCATAACTTTGGAGAACTTGGTACTGTTCTGCCGCATGGTTTGCTTGTGTTAACTAGTATTTCAGTTTGGATGATGATGGTGTTCCTGCTGTGCCTGCAAAAATGTACTACTCCCTCCGATCCATATTACTTGTCATTAGATTGGATGTATCTAGTACTAAAACATGTCTAGATACATCCATTTTTACGACAAGTAATATGGATCGAAGGGAGTAAGTACTACGGTACTAGCTAAGACAATTAATTAAGAGTGTAATTATATTGCTATAATTACTACGGTGCATCTGTCTTTTTGCCGGATTCAGCTCAGAGTCTTTGTTTCTGGTTGGAATGATTTAAGTCTACCCAGAACTGGCTACGCAGGCAGCGAGACAACCACGCACGCACCGCATGTGACCTTGCCCAGTGCTACTAATGCCAGTGAATGAGATGCCGATGTGGCCTACCCATCTGCTTAGGAAGACGGTAGCATTAGCTCATGTGTTCATATCAAGCCACTGACAGATACTCGTCAGAGATTCATTGTCTCACAGTTTTCATGCTATTTGAGCGTTTGATTCATTCATCCGCCCGGACGGTGATGGTTGCACTACGTCTACGTGCGAGGCTGTGTTTAATTGGTGACGTCTACTCTCCACTCTTTACGGTATTAGAGCATCTCCACTCGTCGGGCGAATCCATACAGAAATCCGAAACTTTTTTTTGTCCGGACGAAACTCGCGGTGCCACCAACGGCTGCTGCGGTGCCGAGTCACGGAGCGAGACTGCTCCATCGCCATCCTTAAGGCGCTATCCCTGGGCGGTGCCGAGCGCTCCGCCGTCTCAGGCTTTAGGCGGCGAAGGCAAAGACGGCTAGTTGAAGCCGACAACGCCGGCACGCGTGGCTCGCCGATGACGATACCGCGCGAGCGTGTCCGCGACGGCGAGCGGACCGGCGAGACCGCCTCACGCTTGACTGGGCGCAGCGCCGACGAAGGACCCGTTGGCGTGCAGAGCGGTGTGGAGCCCGATGAGTGGGAGGCCGAGGCGGAGGAGGAGGAGCTCAGGCCGGCCATCCTCCTCGGCATCCAGTTCGCCGGAAGACGTCGCCCCAACCTGGCCGCCGGCGTGGATGTGCGCGGGAAGCCGAAACGCGGCGTGTTCCCGGCGTGGATGTGCTCTAGCACCGCCGCGAGCGTCCGGCCTGGCGCGCTCCAAAAATGCCGGCGATCGACCGCTTTGTTGCGCTTCAGCGCGTCGTCTGGCAGCCCCTCGTGGCGGGCAAGCTCCTGGTCGCGGCGGTCGGCGAAGAACGTCTCCCAGTAGAGGAGGTTTTCGGGGCTCTCGGCGTCGGAGGGATCGTTCATGGCCGCGATGAAGGCCTAGATCTCGTCAGGGAGTTCGTCCGGCGTCGGAGCGGCGGGATAGGGATGCCGCCGACGCTAAGCTTCCACCCCGAAGGGTTCCGCGTGTCCGGCGGCGCCATGTAGCCGGCCAGAACATCTGGCGCCTCCCAAGGCTAGGCGTGTGTCGGCCGTTCGCCGCCGTCGCCGGGAAAGCGCTACCATGGCTAAGTGGGAATGAGCTGTGTTCGCGGAGCGGGGTGTGAGTGTGAGGAACTCCGCGAGGTGCAGCTTTTATAGGCCGAGATGGGCGGCGGAGGTGTAGCGGCGGCGGAAAAAGAAGCGGGAAGTTAGTGCCCGCCGTCCGTCCGCGAGCCGGCATGGCGGTGCGATTCGACTACACGTGGCCGAAGAGACAGACAGTTATTGTCCGGCGGTCGCCGCGTGTTTCCGAGGATGACGACGACTCGGCTTCCGTCACTGACTCGGCGGGTCCACACGCCGCTTCGTTTTTTTTTCGCAGAGTTCCCTGCGTCCGGCGTTTCCAGGGCGTACCCGGAAACCTGCGAATGGTCTGGAAAGTCCGGACCAAAGTTGGCTCAAATCCAGACAAAAACAGATTTCTGGATGCGCGACTAGGCCGATTTTCGGTTCGAACCTAAATTCGACTTCTGGATCGACGTCTTGGGTAACGATCCTTGTCGTAAAAGCAGTAAAAATACTTAGTACTGCTTAAAATACTTGTCTGGCCTGTCTCTACGCCTGGGAGCGCTGGACAGAGCAGAATTTATTTGGAGCTTAAGTTGTACGGCATGGCGGTTCTTTGGTGTCCATGTGCTCGTGGCCCCGGCGACGTAGTACAGCTGGAATGGCAGAGATCTGTGCCGACGTGGTCTTGCCAAGTTTCTTCCAGCTGACAAGGAGCTTGACAACTGTGCAAAACTAATGGTCCGTTGCCAAACTTTACCCAGAGGTTTCGAACCCAATGCATATCCATCGAGTCTGCACCACCGACCCAGGTCGCGTCGCCTCCGACGACAACTTGCACACAGATTCTTTACTAGTTTTACCCCGGTCCCCGGGCATGGCGGTATCCAGTACCCATGTATCGTCAGTTCGTCATTCTTTGCAGAGAGAAATCTGATGTACTCCCTCTGATTCACTTGTCATTAAAATAGATAGATGTATCTAGTTATATTTCAGTGCTAAATATATCTATTTTAGTGATAAGTAATATGGGTCGGAAAGAGTATATCATATAATAATCAAGAGAATATAAATACAACTAGATAATATACAATAGGGTATCAGACCCATCACGCGGAGTACAAAAATGCCTAAATAGGGGAGAAATACAATTGAGCAAAGTTACCGGTATTCTGATATGTATCATAGTATCTTAGGAATTGCAAACCTATATATGTTGCCATGGTATCTTAGTTTGGTAGTATCTTCCTCTGCATCAGCTCCCGGGTCGCCTCCGCCTAGGCGACTTCGGAGGCCGTCCATCCTAATCGCATCGAGCCCTCCCTTCCCCATCACCCGCCTGGCCGCTGCCACTGTCGGGCGGCGCGCGACCCACCAAAGGCGCTGGGCACTTCGGTGGTGGCGCGTCCTGTAGTGCTCTAGGAGGTGGGGCATGGCGTCGGGTGTGTCTGGCGATGGCGCTGTGGAGGAGGTGATGAGGTGGTGGGCGCTCCAATGGGATGCCGGTGTAACGGTGTTGCGCGCCATGGTCGGTGGCGGCGCTTGCCCTGCTGGAGGCGGAGCGGGCCGATCTGGGCATCATCTAGGCCCAACGGGCCTGGCTGTCCTGCTGGTGGTTGCGGACGTCCCTGGAGCGACACATTTCGCTCGTTGGTGACCCCGTGTGCAACGCTAGTCTGGCGGCTGTGTTTCTCACAACTCTCCTCCTCGGCATCCAGTCAGTTCGTCGCTTCCTCTACTGTCGGCTGGTGGTGTGGAGGCTACTGGCGGGGCTTTGAATAAAGGTGGTAGTCCTAGGGTTCCAACTCATCCAATATGTTGATCTATCGGATGTGAGTTCCCATTGATCTGGCTAGAGTGTTGTGTTCTGGAAGGCTTCGTCGACGAACTCCATTCGGTGATTCATGCCTGGAGATTGCTAGATCAGGTGGGATTCGATCGTGCGCACCCTTGTTTTTCTCTGGCCGTTTGGTTTCATAGGGTGTGCTGCGAAGCTCTGCTGGCTATTACCATCATGAAGCATGCTTTTCGTTCCACGGTGAAGTCAAACGGCGAAGAATTTCATCGAAGTTGGGATCTGAGGACTATCAATGATTGTTCTGGTCTTTGTTACGACGAGGAAATAGCTTGGTGTTTTGTGACTTGGAGCAACGACAACATAAGTGGGGAGTCAGCACAAGAGAAGTTCAAAGTCTTAACTTTCAGGGTGAAAATATAAGGTCTGGTCTTAATTGGTTGTGCCTGGCAATGGCCTTACTGGAGGCATTGTTTTGCGAGAGAGGACTATCTTTAGGGTGAAAACCTAAGATCGATGATCGGGCAAAGACGATGTTTGTGCACTGTTTCCTTCTTGCGGGTGTCTCTTTTGGGGTAGCTAGACTTCTGATCCTGTCTTGGTGATGTTAGTGTTGTTGGTACAATGAATAGATTGTCGTAATAGGACTTTTTTTATTGTAATTTTTTTGGTTGTCTGCATCCGTAATATCGCCAAGACATCGCGTTGGTCGAGAGGATAGATGTAATTGGTATCTTCTTGATATTAATATATTTCCTTTATCGAAACAAATCTTCCTCGTATCATATATTAAACCCTAACCATCCCGAGCCGTCACCAGGCGACTCTGGTAGCTTCGGGGGCTGATATGTTGGAAACGTATCTATAATTTTTTATGCTCCATGCTTGTTTAGTATCTACTTTGCTTTACTTGTCTACACTTTGAGGTGATTTTTACATGTTTTCTGGTACTAACCTATTAACAAGTTGCAACAGTGCCAGATGCCTATTTTCTGCTATTTTTTATTTCAGAAAAGTTAGTAAAGAAATATTCTCGAAATTGGATGGGATGAACGCCAAAGTCAATAACTTTCCGTGGGGAACAAGGAGTCCAGAGGGGAGAAGGAGAAGCGGGCCAGGGAGGCCAAACCCTCCAGGCGCGAGGTCAGGTGGACCCGCGCCTGGGTAGGGTTTGCCTATCCTGGTCGCCTCCCGGACTTACCCCTTCGCCTATAAGAAGCCCCCGATGTAGAAACTCTCACACCCGATCAGAAGCCGTCTGTAGCCGCCGCCACCATCGTCCCTAGATCGGGGGGATCTGAAGTTCTTCCCGGCACCCTGCCAGAGGGGAGATCATCCCGGAGGCCTTCTCTCCGGTATGATTCGTGAGTAGTTCCACCTTGGACTATGGGTCCATGTAGTAGCTAGATGGTTGTATCTCCTCCTTTGTGCTTTCATGTATAGATCTTGTGATCTTCGTTCATGATCAAGATCTAATCTATTTGTAATCATGCATGTTGTGTTTGCGGGGATCCGATGAATATTGAGATTATTATGTTGGTTTGATTAATGGTTTTATCTTTATGATTCTATCATGTCTGTGTTGTTTGTGATCTTGCACGCTCTCCGTTTCTAGTGGTTATCTTGGCCAAGTAGTTGCTAGTGACTTCAAGAGGGAGTATTGATGCTCGATAGTGGGTTCATGCCTCTAGTTTTCAAGGGAAGTGACAGAAATCTCTTTGGTTGTAGATGTGTTGTTGCTACTAGGGAGAAAACAACGGTCCCTTGTTCATGGAACATGTGGATTGTTTACCTTACACACTTTGCTTAAAGCAGTTGTCTGTTACTTGCAACTTAATACTGGAGGGGGTTCGGATGATAACCTGAAGGTGGACTTCTAGTCATAGATGCAGTTGGATTACGGTCTATGTAGAATGTTGTATTGCCCAATCAACTTCGTAGGATCTTGCTAGCTAGTAATTGTATTGTTATGCCTTGCTCAGTTCCTGTCAATTGCCCCGCTGTAATTTGTTTACCCTTCATACCATGTTGTTTATCTAAGGAGAGCACCTCTAGTGAACTATGGACCCCGATCCAATCTTTACCATTGATACATCTTCCACTGTTACTTGTTTACTTGCTGCAAACCATTACCTTCCACACCATACGTTTAATCATTTGTTATAGCAAACCGGTGAGCTTGACAACCTCACTGATTCGTTGGGGCAAAGTCTTGAGTTTGTGTTGTGCAGGTCTCCATGTTGCCAGCAACACCTGTGTGACGTTTCCTTCCTCCTTATGGTTCGATAACCTCGGTCTCTATTAAGGGAAACTTGTTGTTGTGCTCCATCACACCTTGCTCTTGGGGTTCCAACGAAGTGCTCCACATCAACAGTTGGTGCACGCATCAAAGATTTCTTGCGTCGTTGCCGGGGAGTCTAAGGACGTCTTCACTAGGGGAGTCCTTCACTTCCTTTATCTTTACTTTGTTTTTAGTTTGCTTAGTTTCTTTTGCTTTGTTTTGTTTGCCTCTTTTCAAAAAACCACAAAAAAATAGTCTAGCTTGGTTTGCTTGCCTTATTCAAAAACACATAAAAAATAGTTCTTGCTCTAGTTGTTACCATGTTAGGGTCTGCCTTTATTTCCCCTATGGTAGAAATCTCCACTTTTAAGCAGAAAAGTGAAGAAAGTTTTAAGGAAGCTTGGTCTAGAATCTCTGCTTTCTAGAGGGAAACTGAGCCTGAGGTAAGGCTCAGCTTGGTTATTGATAGTTTCTACCACGGTGTTGCTCTTCGTTATAGATATGCTTTGGATGTTGTGGCTGAAAATGATTTTTTGCTTTGTACTGAGAATGAAGCTTATGATGCTATAAGAAAATTAATCATGATCTATGGTACACCTGGCAAGTCCGATTCCTCTTTCACAAGTATTTTTGCTAGGTTGAACCATCTTGAGACTAGTATTGCTGCCATGAATAGTTGCTATCACACTCTTAGGACTTACCATGATTATGTCTCTATAAATTCCGAGCTTTCAAATTGGTTTCCCACAATTAAAGTTTCAATAAACGCTACACTTTTTGACGCTCGTTGTGATATCATGTCTGAATTTTGTCTCATTCCTAAAGATATTTTTGATTCCTTGAGTCTTTGGGGGCTTATTGAAGGAGGAGAGGAAATACCTCTTACCAACAATGCCACTATATTGCCCATTGGAATAGCTAAAGGTGTGTTTACAAAAATCTCAGGGAAAATGGTGTCTACTGATCTTGTTATTGACTGTGTAGGCAAAGGACAGATCACACTTGGAAGATCTCTACTGAAACACCTTGGGGCAGTAATAGACATGGAAGAAGGCATCATGCACTTTACTCCCCCGATAAGCAATCATATATTCCCCAAAAAGAAAAAGAAAGCTAAGAAAAGAAGGAACAAGAGGGGCAATTCTTCATTTGAAAATCCTTGATTCTGCCTTCTTCTTGTGCCTAACTTAAAGGCGTTAAAGAAAAGTACTTGTTCAGAGATAACCCAAAAGTTCCATTGAGTCTTGGAAGTTATTACTACTATAATAACCTCTCCTTATCCTTTTTGTTTGTTTTTTGTGCCAAGAATGACCTCTAATAAGAAGGAACTAAGATTTGGGGAGTTGGTGTCCCGAAACAGATTTCTTTCCTCCACAAAAAAAATTCGTGAGTAGTCTCTGTAACTCGGATTGAGCTCAAAATTTATGAATAAATCCCCCAATATGTTGGATAACTTTCGTTAGTTCAACACTTTTTGATTTGAGCAACAAAAGATGTTCGAAAAAAATTTGTTTCTACCTGCTAGTCTGTTTTGACAGATTTCTGTCATTATTTGCATTTGCTTCTTATTGATTCCTTTTTGAGCTCTCTTCAGGTAAATTGAGTTTCTTTGAAGGAGTTACTACAGTAGCTTGTGTTTTTAGTAAAAATACTTGCTGTTCCAAAGCTTTGTCCGCGGTCTAATACCTTTTGAATAAGCTAATGTTGCTAATGAAGATTGTGTGAAGTTTTGTATGAAGGAAAAATTTCAGGTGTAGAGAGAGAATGATGCAATGAGATAAAGAATGGACAAAAGCTCAAGCTTGGGGATGCCACCATGGTGTCACCCCAAGAAATATCCAAGAGGTACAAGCGTCAAAGCTTGGAGATGTCCAAGGCATCCCCTTCTTCATCAATAAAAAGCTCAGGTCTGTCTAGACACTTCACTTTTATTGTTTCATGCATAGTTGTGTTGTTCTTGGAGCGTCTTAGTTTTCGTTTGCTTTGCTTAGTTTGTTTAGTTTACTTTAGTAGTTTGGACCCCCACTCTCACTGTGTTGTTTTACAAATAAGTTTGCTTGGTGTTTGGAAATGAGTAGTAAGTTCTTGCTTGAAGTACAAGAGGAGCTTGCATTGACTGTGACTAAGACTTTAGCATGTCATGCTAGGTGTTGTTTTTGCATTATGCTTAGTGATTATTGCTGTAGCATGTATTGTTCCAAAAAATTGAGATTGCTTAGTGTGCCTTGAAGAAATTATGTGTTGTTTTAACATGCAAAAGCATAGTATTGTGGTATTCTCCTTTGATGTTTTGCTTGGGTTAACTTGGCACATGCTCACACCATGTTATGACTATGACAAGTCACCATTAGCCTTTATGATCATTTAGTCCTTGACTTGTAGTACCACTCTTTTCTTTGATTAGTTTGCTTTGTTGTATTGCATAATTATGGCCATTATTGCTCTCTTAGTTGGTTGCCCCCAGTATTTTGCTAGCCTCTACTTGTATGAGTAAGTTCTACTCATGCTTCCAACTCCCAAGAAACCAAGTTATTCCAAAGTGTCCACTATAAACTCCTATGCATGGTGTGTTATACCATTCCAAGTATATTCTTATTTTCAACTATCTTCCAATTAATTTTTTTTTGTTATGTGAAAACTTAGTGATTAAATCCCTCACGAACTAGATGGCACACTTTATTCTTTGCCCCTAATAAATTTGAACCATTGAGGCAACTTTGTTGTATATGCTTGCACTTATAAGTTGGGATTAGCAGAACCGTGCTGTCATGGGGAACGTTTTCAACATTGCACTTGTACTTTTTGTACTCCATTGATATCATGCTCTTTTGTCTATGGATGTTACTGGTGTGAAATGAAGTGGGAACTTATAAGTCCATGGAGTTTGTATTCTATGTTAGAGAAACGCCTGGGCCGCTAGCCTAAGCTATGCCTAATCATGGTGGATACTTGCAGCATCACCATAGTGAGCTATCTATGAAGCATCCTCAATAAAAAGCTATGCATATGGTAAATAAAAGGATTGCTGAGATGTTCATTGTCTGCTTGCCTTGTCATTTTGGTTATGGGAAAGCTCATGTACATGTGCAAGGGTTACCCCGTTGGCGGTTCTCAATGATATGCAAATACTTACAGTGACAAGAAATTACCTGGGCCCTAAGTTGAGTATCCATGAGGTGTAGACCTTATAGTCAAGGGACTTAAGATTGCCAACTTATACTTTGTCAAGCATATACTCCATCTTTGCCACTTTAACCTTAACCACTTCAAGATGCTTATGATAGGGGCAATGAGAGCTGAAAGCTAATAAGTACCATAATTTTTGGAAGCTCTTTTTAAAACTTGTAATCCATGATTCCTTTACAAAAAGGCCTTTCTTCCACCATTATTTGAGTCTCCACCTTCTACCTCTAGGTACCATTAAGAGAGCATAGTTGTCATTCTGTGTGCAATGTTCCAAAGCTTATTAATTGATGCATATTGTGTTATTACTTGTTCTTGTGCTATTTGTTTCTAGTCACCATTGTGAACTTTGCAGGTGTCCTATGCATTTATATTGCTACTCTATGACAAGTTGACTGCCACTATGCTATGTTTTATGCATGTGAAACAAACAAACGTTTTTCAATGCATATTATTCATGATCTTTGTTTGTAGCTTGCCATGTTGCATGCATAGTTACTATGTCCTATTGTTAGAACCCCATCTTTCATGCACATTTTTAGAGTTCTTTGATCCCAGCTTTCAATGCTTGCAAATGGTTGGATCTTTATTGTGAGGTTGCATGTTCACCTTAAAAATTATTCTTTTATCACTTACCTACTCGAGAACGAGCAGGAGTGAAGCTTGGGGATGCTGATACGTTGGAAACTTATCTATAATTTTTGATGCTCCATGCTTGTTTAGTATCTACTTTGCTTTACTTGTCTACACTTTGAGGTGCTTTTTACATGTTTTCTGGTACTAACCTATTAACAAGTTGCAACAGTGCCAAATGCCTGTTTTCTGCTGTTTTTGGTTTCAGAAAAGTTAGTAAAGAAATATTCTCGGAATTGGACGGGACGAAGGTCAAAGTCAATAACTTCCAGTGGGGAACAAGGAGTCCAGAGGGGAGAGGGAGAAGCGGGCCAGGGAGGCCAACCCCACAGGTGTGGGGTCAGGTGGACCCACGCCTGGGTAGGGTTTGCATACCCTGGTCGCCTCCCGGACTCACCCCTTCGCCTATAAGAAGCCCTCGATGCAGAAACTCTCAACACCCGATCAGAAATCCACGAAACCGTCTGTAGCCGCCGCCACCATCGTCCCTAGATCGGGGTGATCTGAAGTTCTTCCCGGCACCCTGCCAGAGGGGAGATCATCCTGGAGGCCTTCTCTCCGGTATGATTCGTGAGTAGTTCCACCTTGGACTATGGGTCCATGTAGTAGCTAGATGGTTGTATCTCCTCCTTTGTGCTTTCATGTATAGATCTTTTGAGCTCCGTTCATGATCAAGATCTAATCTATTTGTAATCATGCATGTTGTGTTTGCGGGGATCCGATGGATATTGATATTATTATGTTGGTTTGATTAATGGTTTTATCTTTATGATTCTATCATGTCTGTGTTGTTTGTGATCTTGCATGCTCTCCGTTGCTAGTGGTTATCTTGGCCAAGTAGTTGCTAGTGACTCCAAGAGGGAGTATTGATGCTCGATAGTGGGTTCGTGCCTCTAGTTTCCAAGGGAAGTGACATAAATCTCTTCGGTTATAGATGTGTTGTTGCTACTAGGGAGAAAACAACGGTCCCTTGTTTATGGAACAAGTGGATTGTTTACCTTACACACTTTGCTTAAAGCAGTGGTCTGTTGCTTGCAACTTAATACTGGAGGGGGTTCAGATGATAACCTGAAGGTGGACTTCTAGTTATAGATGAAGTTGGATTACGGTCTATGTATAATGTTGTATTGCACAATTAACTTCATAGGATCTTTCTAGCTAGTAATTGCATTGTTATGCCTTGCTCAGTTCGTGTCAATTGCCCCGCTGTAATTTGTTTACCCTTCATGCCATGTTGTTTATCTAAGGAGAGCATCTCTAGTGAACTATGGACCCCGGTACAATCTTTACCATTGATACATCTTCCACTGTTACTTGTTTACTTGCTGCAAACCATTACCTTCCATACCATACGTTTAATCCTTTGTTACAGCAAACCAGTGAGCTTGACAACCTCACTGATTCGTTGGGGCAAAGTCTTGAGTTTGTGTTGTACATGTCTCCACGTTTCCAGCAACACATGCGTGACGTTTGCTTCCTCCTTCTGGTTCGATAACCTCGGTCTCTACTGAGGGAAACTTGCTGCTGTGCTCCATCACACCTTGCTCTTGGGGTTCCAACGAAGTGCTCCACATCAACACTTGGTGCACGCATCAGGGGCATCCTCTCCATCCTTCCCTAAGAACCCTCTCCGCATCGGCCGCCGCTGCTACCGGCTCCAGCGACGGTGGCGGCGCCTCGTCCATCTAAGATGGGGCAAGAGAGGGGTATGTGGCAGCGTCCACAAGGGGGATGTGCGACATTGACTGTGGGCTTGGAGCGGCGCGGTCGTCTTTGCCGGGGCCTGAGGTTCTCCGGCGATCGATGAGGGGATGGAGGCTTACCGTCCACCTCCGGGGTTGAGGATGTGGCCTAGCCACGCCGATCTCCTGCGGTTGTTGCTCTCTCCTCCTGTGTTGGTGCTGCACGGAGACGACAGGCGGCATGGGGGGCTGCTCGTCTGCTGAATAAAGGCGACGATCCTAGGATTCTTCTCACTCCAAGATGAGGATCTACTTGTTGCTTGCCCTCTCTGTTCTGGTCGGAGTGGCGAGTTTCGAAAGACTTCGTCGGCGAACTCCCATGGGCGAATAATGCCTGGAGATTTACGGATTGAAGGGATTCGATCGTGCGCACCCATGTTTTACTCTGACCATTTGGGTTTAGAGGGAGCACTTTGAAGCTCTGTTGGCTGTTAATATCATGGGGTATGTTTCTCGTTCCATGGTGCTAACGGAGAATATCATGGAGAACGAGATCTGAGAACTGACAATGATGGTTCGAGTCTGGATGGTGATGAGGAATTGGCTTGGTGACTCGTGACTTGAAGAAATGGCATGCAAGTGGGAGGACTGCACATGAGAGGTTCACGGTCCTACCTTTCAGGGTGAAAACACAGGGTCTGGCTATAATTGGTTGTGCCTAGAAATGGCCTTGTTAAAGGTATTGTTTTGAGAGCATGAACTTTATTCAGGGTGAAAACCTAAGATCTATGATCGGTCGATAATGGTGTTTGTGCACTGTTTCCTTCTTGGAGGCGTCGCTTTTGGAGAAGCTGGACTTATGGTGTTGTCTTGATGGTGGTAGTGCCACTGTTTCAATGAATGGTCACTGTATCGGACTTTTCTTTTTTATAATTTTTCTTTATTTTTGGCTGTGTGCATCCGTATAGTTGCTAGAGCAATGCGTTGTTATAGAGATTGGGTATAATTGGTATCTTATGATATTAATATAAAAAAAGCATATGTCGAGAGCTTTTTTTTTAGAGGAAAAAGCATATGTCGAGCTAGCCAAGTCTGAAAGTTTATCCTACAAATAAGCCTGCCCTGGCCTGAAGCCCAAAAAAAACCATCGCAGCCTAGGATTTTAGAGAAGGTATAGGCCAGGCTGAACAGGCCGGATGACCCATGGGCAAGGTTTAGTATCTTGATACCAAGGGGTTACTATGCAGATCATGGTATGTTTAATATCTTAGTACAAAATGAATAATAGTTCATTCGTTTGGAAATATAAGATGTTTTATATTTGTGAAGCAAATGTATCTAGAAACCTTTTAATGTGTAGATTTATATAAACCTAGACACTAAAAGGTGTCCGGATATATTTAACTTCACAAACCTAAAACATCTTATATTTCTAAAGATAGGGAGTACACCACTATGCTAAAAAAAAGCCTAAGCCACATCGACAACATCATTGTAGTGAGCGGAAAAGGCAATGGTTGGTTTCGAACCGCAAGGTGATCTATATATTTAAATACCACGACTTCCATTTAATTTGGGCGAGGCGATAATAAAAAATAGAGTTTGTGCTTGAAAGAAATGAGTCAAATAGCATTTGTATGTACTAGATTTGAATTATATATGGGTCAATATTTTTTATTAGTGGTTCATATTTGGTTATGCTCATCTTCAATATATAAATACAACATTTACATGAGAAATGTCTATAAAACGATACAAAATGTGCTCAAACTTAAAACAACTTTTAATTTTAAATGCATTTGAGGTATTTTATAATATATACATAGATAATATTTAAAATAAAAAATGATCATCTCGTATACTACAATAAAATTCTACGAGCCGATATACTACTGAAAAGAAAACGATAGTACTTGGTATGGCGATACTAAAAACCTTGCAACTAAGATCCTCCATTAAGTCACATTTCCATTCTTCTTTTTCACCCCATCATAGTTCTTACTAACATATACATCCAATTTCGATAAATCTAACCTCTAAGATCTACCTATAGAGGCCTGGACAACAAAAAGAGAAGTTGCAATTCTCATTGATCGCCAGATTTTGATTGGCGATCATGCTTTTTTTTTTCTGTTATTACCCGCAAAAAGGCGTGAGTTCTTTTTTCTATTTTTTTTGTTTTTTATATTACCTTATTTTAAACTATGAATATTTTTATAATAATGATTTAAATCTAGTTGAATATTTCTTGAATATTCCTAAATAAATTATAAAATATCATGAATAATTTTTCAAAATTATGAACCACATTTCAAAATTCATGAACCAGATTTCATAAACCATGAATCAAGTTTCGAAACCATGAACAAAAAAATTGAAAAACCATGAACCAAATTCAAAACCATGAACTAAAATTTGAAAAACATATTTTATTTCAAAAAAAATGAACTTTTAAGAAAAGGGAAAAAGTAAACTAAAATAAAAAATAAACCAAAAAAGATAAAAAACATAAAAAATAGAAAATAGAAAACAGAAACCAGAAAAATAGAAAAAAAAAACAAAAAAAGAATAGTCCTTTCAAACTTGGCCGGCCCAATGGCGAGCGACTGTGCGGCGCAAGACGTCCGTGCCACAGCGAGTGGCATTTAGCATTTTGAACTAAAGCCCATGCTGGAACAGCTCCCATGTAACTAGGGTATCTTTCACATGGGCCATCTCCACAGTCTGGGTTGATGGCTACCTGCCTACCTCCACTCCACTAACCATATGATATACAATACGGCGGGCTAAATTATACTGGTGGAATACGACTACTAATAGTGCTTATGCATGCTTACCATATAGAGTGGTTGTGGCATAGACGCGTGCGAATTTGACACGAACAGATAGTGACGCAAATGGAAGAGAGAAAAGTTTACTTTTGTCCAATATGGTACTCGTGCTAGTTTAATGTACGCTTCCATTCCATGCATATGCAGCGGTCATGCGTCGTGCCCATTTCATTCATTTATTTGTTGGCCGACTAGAGAGCAGGCATATACGTACAAGGGCAAGGCCGGCAGCCGGTGGATCCCGTTGAATATACGGAGATTTCCATGTCTAAATTGTGTGGCACCATTCGTTGAGTATATACATTATGCTATACGAGTAGATATTTCCATAGTATAAGATACAGTATATACCTTGGTCACCAACTCGTACTTACTATATTTGCTACGAACTATTAGTATTTTCTCCGTCCAGAAAGTCATTTATTTCTGAAGAGAGAGAGTACATAATTTAAGATGGGCTGTGAGTTGTATAAAATAATCTAAAAAAAAAGCTACATTTGGCATGCTATGCACTCCTGCTACAGATGCCACGGTCCCAATAATTGGATGGATATCCTTCTTCGGTTCATCCGCTCATTCCCCTTTAAGAAATGGGGGACCTTGTTGTCTGTAGCCCTTGTATATTACTCCCAGAAAGACGACGCTCCACATCGCGTTGAAAATTGATGCCCGAAGCTTCAATCAAAGGCAAATGTCTGCAACAAAAGAAGTGCATAGAATAGAAAGATGTTCCTGAAAAAGATTATTTTCAGGAAAAGACGTCTTTTGGTAGTATCGAAAAATCCCAACACGCGAATCGTAACTCAAGAGCGACCTAAGATCCTATGTCCAAAATAAAGGCAATACAGCTTTGCTAATTAAAGACAAGCTGTGGTAACAAGTAATCACAAATTCTGCCTGCATTATTGGAAGGAAAAAATAAAGCTCTGCCGTGCTGAATGACGTAAATAGACTTATTCCAAGTCTATAGCTCGAGACTTATTCCAAGTCTATAGCTCGAGTTTACACATTTTTTTGACTGTATCTTAATTCAATGACACGCATGCAGATGTCTTGCGAATTCTAAAAAAAAAAAAAAAAGTTTGCACATCATTAATTCAAGACGCCGGCCGGCTAAAGACAAAGGACTGATCCAGCTTTACAGCTCATGCTGCTGCTGATGACTGTAGCGGCGGACTCGATCATGAGACGGGGACTGAATCCTGCCAGCAGCTACTGCTCTCACGGAGACGGAGTGCCCAGATTTTTTTGAACAGGAGAGCCCCGGAAGGGGCTGGAAGCCATATCATTAAACCAAGACGGTGGAGCTACACATTTTCACGCCGAATTCTAATAAAATGGAAAAAAATAGTATCGCGCTTTGCAGAGAGAACCCTATAAAAATAAAGCAAAAGCAAATAGGTCCTCCTTCCAGCTGATTGGCCTCGCGATGGAGGTTGAAAATGTGGGACTTCGCGGCAATCTTGATGGCCTCAACTTGACCAGATAATCGGCTTCCGCCTCCTATTTGCAATCGCAGAAAATTGGCTTCACTTCTCCAAGAGAACCCATCGCAACTCAAAGAATCCTTTCTTGCAAACGCAAACCTCTGCGCTGGAAAGAGAAGTCTTCAATAAGCTCCCAAGGTTTCGATGCCAGCGAAGAAACCGAGCTCTCCCGAGATGAGGAGAACAAGCCGTGAAAATGCGCAACAACGAACCCAATAGCTTATTGAAAAGGAGATCGCCAACAAGAAACTCCTCCATGGAGTCCCAAAATCCCGACCACTCTAGCGGCTAGGATAAAGCCTCATCTTCTTAAAAAAGCTCCTCGCCACCACGGCGGACATCGACAAATGCCATCCGGAGGTTGGCAAAGAACGAGCTAAGCGCAGCCATCATCTTCCGCCCGCCGCCCGCACGGCCGAAAAAAAAGCAGAGCACGCTGCGCCACACCACACCCACCTGCGCGGCCGGCGGCCGTGAGGAGAGGCGACCTCCGCGCCGCCCTACCGGAAGAAGAAGCTCCACGGGCCCTTTATTCATGGAGTCGAGCACCACCCATGAGTGAGCTTGCCCCAAAGCTCCATCTGAAATCCGCCAAAACCAAGACAAACAACACCTCTGACGGGGGGGCCAACCCCAACCGGCCGGCTAATCCGGCGGGAGAAAGGAGGTTGGGAGAGGATAAGGTTGGGGTGGGAGGGGATCACGGAGTGCCCAGATACAGTGCACAAATCGACATACTAGATATTTTGTGATCATGCCCATGTGCCTATCAATCAGAGCGAAAAAGGCGATCGCTGGACTGTTGTGCAACTGCTCCTGGCTAAATCAAGCATGCAACTGATCGGGCAGCGGTGCTACCGAGGGCATGGCCAACGCGGTGCTCTAGCCTACTGCCCTATCAAAGACTGTCAGAGCCAGTTAGACTTGGATGCCAGCGTGTTAAGGAAAAATAGGTCTGCAGGTGACAGGGAAGAGGCGGGAAAAAGTCAAACTTGGAAAGGTAGGCCACAAATAGAGACACACGTGCGTGTCGCCGGAAGAAGGTGAAGATATATCTGGACTGGAGGGGGATGCGCACAAAAGAGGAAGGACGCCTTTTCGCGCGCCGACGCATCCATACGGTTCCGTTTTCCTGCCCATGCGTCGCCCATGGTCCATATCTGCCACATCAGGACCGGTTTTGTGCCATGCCGTGCTTCCCTGTCCCCGGAGGTGGATCTAGGGAGGGGCGAGGGGTGGCCGGCATGGGCGGACCTAGAGCAAAATTAACCCGGTGTCACTATATGAGTAACTCGTAATTTTCAAAAAGATTTAGGGATGTCACACACTATATATTGATCAAAGATATGAAGGAAATCAATTTGGACCCGGTGTCATGTGACCCCTGCTGGACTAACGTGGGCCCCTGGTGGCCGGGCCTCTCCTATGGCTCGGCCCCCCTCAAGGATATTGTGCGGGGGCTAGCACTAGTTTTGACGATATATACTCACAATCGTAATACTTTGTCCAGCCTATACTAATGTGTGCAATGTGTTGATTATTGAAGATTGATGAGTTAAGCCTGAAAAATTAGCCATCAAGAGATAATATATATCTATTGAGGCATTGCCAAGGCCAAATACCGATCAACTGATCCATCAGACACACGTGAATTTATGCTCTGCACGGTTTCCCTCGACGAACTAGTCGGCTTATTTCTCCATTTTCCGCCTTCTCCATGGCGACACCTACATAGGGTCAGGGTGTCGTTGGTTGAGCGCCATCACCAGGATCAGAATTTTGTATCCAGGCATCATCGCGACCGTGATTACCTATTAGCGAAAGCACAAATCACAGGTCACATACGTTTAGGGACTATAAAATATGGCCACCACACGAGGTGCCCAATTCATGAATTTATCGACATAAGGTATGATCCCAAATATATTTCATGTTGGCTACTAGAATTTCTTACCCCCATCTAATAGATATTGTTTTGTCAGACCAATTATGAATTATATACACCAATATTTTTTATGAATTATTTAATGATTAACTAATTATTGAGTTATTGATTTATTTGATAGGTCTAGGCATCCACCTACACTCAAACTAGTAGAATGTAGCTAGTTTTTTTATCACAAAACATATAATATTATAGTTTGATATCCGTAGTATATGCTAGAAGATTTGATATAGTTTCATCTTTATCTCTTTAGGGTGAATTTTTTCTTTGACCCACGTGCTCATATACTAGATCGGCCCATTGATTTATTTAATATTTTTATACAATTTTATATATATAGTTATTTGTATTTAGAAAGAAAAATTATGTAAAGTTTACCATTCATGAGATCATAGACTTGTTTGATGGGTTTGTAGTCGTAAAGCAAATAAAATGAAGCTTTTCGTTATAGAACTTGTTTTCGGATAACAAAACTACATATATATATATATATAAGATTCGATTTTTTTATTGTATATCTATTTTATCATCACTATCATCTCGTTCCCCCTATGGTCAAATTCTGGATCCGCCCGTCCCGATCGATGCTGGCTCCCGGTCTCCTAGACCAGCTTGTGCCCTCAAATTGCTATGTACGCGTTTGTCAAAGTTGGCGTACTACGCATCAAGGTCGGCTTGGTCCCGAGTTTCAGGTACTCCCTCCGGGCCATATTAATTGACTTTGATTTGTCAAATTTTGGATGAACCTATATACTAAATAGTGTCTAGATTCATCCAAATTTTGACAAATCCAAGTCAATTAATATGGGTCGGAGGGAGTAGAAGAATTATCAGCCACAGGCTTGTTCACTCAAAGGCTTCTTCTCCCCCTTTTCTTTTCAACTCGATTCTTCACTCAAGCACACGTACGTTGATTCTTCGTGTGGAAAAATAGGTGCTTGTGTTTGTTTGTTTGTTTGTTTCTGAAGTAAATATCTAGGTGTAGAATTAATTCGTACTACCTCTCTCTAGTTATCTTGCGATTTAGCTCTGGTGAAATTCAAAATTTATAAAATGTGGAGAACCAACTTATGGTTGGATGACTAGGAGGATAGTTATACCTCCAGCGCACCAGAGTTTAAAACTCAGGTATGACAAATATGTGTCTTACAAAGACGAAATATCCTTTTAATGGAACACAACGTTCCTGTCGATAACACGACATTTGTGGTGACTTAGCTAATCTTAATATCTGATCAGCCGGCTCAGTCTATTGGAGATGCTCACAGAGGTAGGGTTGCGTGCGTTCATAGAGGTGAGTGTGCACGTGTTGTGAGCGCTTGTGTTAGTTCTATGTTGCTAAAAGAGTTAAAATGTTGGTAAATCATCATCTCCTAAGTTATCTCCAATATAACATAACCTCTTCTGTTCATCTCTTTTCCAACACAACAATCATCCTATGTGACATTCTTAAGACAACACCATTGCATGACATCATGTAGGTTCGTGAATTTTTGTCTGTTTAGATGATGTAATGCAACACGACCGGTACATGATGATTTATCCACATGTCACACTTGGGCTGATGAAGTTGTGCACCTGCTGATGGCTACCTCCATTCCACTGGCTATATGTTAATACCGCGGTCTAAATTATACTACTGGTTGAATCATGACCAGTACATGAGCTACAATACAAATACTCATAGTTAATCAATTAAGTACACGATGACAGCCTTTCCATGATCCAAACTAATGAAGTGGTTACGGCCTGGCCGTGCGACTTTGACACACAGAGACAGAGACAGAGGATAGGGACAGGGGGAAATAGAGAAAAGTTCACTTTTGTCCACTATGCTACGTGTTTACTGATATGCTACAGTTAGGCGCCGTGCCCATTGCATTTATTTATTGACCGACTATAACACAAAGCATATACAATGGTCAGGCCGGCAGCCTGTGGATACCGTTGAATATACAGAGAATTTCTTGTCTAAATTATGTGCTATCATCCCTTGAGCATTCATTATCTTAGAGATCTTTCCATCGTGACCAAAACAACTACTAGTGTAGTAATATATGTCTAGGCTTCAGCTAGGTGCATATTCTAGTATTGACACATGATGACATCAACAGGATTATACATTTATGCACGGGACATGGCTGTCTTCTGTACTGCAAATTGTAGTACAGTATTATGAGGTGCAAATAGCTAAGGGCTCCTTGGTAAAAAAAACACAAAGACTTAAGAACAGTATGGGTAGCTTTTTCACCAACTAGCAATTACTATATATTCTGCCGACTAGTAGTATACCTTAATTTAGGCCGTGAGTTGTTTAAAATAGGGAGTGACTAGATCTGAAAACTTGCTAACATCATCTTACTATTTCTTACATCAACTCAACTAAATTATAATTGTACTGATATTCTTTTAGAAACCTAACAGATTCTGTGCTGCAGGCTCTGTTTATTATTATCTCTTGATTCGATTCTGGACCTAGTTGTAACTCATTAAAATCCTAGTTACAATCTAGTCGTAACTCATGTGAAAGTCTCATTACGAGATAAATCCAACACCGAAAAAGATGACTGAGACCTAAGATGTTCTCAGCCACATGAGAACTAGCAAATCCGTAAAATAATCTAGAACAGGTACATTTGGCATGTCCCCGCACTCCTGCTACAGATGCCATGGTCCCAAGATCTGGATGGATCCTTCTTTGGGTTCATCCGCTCCTTATTTTAATTTTATTTCCCGCTTTAAGAAATATAAGGGATCCTGCTGTCTGTAGCATTTGTATAGTTGAAGAGAAACGAGTGATACAGTTTTGAAAGATGATGCTCAACAACGCGCTGAAAGTTTCTGGAGCGACCAAGGATCATATATCAATACTCCATCTTCTTGAAAAGAAGGAGAAGCAATACTGCAGTCCACACAATTCGTGGTCGCAAGTAATTACAAATCCTTCGCTGTTGTAAGCCGCAAATAGAGCCTGCTGTCAGCCACAAGACTTGTTCCAAGTCTGTAAGTTCTAGTTGCCCTAACAAAAAAACCGAACACACCATTAAAAATTCAAAGCTGTAGCTAGAGACAAAGGAGCGATCCAGCTTTGCAGCTCATGCTGCTGACCAACAGAACAGGCGGCTAGTAGGTCGAGACTCGAGCGGACTCGATCATGAGACGGGGACCGAATCATGCAGCCAGCAGCTCGGTTTTCATGGAGACGGAGTGCCCAGATACAGTGCACAGACACAGATATTTTGGGATCGCATATCCATCTTGTCCATGCCCATGTGCCTATCAATCAGAGCGAAAAGGCCATCGCTGGACCCTTGTGCAACCGCCGCCACTAGTAGAAGAGTCCATGATCAGTATACTGGGCGATCGCTGGAGTATTAATTAGGCTAGCATAGTGGGAGTAACTAGGACAGTAATATAATCATATATGTATTGCCAACTAAGTATTTAGATGGCATGTCATGCAATTAAGTAAGGAGAGAGACTTGTGATAACTAATTATGTTACCATAACATTACACATTTTAAGACAAAATGAGTCTACGTTGCAATAAATAATACTTAGCATGACACTACACACTACAGGAAAGACTTAAGGTGCCGACGGCTGGCCAGCTACGCCGACGGCCAAATGTCGGGGCCGTCGGCGTAGTAACCTTCGCCGGTGACAGCCCGGCCAATGGGGACGGCCGTCGGCCAGGCGGTGCCGACGGTGGCCGTCGGCGTAAGCGTGGTCGGCATAAGAGGCTGTCTTGACGGTGGCCCTCGGCATAGGTATAGCCCTCGGCGTAGCCCCAGTTTAGACACGGCGATGGAAACGGCGTTGGGCAGACAGGCTGTGCCGACGGCACAGCTCTTTGAATAAATTTATTTGGTCTGTACCGACGGCTTAGCCATCGGCGTAGGCCTTCAGATTTTTTTCTTTTTATCTAATTATTTTTTGAAAAATCATAACTAAATCATTCTAATTCAGAAAAATACAAATAATATATCAAAATTTGCAGAAAAATAAGACCTATCTATCTACACTCAAATATTACACATTTATAAAAAAAATAAGTGAAACATAAAACATTATATATAGTTTAAAACGGGTATTATAAATTCAAAAACGATCCAAACAACGTGAAACCTTCGTGTGGTGTCATATTATGTGACATAGTTAGAAGGAAAAATATCAAACTTGGTATATTGATTATGTCTCAAAAAATGACATATCTCGTTCAAGGTTTTTTGGCTTTTGGGTCAAATGACCAATGTTATGGCTAGAATGAAAGCATAGTTTGTGATAATGTGTCCATATTATGCATATGTGTGTATCATGGGATGGCGAACAATGTTTCAGGAGGAAGTTTTCCTTTTCGTCGCACCAAAAAGCCGTTTTCCATTTACCGAGTGCAAAAAACGGACGGTTTTGTGAAGCAACCACCAAATGGCTAATTCAAAATACTACCGTCACATTTTTCAAAAATACTAGACCACAAATATGGATAATTTCATAACACGGGGATCTCAAACATTTCCGTCTATCCCTGGTGAAAAAGACAAATTCCTGCCGAATCGGCAGGAAGTAGGTCAGATATGAACTACAGGTACATGATCGGATGCTTATGATTTTTTACAAAAATCATTTTTAAGTTCAAAATATGTTGTTTCATCGTAGATCCACTTTAAGTTTAACGAGCCTCAGTCCCGAGCTAAGAATCTTTATGCGTGCCGTTTTAAACGGGCAAATGAAATTATGATAAGAATCACGGCATAGTTTGTGATAAGTTGATATTGATATCATATTTGGATTCCTCTCATTTTTCTAATCAATTTAGACATATTATTTGCCGAATTCTGATTTATAGATTTAAAGATATTAATTATTCCATATTAAATAAAAATAAAATCATTATATTTTTAATTGAATTCAATAATATTTTTACTTATTCATTGTTGTTTACTTAAATAATTGCTTGTAATTTCAAAAAATACAACCATATGACATGATGATATAAGAGTTAATAGGAATGATATCATAGTATTGAGAACGATAAGTAAATTGCTTTGCGGAAAGAGATTTTGAAGGAACGAGGAAGTTAAGCGTGCTAGAGCTGGAGTAGTGCTAGGATGGGTGACCGAACGGAAACTTTGACTAAGACTGCAATTTAATCAATTATTAACTATAAATATTGTTAAAATGATTAAAGCTGAAGATTAAGGAGTCAAATAATTCAAAGATTAAAAAAAATAAAAAAAATAAAAAAAAATTAGGCTATGCCGACGGCCGTCGGCCTCCGTTCTGTCTTGGATGGCCGAGTCGGCGTGGCTCAGCTGAACCGTTAGTGAGGCGGTAGTTGGTGACACGCGGGATCCACCGGAAGACGCTATGCCGTGCGGGGAGGGCTGTGCCGACGGCCACGTAACTGTGCCGACGAGGACGTATGCCGAGGGGGCTACGCCGACGGCCACCATCGGCACAGCCTGTGCCGACGGCAGCCGGCCGTCGGCGTAGCAAATTTTTCCTGTAGTGACACCTATGTTACTTTTCACTATAAAGATAGTAACTTAGATTAATAATATATGCATGTTACTACTCTAAGTTACTACTCACTATGACCAGCCTTAAGCATGCACAGATGATCGAGCAAGAGGACGGTAATCGTCGGGTACCAATTAAGCGAAGGGCACTCGCGAGGGCGAATCCTGTGTTGTCTCCTGGGCAAGGCGAAAAGCTTTCAACCCTTTGGGCGTCGCTGTTTGAAGATATCGCGTATTTGCCGATCGACACCAGGTTTTGGCTCGGCTCGTACAACGTTCCAAGAGATCGCGTGGCCACATCCACAGGTCGGAAGAGCGCAAAACGAAGCATATATGCCTCCTGTCCCGAGGCTGGCTGTAGCTGTAGCCCAGCTTGTGTCCTCAAGTGGCTATCGAGTTTGTCAAAATTGGCGTACGCACAAAGATCCGCTTTGGTCCCCATTATTTTTCAGTAGCACAAATATAGCTCGCACGCTAGCTTGTTCACCCATGAAAGGTTTCTTCTCTCTTTTTTTCCCCAACTCTATAAGATCATCTCAAATTACACTCCAACGGGTGATGCCTTACATCACCTAGCGCGCGCTATAAAACGTGCTCCAACTCCTATCTATGTTGCTCTATACTAGATAGTTATCTCCGCGCAATGGTTGCATTTGAAAGATAGAAATCCGTCCTCGGTGCGTGCGACCATTTACTAGCTGTTGTTGTTCTATACTACTAGTGTGTACTCTTTTCAACTCTCAAATTTCAGTATATTGCATACCAGTTCTGGTACAAGTACAACTTTGTAAAAACCTAACCAATTGTATAGAAGAATCTATCAGTATTATTTACAATACCAAATATATACTAGTAAACATGAAAGTAAATTTGATGATGATTCTAATAATATCAATTTGGTATTACATATGTTGATATTTTCTACTTACTCAAACAGTACAAAGTTTGACCTTGGCAAACTAATATGCAATGTATCGAGAAACAGAGTAGGTACTAATCCAAACAAGCTAGTACTCAATCCAAGCATAACTAACTAATGTGCAATGACCATTTCTTCACAATGACACAGTAACGTGGTTACGCCGTAGCACGCCGCGAGTTTGACAAATCAAAAGACCGGTGGGTTTTAAGAAAGGGTTTGATGCTTGGCTGACGATTTCTTTGACCGCGTGTCATAAGATACTTAGACCGATGAGTTGTTTACGTACGGCATCTGATTTCTTTGATATGTGGGCAGAGTGGCCGAAAAGCCAATTTTTGTCATGTTGTGCCAATCTAACATACGAGTGCAAGGTATTGAATTGTACGTGCTTGTCAACGCAACTAAAAGTTCAAACTACAATATATTTCAATATTTACTCCACGTTTTTCGGCATTTGGCTTATTGTGACACATTTTTGGAATCGATATTTTTTTTTTTAAATTTGCAAATTGATTATTTGAATTTGATCCCGACCTCCTGCTCTTATATCAATATTATTGAATTGCATTTAACCCAAACGCAATAAAAAGAACCGATAGAAAGTACTAGACAATATATTTCATCACAAAGTCGTATTCTTCTTCAGTTCTTCCGCTCTCATGTTATTTTTCTTTTAACTTCAAACTAGCAACCTTGCTGTCTGTGCCGTTTGCATATGTTCCTGCTCGAAAAATGATGCTCCATTTGTCTTGAAGCTGCGAGGTAATGCGGAGTTATGTCTGAACTCTGAAGAAACGATAACGGCCTTTGGTTGCATCGAACTAGCAAATATACGAGATTCGCAACTAGAGAGCGAGCTAGGATTCTTATTTTCCCCATAATAGTTGGATTCTAGTAGCTGTCTAAACACATCCTTTTTATTTTACTATCAAATAAACTGAAGCTGTCTGAACTCAGAATTTCTGAAGAATTGCAGGAGCAGCAAGAAATGGCCCGTTCCATTTCTTCCACGATCGATCCACATATATTCAGAAGACTTGTTCCAAGTCAACAGTAATACTAGTACTCGTCTTCACGAACGATCGACCAGCTACGTACATTAATCGCAAATATATACTTGCACAGTATCCAGATAGCAGCCTAGAAAAATGATGTGGCTACTGCCGTCGTTGCTGACCACCAAACTGCATAACATGCAGCTAGCATATGAATCGAACCGGGACCGGAGTAATCGATATCGATCGTATAAGAGCATCTCCACTCGGCTACCCAGGACGTTGATTCGGACACCTAAAATATGTCCGGATGCCGAAAATCGGCCTAGTCGCATATCCAGAAACCTGTTTTCGTCCGGATTCGAACGAACTTTAGTCCAGACTTTTCAGGCCTACCCAGGTTTTCCGAGAACGTCCTGTGAACACTAGACGCAGCGAAAACGGGCATGGGCCAGCTTTGTCGATGAGAGAAGGCCGAACTCCCGCCGCTTCGCCGAGCTCCCACCCTTTTCTTTCTCCCCTCCCGCCTTTCTTCCCCATTCGCCCTACTCCCGCCACTTTGCCCTACTCCCGCCCGCCATGCCGCCCAAGGGTTTCGTCAAACCCAGATCGAACCTTGGCGAGCATATGAAGCCGAGAAAGCCGGCGACAAAGCCGGAGGGCATGTCTTGCGCCAGTGGGCCAAGGAAGCGAGCGGAAGATCGCGTGGACGACTGAAGAAGCGAAGAAAGGCGGCTCCGGCAAGAACAAGAGTAGGCGGCAGCGGCGGAAGAGCAAGCGACCATGAGGGAAAACCAGGCGGCGGCGAAGAGGGCGGCGATGATGGCGGCGCCGTATCCCCCCATGGGAAGCGAAAGCTTCGTCGTCGCGGATTCTCGCCGTATCCACAGCTGGGGAAGCGGTGACGCTTCGAGAGATACTCCACGTCCCCCGAGTTTGACGGCGGGTTCAACCCGAACATGGCCTGCCCCTGCCCAGCGTCGTGCCCTCCTTCGGTCTTCAATGTCGACATCAACATCGCCTACTCCACCTCTCCGGCGTACGCAGGCCCCGCGCAGCGCCACGGCCCACTGCCTTTCGGCGGAAGCTCGGCAACCTACGGCGAGGCCGACGCGCGCAACATGTTTGGCGGAATTCCGGTCGGCATGTCGGCCGAGACATACATGGAGGACATGATCGCCCAAGGCTCGGCCGCCAACCCCTCCTTCTTCACGGAAGAACAGTCCCCGGCCGATGCCGAACACGGCATCGAGTCTCGGGATTTCGCCGAGCTCGACGCCGAGGAGACGCAGGCCGAACTGACGCAGGCGAGGACGCCGAGGGTGATGCCGTGCTTCGGCAAGAAGGGTGAAAGAGCATTTCCTATCCTTGTGATTTTGATGTTTGATAACAACACACATATCGTTTTAATCGTGTGCTAAGTGTATCCCAGGTTTTCTAGGTACTAGCACACATATTGCCTTGCCCTCAGTTGCCCTTTCCAAAGTCTCCTGTGCTGACCGGTAGTACCGGAAGTTACAACCGGTACTACCACTTGGCACCGGTACTACCGCTCCCTAGTACCGGTTGCATCCGAGAAAGGTGGGCAGGCCTCGAGTTTTCTCAGTATCACCCGTGCATGACCTTCCTCGCTCAGCCGGTAGTACCGCTTGTGGCAAGCTTACTACTTGACACGGACAGTACCGCTCGGATCTGAGAAGCGGTGAGAAAGACTAGGCCTTCCTTTTCGATACCAACCGGTACTACCGCCGACCGGGTACTGGCGTCTCTGACCATTACTACTTGGGGTTGTACCGCAAGCGTCTGGGGCATGTCCGTGGCTGGCTCGACCAAGTGATGGCCCCCTCCGGTACTTGGTCCGGTACCTTACCGGTAGTACCGGGCATGTCCGTGGCTGGCTCGACCAAGTGATGCCCCCCTCCAGTACTTGGTCCGGTACCTGACCGGTACTACCGCTTGAGTACCGGTAGTACCGGTGCATTTAATGCACCAACGGGCAGATTCCTCCAAGTGGTATAAATACCCCTCCACCTACCTTGGGACAAGGCGCTCGTTGCATTGAAGACTACCACCTCCATTTGAGCCACCAAATCGCCAAGATCTCTTCACTCCACCATCCAAAGTCTCTGATCTTTGGAGAATCGAAGGAGGAAGCCTTGATCTACTACTTCACCAAAAGATATCTTCATTTCCCCCACATTCACTTGAGGTCCCCTTGCTCTATTGTTTCTTTGGAAACTCTAGTTCTAGATTTGGTACTTACAAGTTTGTCTTTGATTGATTGACAGCTTGCTTGTATTCGGGAGCCTCCAATTAAGTTGTGGATGTGTGCCTCGAACTTGTTGTAAAGGTGCCGGCTTCCACCTTGAAGGTTGACGATATAGTGGAAGAGGTGAATCGAACACTTCGGCGTCGGAGGCGCGGATCAAGTGGACGGTGCCCGAGGACACTTGTCTCGCTGAAGCCTGGAAAACGGTGAGCATGGATCCCATCACCGGTGCCAACCGGATCTCTGACAACTATTGGAGGTGCGTGAAGCTAGCGTTCGATGAGCGTAGCATTTGCGACCCGAAGTATAGCAAAATTCACATGGAGCGAGGGGAGAAGGCTATTACCAATCATTGGGCGATCATCCAGCATGCGTGCAACAAGTGGCACAGCCGCGTGGAAGAGGTGGAACGGACAAAAGACAGCGGGGAAAACATTGACAACAAGGTAATCGCGAACACTAGCCGAAGTTATGACATGCTCAGGGAAAACTTGACACACTTTGCCTTCCATTTTGCAGCTTCATCGTGTACTCGCTTTGTATCGAGAGGACATGAAGGCGGAGTTCAAGTTCCACCATGTGTTCCAGGAGATCGAGAACTGTGAAAAATGGCGGGACACTTGCCTGAGCCTCGCCTAGACCAAGGACAACGTGTACAACCCGGGGTCCCCTCCCGCTGCTGCCGGCGAAGGAAGGCCGGAGATCGGGCAGAAGAAGGTGAAGATGATCAAAGTCGCCGGACCTCCCGCCAAGCGTCTCCAGGTTTCAATCGAGAAATGCATCGCCGACACGAGGGCGCACGCCAAGAAGAGGGCCGAGAAGAGCGACGATAGGTGGGCGCAGCCGATCGAGACCCAAGGGCAAAAGGTGGCCCTCCTCAAGGCCAACTACGCCGCCAAGAAGAGGAACACGGATCTCAAGTTCCTGATGGGCGGCGAGGACATGTCGACGATGAGTTCGCCGGTCAAGGCCTGGTAAATGGCGCGCCCCGTGCAATTCTCGGCCGAGATCACGCTGCTTGCGGCCGAAACGACACCATCTACGCCGAGGTCCGCTTCCTCGCCAACGATCGGCGTCCGCCGGCGAGACGCCCGACCCCGCCGTATTGACCACGCCGCAGGAGCCCATCCTCATCGACGACTAAGAGATGGCCGAGCCTTTTTACCCAGTTCTGTAATAATCTGTCGCCGAACTTGTGGGCGTTAATTCCGTCGAACACCTTTTGGCCGAGCACTTGCCGGCGGGAACGATAAAAATTCGAATATGACGCCGTTTTCTATTCGCCTGGAAACTCGGCGCAGGAATGCGGCGAAGCTGGCGTTTGCAGAGTTTAAATCGGCGGGAAAAAAGTCCGGATTTTGGCCTGAGTTTGTCCAACCAACGAGTGGGATGCTCTAAGAGGCGGACCAACTGAATACTGGCAGCTCAAATTGGGATCATTAGTACTTCCTCCATTCTAAAATAGATGTTTCGATTTTATTAAAATTTAGATAAATCTATAAACTAAATTATAAACTAAATAATGTCTATCCACGTTGTGCAGTTGCAAAAGCCAGGAAGGGATCCCATGCCCATGTGCCAATCAATCGGAGCGAAAGGCGATCGCCGGACTATGCGACACGAACTATTATTAGAGGATTACCAGGAGTAATCGCTTGGATGGATGGAAAGGGAAGGGCACGTGAGAGTGAGCAAGGCGTTGTGTTGGCTCCTGGGCGGGCGCGAAGGCCAAAAGCCACCTTTTGGACAGCGATATCGCGTGCAACTTGCGAAACGAACGTGTGGTTCGCGTCGGCAGCCACATCTTCTCCCTGGGAAAAGGATAATGCTTGCGTCCAACCGAGATATAGGAGCAGCTCGCTCGGTGATGGGCACTTGGGCAGCCACATCTTCTCTCTGGGAAAAGGAATGTACATTTACAATACCAAATAGTATATACCATTTGAAGTATGTGTCATGATGGATGTAAAAAATATCGATTCAATATTGTTGATATGGGCTATGTTCTCGCGTATATATACTTTGTCAAACTTTACAAGATAAGTTTGAGCTTGACTAATACTACAATTATGCCATGGATTGAGAAACAGATGAAAGTATTTATAATTATCCTACGCAAGCTAGTACCCCAACCATGCACAATTGACTGCTGACCATTTCTACACAATCCAGTAACGTGGTTACGGCGTAGCGGCCGTGCGAGTTCGACACACACATGATTGGGACAGGAGCAGGGAGAAAGTTCACTTTTGTCCACTGTCACCAATATATTGTATGGATATTGTAGTATGATGTATACGTGTAGGATGTAGCCAGAAACCGGTTGTTGAGTTGTGCCTATTTTACGTGGTAGCCGACTAGAATGCGCTCATATACAAATGGCACCAGGGCCGGCAACCGGCGGACGGAGTTGAGCAAGCGTGAGGAATATCTCTTCTCTTTAAGGCGTGGATCCTTTCGTTGAACACTATGTCTTTAATTTGGTCTTGGTATATATGGCGACATGTTTAACAACTCATACTACATAACTACGTACTTAGCTCAGTGCATTTTGAAACTTTGGAATACTGTTTTCATTATTTTTTTCAGAAATTAAATGAGCTCCATGTAGCTCGAGTTCCATTCGTCCTCGGTCAACTCATGTCCATCTACTAGCTAGCTAGCTAGGTGCATATTCTAGTCATGGAATTTTGTCATAGGAGACATGGCGTGTTGAGCTGTCGATAGCAGCCTGTTTTCGATATATATGCCCACATGGCAATCAATCAGGACGAAAAGGCGATCCCTGGACTATTATGCAACCGCTACTACACTAGCGGTAGAAGAAGAGTAGAGACCGGGTACATAGTACGAACATGAGTACAGTATCATTGATTAAGCACGCAGCCGAATATATAGCTTATCGAGCAGGCAGGTGGTACATCACCGAACTTGTTGAAAGAAAGACCAGCCCCCCACTTGCCACACCACACGGACCAGCCCCGAGCCATGATCCGCCTCCACTCCCTCACCAACATGGCCGGTCAAGAGGAGAGGGATCAGCTGAAGGCCAGCAGAGCGGCGAGGGCAACACCCACTTATCAATCTGCAACTCCACACTTAAATCTCCGACTTCCCTCGTCGCCACGACCGACCAGAAGGAGAGAAAGAACGTCGGTGTTATAGATCAAGAGAAGGCCAAGAAGCACACACTTATTCATTGGCTTCCCATCCATAGCTCAAGAGATCTGCTGGACACACGACTCCACACACCCTCTGTTGCCGCTTGTCGCATCACCGGAGCAAGGATACGACGGGAGGACTTTATTATGACTTTATGATGTAGACGCCGCCTCACAATCCAAAAAAGATAGAGAAAAATAGGCTAAACAGAAAAATGAGAATCCTCTCGTCGTCAAGGCACCGTGGTCTGGCACAACATGGAAAAGAATTTAGTGAGGTATCATCGAAATTCACCGAATTTTAGTGATTTTGGTAGACACTGGAATCATTACTTTTCGGTCAAAATGTTTCAGCCCTTTCAGTAGTACATATGGATACAAAAAATATCCAAATTATTTTCTAATTATTTGAACATTTTGATGACTGAAATTCACTTATTTTTTAAACCAAATTTCAAAACCTCAAAAGCTAGCGAAGGCGGAGTGGACCAGCTGCATGGCTGGCGAGGCGAAACCCTCGCCGACAAGGAGGATGAAATAAAATAAGAGTCTTGTCCATGGTGTTAAATTAGAATATACTAATAGTTCAAAAGCAACAACTGCTCTAGAATTTGAAAATATAAATTCCTTCTGTATCAGAGACATAGTCTTTCCCATAGTGTTACAACCAAACGATATTTTTTTCAACTGTATTCTTCCACTAAACTAGGTGTAATATTTTGCTTACGAAGAGAAGAGCTAGGTATAGAATCAGTAGTGCTTGAACCATGCTCAACAATCACCACCCCAACTTGAAGGTAAACAAGTTCATAAAAGGACACTACGAACTGACCTAGTCCCACAATACAATCACATAAGGACAAACAGACAAAAGTAGGAGTTGTTAGTGTTCGTACCATGACTAATAAATTTATTACAAGCTCTAGCTAGCACGCTAAGAAACAAAGAAAAAACGAACTTAGCCCTAAAAAGGCTAGTTATTTTTCTCAAAAAAGGCTAGTTATTTATCAAGGATTTTATCGTACCTAACCTTCCTCATAAAGTGTAATCAATCTAACTATATATGGAGATCAATGCAGGCCCTTGAGGAGCTGCACAACATTTCCTTCTTCAAACCCTAATAAATTACTTCATGCCCTCGAGAGCTTCTCGTCGTGCTGGCACATCTAGAAGATGAAGGCAGGGCCGCTCCTCGGTGAACACGACACTTTTAACGTGTTATTAGAGGTTCCATCAATAGAGTAGAGTGAAGGACAAGGCCATCGACGTGCCTATCCGAGCATCATCTTAGAAAATGGAGCATACGCCGGCTTCGATGGGGGCATCTGTCACCCTCCACTACATGCCATACACGGAGGGTGAATTTCGAAATATGAATGCCTTTCAGACTTGTACTAGAGTCTTATCCATGGCGTTAAACACATTGTCAAGAAGTAATAACCACTACTAGCATTTAGAAATAAAATGACTTCGAGACATGCATGCGTCAGAGAGACATAGTCTTGTCCATGGTAAATCACACGTCGTAAGATCATATTGACAATCGTGACCTTCCACTAAGCAAGGTGTACAAGTATTTTGGTCATAAAGAAAAGAGCAGCTAGAAGTAAAATTAGCAGTGCAACCACCACCCAACTTTTGAGCTTAACCATGGTCGACAACCACCACCCCAACTTGAAGGTAGTAAACAAGTTCATAAGTGGACACCAATGAACAGACCTAGTCCCAGATTACAATCACAAAAGGACAAAGATACAAAAGTAGATCAGGAGTTGTTAATGCTCGTACCACGCGCGTGATGGAATAACAAAGCTCCTAGCTAGGCCGGCATAGGAAGAAATAAAGGACTATGTACAAAATAGCTAGCACTTAAAAGGCTAGCTAGTCTTCCATAAAAGGGCGCTGGATTGATGCGTCTCACCTGCTAACGTACCCTCCGAAAAGGCAAGCAATAATAAGACAGTGCAACTAGCTTTACACATTGATGCTGGTGCGTTGGTTAAGCAACTGGGTCCCCAACTTTTCGTAGAATCAAGTGGTCTAGCTCGACGCAAAAAGTATATGTGTTGCATAGTCGTAGGCCTGCACTCGCTATCCAGAACATCTTTACACAAAGCTGAGAAGTAAAAAGGAATGTGAATATGCGAAATTCCTAAAGAGTTGCTAGGAACACCAGAATTGTGTGAGGATGCATGGTATCCACACTTTGGATCGAATCAAATAGCTTAGCCAGGAAGGGTAGCACATGTACCTAAACGACCGCCTATATATCTTGTTTGTCAAATTGCGAGATAGCGCGTGCTATGAATGTGGCATGCAGTGCTTAGGGCCCACTACTCGACTCTAAGAGCATCTTCACTGTTTGACGGTAAAATCTGGGCCAGCTTTGGTGGACGGTATGATTTTCGCAGACGCCCACTTTCCCAGCGTGCCAGGCCGAGTTCCCGGGTCGCCCGTTTCCGCTAGAATTCGGCTCAAATTTGGCTCAAGTTCGTCCAAATTTCGGCATAGTTCGTCATACGATGAATACAGAACACTTTGAGACCAAAGTTCAGCGAAATTTTAAACAGAGTTCGGCGTAATGTAAACATAGTTCGGCCTGCAATAAAATTACAACATATTTCAGCCAAGTTCGGCCAGTTCATGCTCAGCATCTACGTCGTGTTGCCCCTGCGTATCCATAGGTGCTCGACAAGATCATCCTGCAGATGTTGATGCATCGCCGGATCTTGGATCTCCTGACGTATTGCGATGAATGCAGCCCATGTTGGAGGCACCTGATGATCAGGCTCGACAAGAGGACCCTGTAGATAGTATGGCTCCTCCTCCTCGAGCAAACTCATTTGATCCTTCCTCTCATCCTCAATGATCATGTTGTGCAAAGTCACATAACAGTTCATCACTTCCCACATCTGATTTTCGACCAGGTCATAGCAGGGAACCGGACAACTGCAAACCTTTGCTGGAGCACACCAAATGTCCGCTCCACGTCCTTCCTGCAAGCTTCATGTTCCTTAGAAAAGTGAGAATGTTTGGGGAGCATTGGGATTGAGATAGTCTTCACAAATGTTGGCTATCTTGGATAGATGTCATTTGCTAGATAGTATCCCTTGTTGTAGTGGTGCCCACAGATCTCAAATTCCACAGGGGGAGCATGACCCTCAACAAGCTTGGAAAAGACAGTTGAAGAGTTGAGGACGTTGATGTCGTTGTTCGATCCTGCCATGCCAAAGAAGGAGTGTCAGATCCAAAGATCATGTGTAGCAACTGCCTCAAGTATCACAGTGCATCCTCCTTTATGGCCTTTGTACATTCCTTGCCATTCAAATGGACAGTTCTTCCACTCCCAATGCATGCAATCTATGCTTCCAAGCATACCAGGAAATCCTCTACTTTCATTGACTGCGAGGATCCGAGCAGTGTCTTCAGCGATGGTGATCTCAAGTACTCTTCCCGAACATCGCAATCAACGCCTGCAGAACCTGTACAAGCAATCAAGGCGATGGACTGGCGATGCGAGATAGTCATCGGCAAGATCGGTACGGCGCTCCATATGCAAGCAACCTCATCGCCACGGCACTTCAAGCGAGAAAACCCAACCAAGCTGCAGTCCTTCTTGCAAAGGAAATATGGGTCGAACTCCGGATGGCATGCACGATCTTGAGGAAGAGCTTCGGCTCATCTCGAAGCGGCGTACCCGGGAACCTAGGTTCGGCTGATAGGCGGACCAAAACGCCGAACGGACGAAAACAGTCCAGACGCGATCGAGCCGATTTTCGGCGTCCGGATCGGCGTCCTGGGTAGGCGAGTGGAGATGCTCTAAGCTAATTGTCCTACCTCTGCAACTAAACATTTCATGTAGGAGTAATAAATAATCTCACTCGACTTTGGCAGGTGTTATCTCACCTGCTACTACCTCCATTCCGGTTTATAAGGTAATATATATTTTTAAAAAAATAGTTTGATCATAAATTTGCTCAATAAAATATAGAATATATTTGTACCATTAGATTCATGTTCAAAAGACGCTTTCAATGGTATAATTTTCCTGACATACGAGTCATATATTGTTGATCAAATATATAGGAAAACTATTTTCTCGAACCATGTATTTTCCTTGATAAATCGGAATGGAAATTGTTGGAAGGACGTGTATGCAGTAAAAGAAACAGTCAACTGAATGATGGAAGAATCGATTTCAGCTTTTACTCTTTCAAACAAATCCTTCGTTGCTTGCTTTGTACGGGCCAGCTCGCCGCAAGCAACCGCGTGGACCGTAGGCGCCTGCCAAAAAGGCTGGCTTTGTCCCGCAGCCTCAGGAATTTGCGCCCGCCTGCTGTTTGGTTGCCGCCCAGCGATCCCTCCTGCACCACACAACACCACGGCACACTATTACATAACGAGCGGCGGGCCGTATCCTTCTTCCTCCTCTGCTCGGCACCTTTCCGGATTTATTGCGATCCCACACCGCATCCGCATGCACACGCACGCACGCGCGCGCGCGCCATAATTTAGCGAGCTAGCCACCAGTACGGGCCGCCGTGCTAGCCCAAGCAAGGCAAGGCAAGGCGGCTCTACTAGTACCGCCTCGTCCCGTCATGGCCGCACCCGCGGTGGCCAACCGCCCCTGCAACCCTCCCCCCTCCTCCTCTTCCTCCTGTCGCGATCCTAAGAGGCACCGCGCGGTCACGCCGGTGATCATGGACCAAAGAACCGAGGCGACGCCGTCGTCATCGCCGCTGCTGCCGGGCCTGCCGGACCACCTCGCGCAGCTCTGCCTCTCGCCGCTCCCGCCGAGACTGCTGCACGCCGTCTGCCGCCCCTGGCGCCGCCTCCTGTACGCGCCGTCCTTCCCGCCGTTCCTCTCCCTCTACGCGCTCCTCGAGGACGCCGGCGACGGCAGCGCGTCCTTCGCGGCGTACGACCCGATCGCGGCCCGGTGGGACGCGCTCCCGGCGCCGCCGATGCCCTCTCCGCCGCCGACGCTCTGGCACCCGTCGTTCCTCTCCCGCCGGTTGCCCCTCCAGACCGTGGCGGCCGCGGGGAGGCTCGTGCTCGTTGCGGGCTCCACGCAGTCGCTCCGCCCGGCGCTGTCCCGCCCGCTCGTGTTCGACCCGGCGACGGCGCGGTGGCTGGTGGGGCCGCGGATCCCGCTCGCCCCGCGCAGGTGGTGCGCGGCGGGGGCGGCGCGCGGGCGCGTGTTCGTCGCGGGCGGCGTGGGCGCCGGCTACGACCTCGCCGTCGCGCGGTCCGGCGCGTCCTGGGACCCCGCGGCGCCGGCCGCGGCGTGGGAGGCGGTCCCGCCGCTGCGGGACGGGCGGTTCAGCCGTGACGCGGCCGAGGCGGTGTGCTCCGGCGGGAAGGTCTGCATGGTCAGCCTCCGCGGCCGCGGCGCCAAGGAGGGCGCCGTGCTCGACGTGGCCAACGCACGGTGGGAGGACATGCCGCCCGGGATGCTCGCCGGCTGGAAGGGCCCCGCCGCGGCGTCCCCGGACACCGGCGACGCCATCTTCCTTGTGGACGAGGAGCATGGGATGCTGAACGCGTACGACTGGGTGACAGATAAGTGGAGGACGGTCGCCGAGGCGGAGCGGCTCAAGGGCGCGTCGGAGATGGCGGCGGGAGGCGGTCGAGTGTGCGTCTTGGCCGGCGGCGGTGCCAAGGTGGTGGTCGTGGACGTCATGACGACCACGAGGAGAGGCTCCACGTCCACGTCCACGTCCACGGCGTCGCCACGCATGTGGGAGGTGGAGGTTCCAGCCGGGCGGCGGATCGTGTCGCTGCACGTTCTGCCCAGGATGACTCGGCCCGAGTAGGCTTTTCTTCCTTCCTTCCTTCCTTCCTTCCCGCCACGCCGCTGTACAAAAAAACAAATTCCTCGATCCTCCCTTCTCTTCATGCGGCCGGCGGCGACTCCGCATCCATCCAGCAGGCAGCAGCACGAGCATGATAAATTTTCCAAACCTGAATTTTGTCTTTCCCTTTCTCTTTCTTCCTGTCGATCGCCAAGATTGGATGATATTTGATGTACATCTACATATACATAACACATACACAGAGGAACATGAAATGAAATGGAAAGAAAATAGACTAGTTTTCAGTTGTTGCTTTTTTTGCAAAAGACTGTTGATACAATCTAATTTTTGGAGGTTAGACGTTAGATTTTCAGCTTTTGATTCTTGCGTCCCTGCATCCAGAGAGCAAAAGCAGGATTCCAGATTCTTTCCCTTTCTCTTTCTTCCTTCCTTCCCGCCACGTCCGGGTCGCCCTGTCGGCCGGCGATGCCGCCTCTCAGAGTCAGAGGCATTCCCGCCACAGAAGCCCGATATTTTGCTCAGCCCAGCTAGCTCGGCAGCGCCCGCAGAGACACGGATCGCGGCCACACCATAGCTTTTCGAATTGATTCCTCCCCGCGCTCGCCATCGCCACGTTACGTCCCTCTCGATCCATAACGACGCGCGGCCCATGCACCGCGAACCATTCCTCCTCCTCCTCCTCCTCCTCAATTTACTCGGTTCTTCCTCCTGGTTGGCCTCGCAGGCAGGCCGGCCGAAGGGGCGTCGAAAAGGTTCGGCAGACGTCCACGGCAGGATCTCGCCGGTCCATATATCCCTGCCGCCTTTTCCGTCGGAAAAGGGGGTCGCCAAAAGGGGTTCCGTGGTTCGCTAGCAATATAGGCCGGCGAGAGCGACCGGCGAGACGGGAGTGAATGGCCGGCCCGGCCGGAGACGGCGACCGTCCCGTCCGTTCCGTTGCGTTGCGTCGTGGGTGCCATGGGGTCGCGAGGCCATCCATCGTCGTCGGTTTATTGTCTACGGGACAGACAGATATGGCTGGGGGCGAATTCATTCCAAAAGGTGGCGTTAATTGGGACGGCCGCCGCAGTCGACGGCGACCCCGACCCGGCGGGTGGTTTGTCACTTTAATTAGCTTCAGAATTCAGAAACCTCATTTCGGTGGAAGGTTTTGCTGAGGACGGCACTGTTGTCTTGTCTGAATCCATCCCGGAAAGGCTGCCGACGAGAGGCACTGAAAACGGCAAAAAGCGTCGGCTGTGATCAGCTTCCATAAACGGGTGCTAGGGCACGTACAATACGGTGACGTCAGCCTTTCCTTATCTTTCATGCGTTGGATTTTCTTGGTTGGAGAGAGAAACAAGAGAGAGGTTGTCTTCCCTTGGCTAGGGATGATCTCTTAGAATAAGAGACTATTTTCTCCATTGTACCATATGACTTCTCTTAGTCAACCAATTTTTTACTAAAAATAGTTAATTCTATTAATTGCTAGAGATAGCAATAAGAGATAATGCATTGTACAAGTTATATATTGTGTCTTCTCTAAATGATGTGGAGAGCTAAGAGAAGGCATGCCTTCTCTAGCATTGTACATGCCCTTAGGCCGATGCCGGCGTCACCTGCTAAACCTGTCAAAAAGGCAGACGCAACATTGGTGCGTCCGGTGCGATTTGCTCCAACAACTTTTGTCTCCAACCGCTCCAAATCTAGTGTACTGTACTGAAGAAACGAACACGTTTTGCCCCTGTTCTAGCCCTAAAACTGAAAACATAGCCTCACATAACTAAGACCGACTTCTTTTCAGCTTCTAGAAGCTCATAAAAACCGGATCTGATTCTGATTCTGGCCAGCTTTTTTCCACCACCCGAATCTTATTTCCTTCACAAACCGAGAATCGATTCTACGCAGATTCCCGAGATTCCCCATGGAAACCAGCCGGTTTTGTCAAAAACCAGCAAACCAGCGGTTTTGGCCAAACTGTCTGGTTTAGTGCGGGTTCGAGTAATACCCCTCATTTGCTTTGTTTTTGTGTGAAAAATACAAGGGCATTGTAGGAATAGGATAAATTGACACCCATTTGACCCATCTAGGGTATTTTCATCCCCACCCCGCGCCGCCAGAAGCCTAGAACAAACAACAGAGGAGTCGGAGCTTGTTGTGGTGACGCCATGGCCGCGACTTGAGGAGTCGGACTTTGTTGTGGCGACACCATGGCCGCGACTTGAGGAGTCGGAGCTTGTTGTGGCGACGCCATGGCCGCGACTTGAGGAGGCGGAGCTCCACGCTGGTCTTAGCTGCGACTGCGATGACTCATCCCCATTTTCCAAGTCTCCAACACGGCTCCCGCCCAGGCCCAATTGCCCACGCGACCGCCACCGTCTGTGTATTAGGCTGGCTCGAACTGATTGTGGTACTGGTGCTTTCGCATAGTCTTTGGATTAACTGATTTTTGGTGTATGATTAGAGTTTTAGACTGGCCTAGGAGCTATGTTGTTATTGCATGTTAATGTGTTTATGCTAATGAATGTCAAATTACAAAGTATGTAATATTTTTCCACACATTTATATGTTTATTACAACATTTATGAGCAAAAAAATATTATTTTATATTTTAAAAAACCAGACAGTGAACCAGTGGACCAGTGGTTCGACCGATGAAAACCTGAACCGAGAGCCTTGCCGGTTCGATGACCGGTACGGTTTTTTAAACTATGCTCCCAGGTGCAAGTACCATCGATAGTCTTTGACAATATTGCAATCACGGCTATTTCTTGAAAGTACACGATTTGCTATTGAAGGGTTTCGTAGCATAGTAAATTAAAAAAAAATCTACGGATGCGAACAAGGAAGCCAAGATCTAATCTAGGAGATGCAATCAACGAGAGAGATTGATGAGATCTTCATACCCTTGAAAAATACAAGGGCATTGTAGGAATAGGATAAATTGACACCCATTTGACCCATCTAGGGTATTTTCATCCCCACCCCGCGCCGCCAGAAGCCTAGAACAAACAATAGAGGAGTCGGAGCTTGTTGTGGCGACGCCATGGCCGCGACTTGAGGAGTCGGAGCTTGTTGTGGCGACGCCATGGCCGCGACTTGAGGAGGCGGAGCTCCACGCTGGTCTTAGCTGCGACTGCGATGACTCATCCCCATTTTCCAAGTCTCCAACACGGCTCCCGCCCAGGCCCAATTGCCCACGCAACCGCCACCGTCTGTGTATTAGGCTGGCTCGAACTGATTGTGGTACTGGTGCTACGCCTGTTGGTGCTGGATTAACTGATTTTTGGTGTATGATTAGAGTTTTAGACTGGCCTAGGAGCTATGTTGTTATTGCATGTTAATGTGTTTATGCTAATGAATGTCAAATTACAAAGTATGTAATATTTTTCCACACATTTATATGTTTATTACAACATTTATGAGCAAAAAAATATTATTTTATATTTTAAAAAACCAGACAGTGAACCAGTGGACCAGTGGTTCAACCGGTGAAAACCTGAACCGAGAGCCTTGCCGGTTCGATGACCGGTCCGGTTTTTTAAACTATGCTCCCAGATGCAAGTACCATCGATAGTCTTTGACAATATTGCAATTACGGCTATTTCTTGAAAGTACACGATTTGCTATTGAAGGGTTTCGTAGCATAGTAAATTAAAAAAATTCTACGGATGCGAACAAGGAAGCCAAGATCTAATCTAGGAGATGCAATCAACGAGAGAGATTGATGAGATCTTCATACCCTTGAAGAAATCGCACAGCAGAAACGTTCAAGAGAACGTGGTTGATGTAGCCGCAAGTGGTGGCGCCTCCGAGAGATGCACACATACGGTGCAGCGACGTCTTATCCTTCCTTGGTCCAGCAAGTATGGTGGAGAGATAAATTGGATCTACAGCACGACGGCGTGGTTCTTATGGTGGAGAGTTTCAGAGGGCTTACTTCTGTGATCGGAGAGAGAGAGAGGCGGTGGTTGGCGGCTAGGGTTGGAGGAGCGGGAGGCTGCGCCCTGCCCTCCTTATAGGGCTGGGGCCGGCCTTGAACCCTCCTCCAAGCCCTAGGGCGGCGTCCAAGGGGTGGAGTGGGGGGCAAGTCTTCCCCCTCCTTCTAGAAGGCTCCCCTAGGGTTTCCCCTAGGGCTGCCTGGCTGGGCCATGGGGGCCTTGTTCCCCTGGCCCAAAGTGGCTAGGGAACTTCCACTGAGGCCCACGCAGGCCTCCGACAAGTGGGCCCACGTTGGTCCCACTCCGGAACCTTCTAGAACCTTCCGGTACAATACCGATAAACTTTGAAACGATTCCGAAATAAAAAAACAGCTTTCCTTTATATGAATCTTATTCTCCGGACCATTCAGAAACCTCTCGTGATGTCCTGGGTCTCATCCCAGACTCCGAACAAAAACTCATAAACCAATTATCCATTCTATCCTAGCTTCGATGCACGTTAAGTGTGTGACCCTACGGGTTCGAGAATATGCAGACATGATCTTCTATCAATAATCAACAGCGGGATCTGAAAACCCATATTGACTCCCACATATTCATCGATGATCATATCGGATGAACCACGATGCGAGGATTCAATTAATCCCATATATGTATTCCCTTCGTCACGCGATATTTTACTTGCCCGAGATTCGATCGTTGGTATCGGCATACCTAGTTCAATCTCGTTCACAGCAAGTATTTTACTCATTCCGTAATCCGATATAAATTTGTGATTAACTCCTTAACCACGTGCTTGCAAGCGGTGTTGACATCGATTACCGAGTGGGCCCGAAGTATATCTCTCCGACTCAGGAGGGACAAAATTCCATCTCGATACATACAACCCAACAAGTACTTTCCGATCACCTGAGAGGCACCTTTATGATTACCCTCACATAGGATGACGTTTGATGGCCTCAAAGCTTTCTTCCGATACCAGGGAGTTGTATTATCTCATGGTCTAAGGAATACAATACTTGACATAGGAAAAAGCTTCGCAAAGATGAACACGATGACATGATCTAATTGCTCTGCTTAATTTGGGTATGTCCATCATATCATTCTCCTAATGACATGATCTCATTATTAATCGACAACTCATGTCCATGGCTAGGAAACCTTAACCATCATTAATCAATGAGCTAGTCCATAGAGGCGTACTAGGGACACGGTGTTGTTCATAAACCACACAAGTATAAAAGTTTCCGCTTAATACAATTCTAGCATGGAATATAAACTTTATCATGAACAAAAATTATAATAATAACATCTTTATTATTGCCTCTAGGGCATAATTCCAAAACTCTCCCACTTGCACTAGAGTCAATAATCTAGTTTACATCTGGCAACAATCTAACACCCATGGCATTAAGGTGCATGTTTTGCTCGTGGAAGAGGTTTAGTCAACGGATCTGTGATATTCAGATCTGTATGTACTTTGCTAATCATCATATCTCCATCTGCTATATAATCTTGAATTATATGAAAAAGGCGGTTGATGTGCTTGGTCTTTGGATGATATCTTGGTTCCTTAGCCAGTGCTATGGCGCCAGTGTTGTCGCACAATATCTCCAGTGGGTCCTAGGCACTTGGAACCACACCAAGCTCAGTGATGAAGTTCCTGATCCAAACTCCTTCACTTGATGCTTCTGAACCACACCAAGCTCAGTGATGAAGTTTGCACACCTTATTAGCATCCTTAGGATCGACAAAACCTTCGGGCTGCATCATATACAGCTCTTCATCAATGTTTCCATTGAGGAAAGCAATATTGACATCCATCTGCCATATTTCATAATCATGAAACGCAACAATTGCTAATAAAATCCGAATGGACTTAAACAACGCTACGGGAGAGAAAGTCTCATCGTAGTCAACACCTTGAACTTGTCGAAACCCTTTTGCGACAAGTCGAGCTTTATAGACAGTAACATTACCATCTGTGTCCGTTTTCTTCTTGAAAATCCATTTGCACTCAACGGCCTTACGGTTGCTACGAGGGTCCACCAAAGTCCATACTTGGTTTTCGCTCATGGATCCCAATTCGGATTTCATGGCCGCTAGCCATTTCTCAGAGTCTGGGCTCATCATTGCTTCCTCATAGTTCGCAGGTTCACTGTTGTCTACCAACAAGACGGTTAAGACAGGGTTGCCGTACCATTCAGGAGTGGTACGTGACCTTGTCGACCTGTGAAGTTCAGTAGTAGCATCGTTCGAAGTTTCATGATCCTTGTCATTAGCTTCCTCTCTTGTTGGTGCAGACGGCACTAGAACAATTTCAGGTGCTGCGCTACTCTCCAATTCGAGAGAAGGTTCAATAACCTCGTCTAGCTCTACCTTCCTCCCACTCACTTCTTTCGAGAGAAACTCCTTCTCAAGAAAGGATCCGTTCTTTGCAACAAACACTTTGCCTTCGGATCTGTGGTAGAAGGTATACCCAATCGTTTCCTTAGGGTATCCTATGAAGACGCATTTCTCCGCTTTGGGTTCTAGATTGTCCGGCATCAACTTCTTGACGTAAGCTTCGCATCCCCAAACTTTAAGAAATGACAACCTAGGTTTAGCACCAAACCATAGTTCATACGGTGTCGTCTCAACGTATTTAGATGGTGCCCTATTTAAAGTGAATGCAGCGGTTTCTAATGCATAACCCCAAAATGATAACGGCAAATCTGTAAGAGACATCATTGATCGCACCATATCTAATAGAGTTCGATTTTGGCGTTCAGACACACCATTGCGCTATGGTGTTCCGGGTGGCGTGAGTTGCGAAACGATTCCGCTTGCTTTAAGATGCGTGACAAAATCATAACTCAAATATTCACCTCCACGATCGGATCGTAGAAATTTAATTTTCCTGTTACGATGGTTTTCCACTTCGTTCTGAAATTCTTTGAACTTTTCAAACGTTTCAGATTTATGTTTCATTAAATAGATATACCCATATCTACTTATGTCATCAGTAAAAGTGAGAAAATAGCGATATCCACCGCGCGTCGAAACACTCATTGGTCCGCATACATCGGTATGTATGATTTCCAGTAAGTCCGTTGCTCGCTCCATTATTCCGAAGAACGGGGTTTTGATCATCTTGCCCATGAGGCACGGCTCGCACGTGTCAAATGATTCAAAATCAAGAGACTCCAAAAGTCCACCAGAATAGAGTTTCTTCATGCGTTTTACACCAATATGACCTAGACGGCAGTGCCACAAATAAGTTGGATTATCACTATCTACTTTGCATCTCTTAGCCTCAATGTTATGGATGTGCATTTCATTGCTTTCGAGATTCAGAAGAAATAAACCATTCACAACAAGTGCATGACCATAAAAGATGTTATTCATATAAATGGAACAACCATTATTCTATGATTTAAATGAATAACCGTCTTGCAATAAACACGATCCAGATATAATGGTCATGCTCAACGCAGGCACATAATAACATTTATTAAGGTTTAAAACTAATCCCGAAGGTAAAACTAAGGAGAGCGTGCCGATAGCCATCACATCAACTTGTGATCCATTGCCAACGCGCATCATCACCTCATCCCTTGCTAGCCGCCGTCTATTCCGTAGCTCCTGTTTCGAGGTACAAATATTAGCAACTGAACCAGTATCATATACCCAAGCACTACAACGAGCGCTAGTAAGGTAAACATCAATAACATGTATATAAAAATATACCTTTAATGGTGCCAGCCTTCTTGTCCGCTAAGTACTTAGGATGTTGCCCAAATGACCCTTGTCCTTGCAATAGAAGCACTCAGTGTCCGGCTTAGGTCCAGACTTGAGCTTCTTCTCAGCAGGGGCAACGTGCTTGCCGCTGCCTTTCTTGAAGGGTTTCTTTGCACCCTTAGCTTTCTTAAAGCTAGAGGTCTTGTTGACCATCAACACATGATTATCTTTCTTGATATCCACATCCGCAGCTTTCAGCTTAGCGAAGAGCTCAGTGATCGTATCAGTGGAACCAATTTGATTGTGAGTAACTACAAAACCTTTGTAGCTAGGAGGGAGTGATTGCAGAACTACATCGTCAATCTTGAGCTCTTCCGAATCTTGCGAGCTTGCTCAAGACGTTGAGTGTAGCCCAACATCTTAATGGCGTGCTCACTAACGGAACTCCCTTCCTCCATCTTGCAGTTAAAGAACTTCTCAGAGATCTCATATCTCTCAGAACGGGCCTGAGTCTGAAACATGGTTTTCAGTTCCTCAAGTATCTCAAAGGGCCCGGCGAACTCCTCAAAACGATTTTGAAGTTCTGGTTCCATAGCAAACAACATGTTACTCTTAATCACTCCATAAACATCTTTGCGTGACTGATAAACAGCTTTTTCATCTGTCGGCTCATCAATAGCAGGGGCGTCACCTAGGGCTTTCTCAAGTACATAGTCCTTTTGTCCGCCAGCGAGAATGATTCTCAGATTGTGGAACCAGTTGGTGAAGTTAGACCCATTGTTTTTAAGCTTTTCTTTCTCAGCAAAAAAGTTGAAGTTGAAGTTGGACTTAGCCATTTAATCTACAAAATTTGCAAATACAATTTAGACTATGTTCATGATAACTAGTTCAACTTAATCCAATTACTAGATGAACTCCCACTAAATTCAACATCCCTCAAGTTGTTTAGTGAACACGATCCAAATTCACCACACCTAATCCGATCTTCACGATAAGAGATGTGGTTTCAATGGTGGACAACAAAGTGTCGATCATATCATTCATATGACTCATGTTTAACCTTTCGGTTCGTGTGTTCCAAGGCCATGTCTGTACATGCTAGGTTCGTCAAGTCAAACCCAAGTATTTCCGTGTGTGCAAAACTGTCTTGCACCCGTTGTATGTGAACGTAGAGTTTATAACACCCGATCATCACGAGGTGCTTGAACACGACGAACTTTCGCAACGGTGCATACATGGGGAGAACACAATTTTATCTTTATCTTTAAGTGAGGAATCATCTTACAATGCTACCGTCGCGATCTAAGCATAATAAGATACATAAAAGGATAAACATCACATGCATATAATTTTATGTGACATGGTATAGCCAATCTTCGCGCAATGATCTACATCTTGTGCGTGCCAGCATGATATCCATCACTCCACCATGATTGCCTCCACCACGAATAGCAACTACAACTATTGCTAACTACTTAGCGATAAAGTAAAGCTATTACATGGCGTATAAGAAGTTAACACGTAGGTCATACACAATTATAAAGACAACCATATGGCTTATGCCGGTTGTGAACTCATCGACATGCAAGTCATGAAATATTACAAAACATGATCATTGCATACATCTCAATTCATACACATCATGTCTTGGGCCATACCATATCACAAAACACTCCCTGCAAAAACAAGTTAGACGCCTCTACTTTGTTGTTGCATGTTTTACGTGGCTTATGGGAGTAACAAGCTAAGAACAATTCTTACCTACGGAAAGCCACGATGGTGATATTATGGTTGCTAACATCCGTTGTAAATCTCATGACTACTATAGTGAGAGAAAGTGGCATCCACCAGCCGCATGTGTGGAACAAGCCACACGTCAAGTGCGGAGCCGGTCTCGCGAACGAGGTCGCGTAAAGTTGGCCTGGACCCTTCGATCTCACTATGTCGCGCCATAAGAAATACACAACAAGAGGTTTGCAACAGAAAACATCAACGCCCGCAACAAGCATGTTGCGCTCTACTCGTGAAACACATCTACGCATAGATCTAGCTCTGATACCACTGAAGGGTTTCGCAACATAGTAAATCAAAAAAATTCTACGGATGTGAACAAGGAAGCCAAGATCTAATCTAGGAGATGCAATCAACGAGAGAGATTGATGAAATCTTCATACCCTTGAAGAAATCACACAGCAGAAACGTTCAACAGAACGTGGTTGATGTAGTCGTACTCGCCGTCTTCTCCTCGCGATCTGATCCGATCATACGCCGCAAGTGGCGGCGCCTCCGAGAGATGCACACGTACGTTGTAGCGACGTCTCCTCCTTCCTTGTTCCAGCAAGTATGGTGGAGAGATAAATTAGATCTGCAGCACGACGGCGTGGTGCTTATAGTGGAGAGTTTCTGCGGCAGGGCTTCGCCTACGCGAAGTCGGGAGAGAGAGAGAGGAGGGGCAGCAGTTGGCGACTAGGGTTGGAGGAGTGGGAGGGAGGCTGTGCCCCTGCCCTCCTTATATAGGGGGCTGGCCGGCCCTCCCTTGAACCCTCCTCCAAGCCCTAGGGCGGGGGTCAAGGGGTTGAGTGGGGGGCAAGTCTTCCCCCCTCCTTCTAGAAGGCTCCCCTAGGGCTGGCCGGCTGGGCCTTGGGGGCCTTGTGCCCCTGGCCCAAAGTGGACAGGGCACTTCCCCTTAGGCCCACGCAGGCCTCTGACAAGTGGTCCCATGTTGGTCCCACTCCGGAACCTTGTAGAACCTTCCGGTACAATACCGATAAACTCCGAAACGATTCCGAAATCCAAAAACTGCTTTCCTTTATATGAATCTTATTCTCCGGACCATTCCGGAACCTCTCTTGATGTCCTGGGTATCATCCGAGACTCCGAACAAAAACTCATAAACCAATTATCCATTCTATCCTAGCGTCGACGCACGTTAAGTGTGTGACCCTACGGGTTCGAGAATATACAGACATGATCTTCTATCAATAATCAACAGCGGGATCTGGGAACCCATATTGACTCCCACATATTCATCGATGATCATATCGGATGAACCACGATGCCAGGATTCAATTAATCCTATATATGTATTCCCTTCGTCACGCGATATTTTACTTGCCCGAGATTCGATCGTTGGTATCGGCATACCTAGTTCAATCTCGTTCACAGCAAGTACTTTACTCGTTCTGTAATCCGATATAACTTTATGATTAACTCCTTAACCACGTGCTTGCAAGCGGTGTTGATATCGATTACCGAGTGGGCCCGAAGTATATCTCTCCGACTCGGGAGGGACAAAATTCCATCTCGATACATACAACCCAACAAGTACTTTCCGATCACCTAAGAGACACCTTTATGATCACCCTCACAAAGGATGACGTTTGATGACCTCAAAGATTTCTTCCGATACCAGGGAGTTGTATTATCTCATGGCCTAAGGAATACAATACTTGACATAGGAAAAAGCTTCGCAAAGATGAACACGATGACACGATCTAATTGCTCTGCTTAATTTGGGTATGTCCATCATATTATTCTCCTAATGACATGATCTCATTATTAATCGACAACTCATATCTATGGCTAGGAAACCTTAACCATCATTAATCAATGAGCTAGTCCACAGAGGCGTACTAGGGACACGGTGTTGTTCATAAACCACACACGTATCAAAGTTTCCGCTTAATACAATTCTAGCATGGAATATAAACTTTATCATGAACAAGAATTATAATAATAACATCTTTATTATTGCCTCTAGGGCATAATTCCAACAGCTATTCCTTTAATTCCTATGTAGCAGTGGACAAATGAATTACAATTGCAATTACAATTACAATTTTCTATTTGTTTGATTCACAGAACTGCTCGCTGATTGTTGCCTAATGGTATGCATATAGAAAGAGAAGTTGAAACCTGTGAAAACAAATTGGGATGCGGTTGCTCACTGTGCTTTTCTTGACGTGTGCATTGAAGAAGTGAACAAACATAATCGTCCGGTTAATGTTTTGAATGCCAATGGTAAAAAAATTGATAACGAACTTCAACAAGCGCACGAAGAGAAACTATGTATGGAGTGAGTTCAAAAATAGGTGGGACACACTGAAAGAAGATTACTATATGTGGAAGGGATTGCTCCAACATGCATCTGGTCTAGGAAGAAATCATATCACTCATGCCATTGATGTTGATGACGGTTGGTGGGAACTTGAGTTACATGTAATGATTTTGGTGGAAACTTTTTATATGTTTGGCTTAGGTGTTTCTTCTTATATGCTATACTGATGTTTCTTTATGCATGCAGATGTGTCCATGGACAACCAAGTTTCGCATAGACCCACCGCAAGATGAGGAGGACTTGAGACAAGAATGTTGTGACCAATGTGACTGCTAGGGTGCCACCATCATCTCACGACCGAGCTGCTCAGGCTGAAGCTTCTCATACCAATGTTGTCAATGTTGAGGATTTTGAAGGTTCGGGTTGTGAAGGTGAAGAGGATACCCATGTTACACCTTTGCGTGTACAAGATAAAAAGAACAAGAGAGAATGCCCTTACTCACCTACCCCCATAGCAACACCAAAGAGGAGCACCGGGAGTGCCTCGAGACTTGATCGTGTGATGGATCTCATTGAAAAGGAGGAGAAGAAGGAGAATATGAGGTTGATGGAGGAAGAGAAGAGTAGGAACTCTGTGACATCTCCTGAAAGTGCAGGAGAAATTCAACCATCTACATTCATCTCTACGAAATGCCATTGAAAGAGTATTTGGTGTTTTTAAGGTGAAGTGGCATATTCTGCTTTCTATACCATTTTATCCCGAAGAAGAGACACAGTCAAAGATCATCACTGCATGCATGTGTTTGCATAACTTCATTCATGACAGTAAGCTATATGATGACCATTTTGACACGATTGAGTGAGGCGTTATAGATATTTCACAACTCAACCCATCAAACAAACCAAATGTCTAGAAGCCAAAAAAGAATGGAAGGACGCAGATTCTGACAGTTTCTCCCTACCACAACTTCTCCCCACAATCTCCCAAAATTTAGGTTCTAAAGAATCATTACCTAAAATAAGTTAGCCTAAGGCAGTTCATAGTTTGTTTCCAAACCGCTAAACCACGAATCCTTTTGCACCACACTGTTATGAAAGTTTAGCTTGGTTTAGCCTGGTTTCTAAATTCACACAGTAGATTAATAGAGGTTAGTTGGGTTGAGCGGGTTGGAACCTGCGGAAACCGCTCAACCCGTCTTAGTTATATCCAGCGTTACATTCTGTATTGACGATGGTGGCAAATTCAGTTAGCCCGCATAGGCGTAGGTCTGCAACGTTGTGAGATCTTCCTAAACACCGGTGATCTAGACGCGGCCAGCAGATGGACGCCGGCGAGCTTTCCTAGCAGCCGGTATCACACGTGCATCATCCCGCGCCACCCAGGGGCCACCTCGACACTATCGGACATCGTCAAGCTGGACCCGGATGAGTTCGTCCATCAGGCGGCATCACACGCTCAGGCTCGTCCCTGAGGGGGTGCAACCGGTGCAAGTGCACAGGGGCCCTCAGGCGACAGGTCCCCCGCATGGGCATTCTAGCATGCACTAAATTGTCTCCCAATTAACCTTGCATTGGACCCGGTGGTTGTGTCTTTAGCTGGCCATAAGAAAGGCCGTTCCAACTTGCTGATGAATTTGATAGTGCCCAGAGGTATGCAAAGCAGAGTCAAGTAATATACTGCTTGGGATGCAATGCCGATTTGATGAGGGAGGTAGGTTCGGCCATGGTGATGTACTCAAGGTTCACTTGTCCTCAAGGTGTTGAAAACCTACCCTGTTGAGCCGCCAAACCGAAGCGGTAAGCCAAGACATCTCAAAGGAAAGGAGGTCCTTGCAACCAGAATGCCCTCGAGTATGTGATCACCACAAAGCTCTTTTGAAAATTTGTGCATAGCCTGGTGACCTCACCGAAGCTCCTTAGGATAATTTCCAAGTTTTTAATGTCTTCCTTAAATGAGTGCCATAAACACGCCACGTCATCCGCATATAGTGAAGTTTTCAAAATTGATCCTCTCCTACGAAGCTTGTGGAGGAGACCATGCCTAGTTGCATTCTCCAAAGTTTGAGATATGAGATCAATTGCAATGACAAAATGTTGTGGGGAGAGGGGGCCCCTTGGCGAAGCCCGCAGCCATGCAAGAGAGGGACACGGGCAATGCCACTTAGGATGACCCAAGAGGAGGACGTGCAAAGAACGGCGATCATCCAATTACGGAATCAGCTCGGGAACCCACGACGTTGTAGAAGGTCAAGAATGTACTCTCATCTAATTAATAGAATCAAACGCTTTGCGAATATCAAGCTTGAAAGTTAGCGCCGGAATCTTTCCTTTGTAGGATCTTCTCGTAAGGTTTTTGACATAAAGGAAGCATACTTCTCTTTTTAATAAAGACACTTTGGACATTTGAGACAAGATCATTCATAGCCGGTTCTAAGCGAAGGGCAAGCATCTTGGAGATTATTCTAATATGAGACCATTCTGATGAGGATATCGGTTGCCAATTGTCCATGGTTTTACGCCAGGACAAACATGAGTAATCAAAAGATGGAGTTGTTGATTAGTGGATAAACGAAGCTTTTGCCAGAAAGGCTGACGAGAGCCACTTAAAACCGCAAAAGGAGTTGAGTTGGCTCTCCTCAGAAAGGTGCTGACGATGCCGTCACCTGTTAAACCTGTCGAAAAAGCAACATCAAGTGCGTGATGGCTATACATCAGCCTGCCAATGGTGTGCGTCCGGTTGGCGCGCATGCTATGCAAGAGAGGGACACGGGCAATGCCACTTAGGATGACCCAAGAGGAGGACGTGCAAAGAACGGCGATCATCCAATTACGGAATCAGCTCGGGAACCCACGACGTTGTAGAAGGTCAAGAATGTACTCTCATCTAATAGAATCAAACGCTTTGCGAATATCAAGCTTGAAAGTTAGCGCCGGAATCTTTCCTTTGTAGGATCTTCTCGTAAGGTTTTTGACATAAAAAGGAAGTTGTCGTGCATATATACTTCTCTTTTTAATAAAGACACTTTGGACATTTGAGACAAGATCATTCATAGCCGGTTCTAAGCGAAGGGCAAGCATCTTAGAGATTATTCTAATATGAGACCATTCTGATGAGGATATCGGTTGCCAATTGTCCATGGTTTTACGCCAGGACAAACATGAGTAATCAAAAGATGGAGTTGTTGATTAGTGGATAAACGAAGCTTTTGCCAGAAAGGCTGACGAGAGCCACTTAAAACCGCAAAAGGAGTTGAGTTGGCTCTCCTCAGAAAGGTGCTGACGATGCCGTCACCTGTTAAACCTGTCGAAAAAGCAACATCAAGTGCGTGATGGCTATACATCAGCCTGCCAATGGTGTCGTCCGTTGGTAGCGCATGCTATGCAAGAGAGGGACACGGGCAATGCCACTTAGGATGACCCAAGAGGAGGACGTGCAAAGAACGGCGATCATCCAATTACGGAATCAGCTCGGGAACCCACGACGTTGTAGAAGGTCAAGAATGTACTCTCATCTAATAGAATCAAACGCTTTACGAATATCAAGCTTGAAAGTTAGCGCCGGAATCTTTCCTTTGTAGGATCTTCTCGTAAGGTTTTTGACATAAAAAGGAAGTTGTCGTGCATATATACTTCTCTTTTTAATAAAGACACTTTGGACATTTGAGACAAGATCATTCATAGCCGGTTCTAAGCGAAGGGCAAGCATCTTGGAGATTATTCTAATATGAGACCATTCTGATGAGGATATGGGTTGCCAATTGTCCATGGTTTTACGCCAGGACAAACATGAGTAATCAAAAGATGGAGTTGTTGATTAGTGGATAAACGAAGCTTTTGCCAGAAAGGCTGACGAGAGCCACTTAAAACCGCAAAAGGAGTTGAGTTGGCTCTCCTCAGAAAGGTGCTGACGATGCCGTCACCTGTTAAACCTGTCGAAAAAGCAACATCAAGTGCGTGCTGGCTTTACATCAGCCTGCCAATAACTGCACCTTTAGTTTACATCACAATTAATCCCCTTCCTCCCGTTAACCTCCAACCGCAATGACCATGGCCGATGATGAAAGGCAGGCTGCTCTCCACCTCCAGCTCCGACGGCTTCTCTCCAAACAGTAGGCCATGTACACAACACATTCGAATCCAGAAGCAAGGAGCTGCAATGCACACAGTGGCTCGTTCAGTAAAAGTACTGTAGGGTAAGTTGGGCGCCAGGGCATAGTGGTACAGTTAATAGCGCGTGATCACAGCGGGCGGCTGGGGGGTTCATGGCGTAAACAGGATGTCCGTGCTTTATTATTTACTTACTTGCTTTGACGGCTCGCGTCAATGGAAAAGAGGGGCAGTGGTCCAGCAATTTTGGAGACTGATTGTGCAAAATGTGTGCGACGGCTTTACGGGCCACAAGCATAATGCACCTATCTTGTAGGTTTCCTATGCATTGCATAGGAATCTGATTGGAAGAGATGGAGGGTTTTGTGCAGCCTTCACGTTCCCTTGGCTGGATATAACTTTTCTTCATCCTTATCTCCACTTTTAGCTATCTTCTTTTACTTCATGATTATGATCTTGGAAATGCCTTTCTTCTTGCATGCGTACCATGCGTGTCATAACTCGATACATTGGGCTGCAGATGCATACTAACGATGGTTGCATATTTTTACTATTATTGGTAGTATATATATTATTATTTTTATTTGAATTGGGGTGGTCCTCCATGCCCGAATAATTGATAGTCATATCAATTTAATTTTTATAATTCTTCAATTTTATGCCTGGGTCCTCCGCGCCCGAATTATTGATAGCAATATCAATTCATATTCAACATTATCTGTAGATTATATTAGTGCCTTTTTTATTATTCAGGCTTCTGCCCATGTCCTGCTATATCCATATGATCTTCTTCTGACAAATTGAAATCATACTTTATCTCATATTCTTTCTTCATTTCGTCAAATTTTGCATTAAATTCTTCTCGTAATTCTTTTAAAATTTCTTCTTTCAACTCTTCTTTTATTAATTTCGTGACTTCTTGGAATTTTTCATCTATTTTCATATCTATATGTTCAGAATCCAAAGGATCCAAACCTTTTAAAAGGCATGATTTGTATGTTTGGTGCTTTGGGGATTCTTCTTCCTTTAAAAATAATAATTCTTCTTTTACCTTTGATGAAGTAGATGCCTCTCCTTTTGTATAATTTGGACTTGTTGGAATAGAGGTACCTACTCCTCGGACTTACGGATATGTTCTTCGCTTTTGGTTATATATAATAATTCTCTCCTATCATCTCTCTTGCTAAACTTAAAGCTTTGTTGATATCATAGTATTTTCTCCATGTTAAATCCTTATTTATTTTCCTTGCTTCCAGCTTATGCTTTATTATTTCTTCAAAGGTGAAATATATTCCTGGCTTATTTCCATCATATAGGACATATAATGGTATTAATTCTTCTGTCTTAATATTTGCTGATTTTGGTACTTTTTTGTTCATCATATTGAAATATTCTGCGAGACTATTCAGGATAGATAGCATATAACCTGTTTCATCTCTTTTAACATTATACTGGAACCAGAAATTGTCTAATATGCATTGTTGTATTTCGTCAATAGAAATATGACCTTTAGGCTTAAACTTGAATGTATTTGGGGGGAATATTTTTAATGAATTTTCTGAGCCAAAAGTAAACACTTCGGCCCCATTGGGAAGTAACCCACGCTTCATTCCTGCAATATTGATGCACGAGAGAATATATCAGGTAAACTATTATCTTTCCCTTTAATATGCTCAAAAACAACTTTATATCCATTCCCTGTTATAATATCTTCAAATAAAACCCATCTTCTAGTAGAACTTTTCTTACTATTGATTTGGTTATAATATCTACATATTGCTTCACAATCTGTTCGTACTGTAAATTCTTTAAACCCTAAATATAATCTAAATGCATTTATTGCATGCACTACCACAAGGATTTCCCTATCGATATTATTCACTGTTTTTAATTTATAACTTCCAGAGGCATACCTACATATTTTCTCTTCTGCTTTTGGGGAATATTTATTAGGTTTTTGCTTTAATATAGCTCCCCATCCTACTTTGGATGCATCTGTTTCGATAATAAAATAGTTATCTTCTAATGGTAACTCTAAGGGTTTCAAATTTTTCACCTTTTCTTTTATGGCCTTGACTAATTTTATGTCTTCTGAATTAAAATATTTTTGGCCATTCTTTCTTAGTTTAGCATACAAAGGTCCAGCAAGCTTTGCTAGGTTGTCTATGTAATTTCTTGCATAATTTACAATCCCTAAAAATTGTTGTAAAACCTTTTTATCATTCATGGTATCAGGGAACTGTAATATTTTTTTAGCAATATGTTCTTGCAAATATATTTTTCCTTCTCCTATTTCATGTCCAAGAAAATTTATTTTCTCTTTGCAAATTTCCATTTTCTTTTTAGATAATATTAACCCATTCATTCTACCTTTCTAAAGAAAACTTCAAGGTGGGCAATATGCTCTTTATATGACTTAGAGAAACTAGTAAGTCATCTACATATACTAATATAAATGCTTGATTCCCATTAAATATATTTTCATCTTTCTTTGAAACAGTGCGCATTCTTTAATCCTAATGGCATAACTAACCATTCATAATGACCTTGAGGACAGGTAAAGGCTGTCCACGGGATTGACTCTTCGGACATTTTTACTTGCCAAAACCCGGCCTTTAGATCAAACTTGGAAAAATATTTGCTTCCTTGTATTCTGTTAATCCATTCTTGCTTATTCGGTATATTGTATGCATCATCTATGGTATTATCATTAAGTCTTTTGTAGTTTATAACCATTCTAGACTTGCCTCTAACCTCTTCAACATGATTTCTAACAATAAAAGCAGCTGAACGATGAGGACTTCTACTTTCTCTAATTGCCTTTAATTTTAATAATTCTTCGATATGCATTTTAAATTCTTCTATATCTTTGGGCGTAGCTTCTATTGGTCCTGACTTGATTATATAATCAGGGTTTATAATATTTATTTTGCATACTATGGAATTCTTATCCCAATGTTTCATTGGTATTTCCCCAATGATTTGAATATCTTCTAATCTTTGCACAATCTTGTCTATATCACTCTTGGATTTTATATCTCTATACCAATTTGGTGAGAACGATTGTAATCCTATACACTCGGTGCATGTATTTTATATATGATATTCTTCTATGGTATTACTTGGTTCCTCATTATTATAGTCTTCAGGTGGCTCTGCACTATATTCATCATCTAAATTGGATATTTCTACATTTTGTAAAGATTTTCTTGGATTTCGCACCTCAGATATGTATGGAACATTATATTGATATGGAATGAATGTAACTCCTTCTTCATGTATAATAGCGGTTTGTAAAGATTGTTGTAAAAATCTTAGTCCTAGTATCATATCATCATTTATTACCGACAGATCTCTAATTGTAATTTCATCTATTATATACTTTGTACCGTTTATGTAACTTTCAATATTATATGCCAATTGATTATGAATTTTCTTTATGCCGGACATATCTGTGGACACTTCAGCCTTATTATCGTCTATAGTTTTAACTATTTCAGGGCATCTTACAAAATATTTGTCATGGATAATATTTTTTGTGCAACCTGTGTCTAATAATGCTAATATTTTATAGGAAATATTAGGCTTTAACATTATTTTGACTGGGATTCTTATTCCTAGTACTTCTTTAAATGGTAAACGTACTATGTATTTGCTTCCAAAACTAGTTATAGCATCCTTTAATTGAATTAGCCTATCTCCTTTACTTTCTCTTACCGTTACCATTTGATCCTTTAACTCTGTATTTTTGGTAATATTATCTTCTTGATCTTTCTTACCACTATTATTTTCTAACTTATAATTTAGTTCTTCTAGTTCTTCCTCTAGTTTGTTAATCCGATTTTCTAAATTTCTAACTCTACTAGATAGTATTTGGTCTTCCGGCTCAATTTCTACTTCTTGTCTCCAACCTTGATTCTTTGATTTTAAACAAGAGGCACAAGCTTTCCTTGAGCATATGCTACAAGTAGACCTATTTTCTTGACTTGGATAGTATATACAAAAGGCACATTTTATATTATAGTCACCTTTACCTCTAATCCAATCATGTTGACATTCTACTTGGTTCATCATTTCTACTTTTAATCCTGCAAATTCATCTATCAAATCAATATCATCTTCACTTGACTCATCTTCTAAAGTCTGATTTTCTACTTCATCGGTTTCTATGATTGAATATATTGACTCATCATCTTTTATTTCATCATCACATACTAATATATTCTCATTAACACTATCTATAATTAATACTCTTTCTTGCTCTTCAATTTTACTGGAGTACCTTTTCTGGTCTTTATTAGGACATGTTTTACTTAGGTGGTCAGGCGAGTTGCATATAAAGCACCTACATGTACTATCATAAGTCTTTCTAGGATTATACCTTCTTACATTTCTTTTATGTAAGAAAGGAGCCCTATTGTCTGACCTTCTTAGAAAATATCTTCTCTTTGTCCTATAATTTCTACTATCTCTTCGTTCAGGTTTATAATGTTTTTTACTCCTATGTCGTTCTTCTCCATATGATAATGGTATTTAAACTATGTTATTGCAAAAATTGTAATCTGATTTCTTCATAGATCTTTGGGCTTGAATGCTTGTACATACCTTTCTTAGTTGTTTGAAAACAAATGTGATGGCTTGGGATATATTTATAATGGATCCTTCTGTTTCTTTCTTATATTCTTCGAATATTATAGATCCTAAAGGGTCGGGTAATTTATTAAAATATCTCTCAACCACGCCTCTATTATATCCTTGCTTAGCAGTGGTAGCATTATATAAATAATGTTGAGAGAATTCTTTTATACCTTTCCAACTTGTTAAAGTTAATTTCTCTATTTCTCTCGATGCGTTCATTTTGTAATGCAGTGAATCCTAATTCTGGGTCTTCTGCTATGATTATGCTTGATATAACATTAGCAAAGTTATTTGGGTTACTCCCAGCTCTTTTTATCTCTTCATAATTGACAGGATATGTTTCTACCCATTGTTCCCATAGAACCTTTGCAGATTCTCCTAAAAATGTTTCAAGATAAGTTAACATGTCTTCTACTTTGGTGCCTATATTATGTTGGTTTTGTATATATTTTTGGACTATTAATCCTTTCCATATACTGAGGATATTCTGCCAATCTATCGGGTCATGGGCTGCTAAATTTAATATTGCACCATCATTTCTAGTATTTTGAAATTGTACCGGCTTTTCAAAGTTTCTTCTTTTGGTACCCATATATCTATATTGTTCGGGAATGTAAGATGGTTGGAAATCATCTTTTTCTGGAGGCCATTTTCCAGCTGACCTAGTTGATCTTTCTCTTTCACCTTCTCTCTTTACTGAAGTTTCTCCATATGTACTTCTTTTTCTTTTATTATTTTCTACTTCCATGGCTTCCATTGCATTTTCTAAATTATGTAAACCTACATCATCTAAGGAGTTTATAAAATCATTGTATTCTTCAGCCTCATCATACCTTTCGTTTTCTATCCACATTTCTTTCATCAAATCTTCTTCCTCCTCATAACTTTCAGTTAATAATTTATTGTTTATATCCCATTGATCCTCTTCACTTATAATTTTATCCTTGTGACTTTGGTCAGTATTATTGTTTTTATTCCTCTTATCTTTTTCTTCCGGTGCCATCTTATTATTTAGCACGATTGAACTCCTAGAGGATGAATTCTTATCATTTTTTAATTTCTTTAATCTTGCAATTTCTCTAATGAAAAACAATTCGTTTTCTCTAATTTTAGGCCAGTCTTTTGTCATTGAGTTATTATACTCCCAATTTATGTGTTTTAATTTTTCATCACAATGTTTTATTTCATCATCTACACATGTCTTTTCCATGCATTCTGTTGGGGTATTATTCCTATTATCACTAAATTCTGAGTCTGACATGAGCGATTCTGTGTCATCTAAGGATGCGGCTTTATAATTTGTGAACCTGATGCTACTACTTCCTTCACAATTTTGATAACTGATATAGGTTTCAGGTTGCTTTAATTTTTTCTTTTCTATTAAATCACCTATATTCCATTCTTCTCCTGCTCTTTCTTCAGAACTTACTTTAAGAGGACTCATAAATTTAATACCTTTAGACTGCATGCTTTCAATTACATCATCTACATTTACTCTATATCTGGAACTACTTTTATTAGTAAGTCTTCCTATAAATTCTATGCTTACTAGCAAATTTGTTCCTTTAAAATCTTCATATCCCTTAGTCTGAAATCCAAAACTCATTTTATCAATAAATTCTTTCACAGGCATCATTAGGTCTGGAGCTATGTAGGTTATTAATCTATTTTCATTCATATCTCCTTCCATAAAACCTAACGATGCTTTATCTACAGATCCCCATCTTTTGTCTAATAAGGTTATTAAAACCTTTGCTCCTAAATTCTTTCTCGTCATTCCTTTGACTCCTATGATATACATACCTTGATGGATATATTTATAACCACAATATTTGAGTTCATTTTCAATATTCCTACTTACAATTTTTAGATCTACTGGATGTGTTAATACACTTAGTTCAATTTCTCTAGATATCCTATATAAACCACTCCTACTTTCAAACATTCCCATGTGATAAACCTGCTGTGGTTTTATTTTTCTTAGCGTATCCTTCTGATACCTTTCTAGGTCTCTTTGCAAGTCTATAACTTCTTCTAAATTAATGTCATCGGCATTGCTGCATGACACTCTATGCCTTAATGCTAAGGGTTTTGAATCTTGTCTTACTAATTGGATATTTTTGTCTCTTCTAGTGAGGCTTTTAGATATGTCCATTTTTCAGAATTTATACTTCTTCTGATGCTATTATTCCAGACGAGGCTAACACAATATCTTTGTTACTTTGTTTGCTATTTAGTTTTCCTAAAATCTGAATTAATAACTGAATGATTGTGTTATTTTGCCTTATTATTATCTTGGAGTCTTCCTTTGGTGAATCGTGATCTGAAAACCCGATGGGAGGTGTCAAATATTTGGATACTTCGTTTAGTGCTTGATTATATTCGGACATGCAAATTATGAGAGAATTAAGGTTTTTACCTCTTGCACTAGACTTTTAATTTCAGATATGTCTTTTCTTGTGTCTGTGCCAGATAACAAGTCTTTATTATTATTTTGTGTATTATTGGTATAAGAGCTAGTGTTTAATCATTGAAAGGTTAAAGTATCTAAATTTAGAAGTTAGCGCAGGTAAGATATTAAAAACTAAAGAAAATATTGATATAAAGTGTAGAATAAATCCCTCTGAGGAGCATAGTTGGCATACTTCTCACAGCCAGTTAAATATAGTGGTTGATCTGATATATAACTTCTTCATATCTTGGGGAAAAAGACAAGACAGTCTAGACCAAAAATTTGAAAGTTTATTTAAAGAAAATCAGAAGCTTTCTGATAGATATATTGGGTTAAATAATAAAATTGATATAGCTTTACATAATCTAGAAGAAGGAAAAGCAAGACAAAACATAGTTAGTAAGAATAACGATTATATTAAATAAGTGCAATCCATTGGGAAAAGTATAGGAAGTTGTAAAAATATAAAACCATCATTAGTATGCATCTACAGCCCAATGTATCGATTTATGACACGCATGGTACGCATGCAAGAAGAAAGGCATTTCCAAGATCATAATCATGAAGTAAAAGAAGATAGCTAAAAGTGGAGATAAGGATGAAGAAAAGTTATATCCAGCCAAGGGAACGTGAAGGCTGCACAAAACCCTCCATCTCTTCCAATCAGATTCCTATGCAATGCATAGGAAACCTACAAGATAGGTGCATTATGCTTGTGGCCCGTAAAGCCGTCGCACACATTTTGCACAATCAGTCTCCAAAATTGCTGGACCACTGCCCCTCTTTTCCATTGACGCGAGCCGTCAAAGCAAGTAAGTAAATAATAAAGCACGGACATCCTGTTTACGCCATGAACCCCCCCAGGCCGCCGCTGTGATCACGCGCTATTAACTGTACCACTATGCCCTGGCGCCCAACTTACCCTACAGTACTTTTACTGAACGAGCCACTGTGTGCATTGCAGCTCCTTGCTTCTGGATTCGAATGTGTTGTGTACATGGCCTACTGTTTGGAGAGAAGCCGTCGGCCGGAGCTGGAGGTGGAGAGCAGCCTGCCTTTCATCATCGGCCATGGTCATTGCGGTTGGAGGTTAACGGGAGGAAGGGGATTAATTGTGATGTAAACTAAAGGTGCAGTTATTGGTACGGCCAGCCATGGTGATATGCATCATGTTCTCTCTGTGACCGAAATGCGGACTACTGCGTTAGGCTGTCCCTTTTAGCACAGGAGGAGCAACAACATGTGTTGATTTCTTCAATTCAGTACAGTACGCGGCTGCTTCTGTTTCGTCGTCGGCGCTGTCTCTTTTTGAAAAACGAGGCAAAAGGCTTTCATTTATTTCCATTGATAAAGAAGAAGGTTTTAGAGGTCTTAGCGGTTACAAACCAACTATGGCCGAGGCCGAACACAAAAGCCTACTCCCGCGACATGATATTACAAAAGGCCTTAGCCCCGGCAAGATTCCGCATTGCCTTTGATTTTTGGCAACTAACATATTCGAGGTTGTTGAGTGATTTTGGAAGACTCTATTATTTTATTTCGATTTCAGGAAGATGGAATGGAGTCCACATTACATGCTCGTTGTAAAAAGGGCACTTGAACAGAAGGTGGGCGGAAGATTCTTAGACTTGATTACAAAGTTAGCAACGGTCACAATTTGGTCTCCTCTCTGCTCAAGTCTATGGGTAGTCCACCACATACGGTTTTGAATAATCAACCCAGCAAGAATCTTGTATTTTGGAGGACGCCCAAGGTTTCCACACCAAGGAGGACATCGGTGAACTCACGAGGCCTTGTTATTCCATCTTGTAAGCCGTTTTGACCGAGTAGCATCCAATGTACGATGGTAAGAACAACTCTCCATGCTCCGTGATTATACAGTTCCACTACTATATACTCACTCCGTTTAATATATCAAAATCAACGCTAATAAATCACTAATTATAAAATTTTATAATCTCGTATTTTATATTATTTAGAATATTTTTATTTTGTGTATTATTGTATATATATATATACGACCTACTAACTTTCAATTACTCTTTCATTCTCAAAAAAAAAAAACTTTCAATTACTCTTCTAGCAGACACACTTATCTGGCATGCCTGAATCTGAACATGCCATGACACTTGATATTCCCTCAGTTGTGCACGTACGTTCAGCCATATATATACCCAATGAGAATCACACACTTGAGCCATACACATGAGAAACTGGTGGACATGGATGGATGCCAGGATACCTATCATCAGGGTTTAATTATTAAATGTACGAGTAGTTAACACATTTCGGATATCTCCTCGCAAAGTTAAAAAAAAAATCTCCGCCGAAAATTTCCGTGTCAAAGGTAACTGAGCAGAGCATACCCCACTCGCTAAAAGATAGTACAGTACACAGTTTTACAGAGAGTTACTACAGTTGGTCTGAAAATGATTATGCTTGTGCAGCAGTCCCATGTCTTCTCCCAAGAGGCCAGCAGCAAGTCCTCCTAGCTAATTAGCTAATGCATGTTTTGGAAAACAATACTCTCTGAGATAAATAATATGCGGTGCGGCCGTGATGTAAACCTTGTCCAGGGCAGAGAGACATCAAAGTCAGTCAGGCAGGCGAAACGTAGAGAACTCCTTACACAATTATTATTATATAGTAGTAATAAATAAATATATATATATATGCATATGCCTCGAGTCTGTCTGTCTGTCTGTCTAGTCTAGATATAAGACTAGACTAACAAAGAGAGGAAATAGCAAGCGAGGCAGATTATGTTGATTTCAGTTGGCTCCTCATGCTAATGGTATTTTGTGGACGTGATGGACCAGGGCATGCCTGAATCTGAACGTGTCGTCACACTGTATATTCCCTGACGAGCGACGAGTGAACATTCACATCTGATGTCCAAAGCAATGAGAATCACACATTTTAGCCAGAGACATGTGAAACGGGTGGACATGGATGGCAGGATACCTATTATTAGTTACCCAGCAATCAACATGTGGGCACGATCCTAGTCAACGCGCATGCATGTTCCTCAGACTATATATATAGTAGGTTGAAATGGACGTACACCTTGATTAGTTAGTTACTGAGTCAATTACCCAACCACATGCATCCCGTTTCTCCACTGAGTACACCAATCTTTCTCCAGTGAACATTGACTAGTAGGCATAAAAAAATACTCCAAATTAAAACAATGCTTCGGCCTACCCAAACAACTGCCGGGCGACACATACATATTATGTCGTGGATTTTTACTCCTCTTTTTTCTTCAACCATCTGAATCGGCAGGAGCAGGATGATATGACCTCGATTAGTAGTAGTTATATGACCAGGCATGCATATGCCGGGAATGTGTCGTCGCACTCATATTCCTGGACGAGCGCACATTCACATCTCATGTCCAAAGTAGTGAGAATCACACATTACAAACCTGATGAGAAGCCCGGTGGACATTCAGACTTGATTCCTCGATGCAAAAATGCTCAAGAGAAACAAAAAAAAAAAGTAGAAAGCGAAAGAACACTACTGAATCCTGGTGCGACCAAGTGTGGAGATGCAGGCATCTTCTTCCATTCCATATTCACGTCGTCATCCAAGACTGCAGATCGACAGCAACTCACCATATGCATGCACCTGGCAATTCCATTTGGAACGGATATGACTAACTCCATTACATGGCTGCAGTGACCTTGTACCAGAGGTCAGAGGAGCTGCTGTCTCGGTATTCAGTACATACACTGGTCCCACTACCAGGAAAATGGTCGTTTGTGGCGCACCTGAAAGGCCCATCCGTGGCGCAGTAGTGCGCGCCGCCGCAGCGCTTAGCCTTCTGACGGTATCTACAAGTGCCACGGTTGTGTAGAGAAGGCGTGGCGCACCTAATCTTGTGAGAAGTTTGGCATGTGCGCTACCCTTTTATCTTCTGTGGCGCACTACCGGTCGCCACTAAACATCCATGGTGCGCTTTAGGGGTAGTGCATACGAAGGTAAAACTATGCGCCACAGATGTATTTTTGTTTTTTTTAATTTCCATGCGGATTATATGCAATACAGATTATATACAATATTACAGAGATATACACACAGATACAAGATATACAATTATATATATAAATACCGATATGAAAAACAAGATTGAAACAAATACATATAGATAAGTCTCATACATGAATACATAGTCCAAGTTACATTGTTTTGATCATGTTACAAAGTAGTAGTTGGTGACATGCGAATACATGTGTCGATCGAACAAGTTAGAGCTCGAAAGCTCGCCTAGACATCTAAACTAGCTAGCTAGACACAAATGCGGGATAAATACCCAAAGAAGATAAGCATGATCACCGCTGACGAAGGTGTAGGTCTTCATCCGGTTCCTTGTCCTAACTCCCGCTAGATAGCGTGTATCTATCTTCCGCCTCCGCCATAGTGTTGTACCCTTTGTAGCTATTACGAAACGGTGCACTGTCTCCGGCAGTCTTCCCAATCATCGTGAACTCGAACCCGTCCCTTGTACACGACGTACCACGTCATCTACAAGTTGACAATAATAACTAACGTGATTGAAAAACATGTATAATTAAAGTCGCATATGAAGATACACTTATAGAAAGTACTCTTAAATCAAAAGAGCAAACTCAAAAGCATGCCTCATATATAACTAGCTAGGTCGTTGGACACAGAATTGCTTATGACGGGACCGTTAGCCAAGTAGGATGCACAATTCACGGACTTGTGCATATCACAAGCTAACAATCCCGTCATAGCACATTCACATATATATTGTGCCACGACATTTCAATCATCGGCATATTCTCGAAAAAGACAAAAATAACTCGAAAAGCATGCCTCATATATAACTAGCTAGCTAGGTCGTTGGATTACGAATTGCTTATGACGGACTGCTAGCCAAGTAGGATGCACAATTCACGGACTTGTGCATATCACAAGGCTAACAATCCCGTCATAGCACATTCACATATATATTGTGCCACGACATTTCAATCATCGGCATATTCTCGAAAAGACAAAAATAACTCGAAAAGCATGCCTCATATATAACTAGCTAGGTCGTTGGACACGGAATTGCTTATGACGGACTGTTAGCCAAGTAGGATGCAATTCACGGACTTGTGCATATCACAAGGCTCACAATCCCGCCATAGCACATTCACATATATATTGTGCCGACATTTCAATCATCGGCATATTCTCGAAAAGACAAAATAACTCGAAAAGCATGCCTCATATATAACTAGCTAGCTAGGTCGTTGGACAGGAATTGCTTATGACGGGACTGTGAGCCAAGTAGGATGCACAATTCTGAACTTGTGCATATCACAAGGCTCACAATCCCGTCATAGCATTCACATATATATTGTGCCACGACATTTCAATCATCGGCATATTCTCGAAAAGACAAAAATAACTCGAAAAGCATGCCTCATAACTAGCTAGGTCGTTGGACACGAATTGCTTATGACGGGATTCATCGACCAAGTAGGATGCACAATTCACGGACTTGTGCATATCACAAATGACAATCCCGTCATAGCACATTCACATATATATTGTGCCCGACATTTCAATCATCGGCATATTCTCGAAAAGACAAAATAACTCACACTTGTCGTCCGAGAACCAAAGAGTAAGCAAAAAACCAAAGAGTAAGCAAAAAAACCAAGCATTGATTGATATATAATAATAATAAGCAAAATAAGTAAGCGGTGATACATAAACCTAATAAGATAAGTACACTTGTCCATGTACACACACAAAAGGTCATCTATAGTTTGCAACTACAACTAGGCCAACATCAAGCCTTCAGCTCGGCTTAGGGAACGGAGGGCATACGCCTCGTCATGAACTTCCTATAGTCACCTGCATCTCTAGGCGATCTTCTATGTCACGGTTATTGGGATATTTCCTCCGTGAAGATCCCCAGTCATGACATCACGAAGATGATTGCCCCAAATGCTTTCTGGATGCGATACATCTCTTGTCTAATATCCGAATCATTGATCTTGGCCTTTGCTTCGCTTGTTTGAGATGATCTGGCGCAGAGAATTCTGGTCAAGTAGGAACGCCCTCATGTGATGGAGTGCGTGGTAGGCTTCCTTCTTTGTTTTCCATTGCTTCACGCAGGGAACTGTACGTGGTTGAAGACGTGCTGCCGAACTTGACCTTCTTACGCGAAGCTGGTGCCTTCCGTCGAGGCAAAGCCGGTGAGCATCATCGAACTTCCTTGATCTTGTCGTAGTTTTCTTCTTTTCTAGACTCCGAGTCGAAATACGTGGCGTGGGAATGCTTGGCGATAAGGAGATGGCGTGCGGTGTTCATCTCGCCAAAAATTCAAATGGAATGTGTTGAAAAAGAATGATGATGATCTAATAAAGCCAATCGGCGGTGGCGATGAATAACGACTTACTCGGGAAAGTAAGGCACGAGAATGTATTCCTTTGTCTTGTTCGCCACGAGGATTCTTTTTAGGTACGAGGCCACGCGATCGTCGTTCGGGAACCCAAGCAAATCACGCATGTAGGGGTCCACTATAGCGATGCCGGTGTGTTCTCTCTAATGATCTGCGTGGCGGTGAGAGAAAGAGCGGACCATGGTATAGTGCGGTGGTATAGGTGGAACATATTGAAGATGTCCTCGAACCGGGAAGAACAGATCCGCGGGGAAGTGTCGTGAAGCCCAAGCCTGGTGGCACCTTAACCACGAATACGGGTGCGAGGATCTTTCTCCGATAGGCGTCTCTATCGTCAAGACGCCCGTCATGCACTCTGCGATTCGGCTGGCGAGCTTCGCAAATTCTTAGGTAGCATGGGCTCACCCGCCACATGAATCCTCCACATAATACCCTCGGGTCTTGGTGGCCCGTCCGAAACGATCGGATTCGCGATTGTTGACGCCACCGGCTGGCTCGAGCCTAGATTTTCTTTTCTGCCCTTTTTCCTTTTGGAGGCGGCGAGCACACATATCGAGCACCGGCCGCCTATGTAGTGTCGGGGCTTAGAATAAAGGCGGTTGGTTGTATCAGTTGGCTGTAAAGGCGCGCTGAGGCGTCTCGAGAACCAAAGACGCTTGGTGATAGTGGCTTTCTCTGTGGGGCCAGCTAGGTCTTCTTCGTTGCAAACCGAGTCTTGAAGAAGTGATCATTCCGGTCTTGAAGTCCTCGGCGGATCTGCGCCATGTGATCATCAACATGATCATCCGACCCACCGCGTGGAGGTGACGGCGGTGATGAGCCTTGCCACCGCTTGTCGGCACGACACGGTGGTCTTTGTTGTCAATGGCGTGATGGCCCCGCCGTCCCCAACGGATCATGCTCTTTGGCCATAGCATGAACAAGCAAGCAACTCACGAGACGACGACTCTTCTTCATCCGCTCACGGGGTTGAATGGGAGGTTCCGTCGTCGCGCCCTTAGCACCGACTAATTTTAACCTGTGCACGCTATCCGGCATCGGCTTTGAGTGGAGCGTGCGCTGCAAGGGTTGAACGATGGTACCTTGGCAACATCCCTCATTTCGTTGTTCACGTAGCATAAGAGAGTGCAAGGAACATCCGTCTGCGGAAAACATATGCGGCGTCGTCGAGCGAGACGCCACAAGAGTAATATATAGATGGCATGAAAGGCGGTAATTAAAGCAATTTGTTTACCGTGATGGCGTCGAGATCGGCTAATGTCGGCCACCGCATCTGGCGGCAGGCGTGCAAGAGGCGGAAGGGCTGCTTGATGGCGCGGTGCTGGCGCCGGTGTATTCTCCCTACCGACGGTGCTTGGAGCTCGGTGCCGCGCGATGGCGGGGGGCACCAACATGTACTCCGGCGCCGCGGTGATGGCGAAGTCACCAACACTTGCGCGGCGCGGTGCTGGCGAGCGAGTCACGAACACGTAGTTCGCCTGATTAAATCGGCGCCCGCGTTGTTCGACCATGCTTGACGCATGCGGCCCTACTCGACCACCCGCACTCGATTCGCTATTGACTCCACCAAGGTGGCGGGAAGGACGTAGGGTGATTGCCAGTTGTCTTGGATCTGCGGGATCCGCGCCACTTGTGCCTTAAGTTCTTGAACCTCTGCTTTCCTCCTCGCTCCTTCCGACGGCGCCACATGCGTCCTCGTCGGTGGACCAAAATGATCCACCCAATTCTTACCCCGAGGCGGCCAGACGGCGACGGCAACAACTTCTTCAGAATCGGCTCTATTTTCTTGGCCGGTTCGCCATACGTTAAAAGGGTTATCCCAGGGTGGCGCCGTCGACCCACAGGATGAGGAACCACAGGATCCATGACTAGCAACAATTTCCTCCTCCTGCGGAAGAAGTATGATGAATCATTTAGATCATCGATTAGATTGCAATCGTGTTGATCACCGGTAATTAGATTATACTTACCACAATTTCCTCGAATTCCTTCACCGCAGGATCGCGGTGAGTTGTTTGGTTTTGGGTCCACATGGTAACGGGCCACGATGAAGTTCGAACCTGCGGGTTCGAATTTAAAAGGGTTTTCTATCCCTTGGATCTATACTCTTCGTCCTCCTTATTCCATTTGGCCTCAGATTCTATCCACGGATCCGAGATGGTGATGACCTATATTCATCGCTGCGGCGCCTTTCCCGATTACTATTGGCGGGGCTCTTTCGGATTCACACCTCTCCTTGAACTCCGGGCTGATCTTCGGTGATCTGCGGGTCAATCTTCGGATCTCCTCGAGACTTTTGCCTTCTTTATAGATCTTCTTCTTTATCCGGTTCTCCGGTGGCGAGCGGTGCTCATCTTTGTGAGGCGGATTTGTTTACTTCGTTCCCATGATAATTTGTGTTACGATACTTAGCGGGAACTTGTATCAGCGTGCGACTTCTCGAAGAGGAGTGTGCGCAAGTGGCCATTATCTTTATGCCGGAGATTCTCGGTGTTGATCGAGATGGTTGTCGGTGATCGCCGCCACTTGCCCACGTACCCTTTGGCGACAAGGCGGGCTCCAAAGGAACCCGATGGGCTCACCGGTAATTTCCTCCGACCGTGCCGACCGTGTTCGGGCGCCGGTCCTTCGGCTTCTTAGGAGGTTGCTACCACTCCTGTGCCTCGCCGCCATCGGTGGTTTCATCGTCGCCGTTCCCGGCTTCTTCCTCCGTCTTCCATCTCATCATCCTCGCTCTCCGAAGGATGGTATTCTTCATCGTCTTCTAGGCATGGGCCGCCTCCAGAATGTCAATTGTTTATTCGGAGTGAGTTCTCCTTCGTGACGATGCGCTTAGAACATCCACCGTCGTTATCACACATCTTTGCACTAATAAAAACAAATAATTGGTTAAATGCGGAAAAATCCGGCATGACCTTTGCTAATTTTCTTAAACTAGAGTGCCCGATTTACGCCAAAGCGGAAGTTAATCAACATTCCGGCAAAAATCGGGACTCGTTTCATACAAGAACACGCATACACATAATAAAGTGCTTCATACAAGCACAAGCACAATTTCAAGTGCTATGATTCCAATGAAGCAATGTCATTGTTCTAACCACAATGGATGCCCACAATGTGCTACAATACAATAAGCCCAAGACCATAGCTAAAATATAAGCCCACAATCATGCTACAATAAGCCCAAGACCATAGCTAAAATATAAACCCATGATATATCCGATACATCAAGGATCGGGATTTATAACTATTCTAATCGAGTTACCTATAACTCACGAAAGTGGATTTATAACTATAACTGAATCAAAAGGACTGTGTGATTGTCCATATGCACAAAAGGAAATGCACTTTCTTATACAACGGTAAAAAGGGAACTTGGTTTCATGAAACCTTGAGTTACAGGTTCATAGTTAGTGAGTGCAATGTTACACAGGTTTTTGACTTGCAGAACAACAACTAGCTCAAGCTACAACTAGTACTGAAACACAGAATGACTTCATTTCTGTTAAGTTCATTTCTGAAACACAGAATGACTTCACTGAAACACAGAAACAACTAGTTAAGTTCATTTCTATGAACAAATGACAGCAAGCAAATGAGAATACAACAATCCTTGTAGATAAAGCACCAAGGATTTGGAATATACTACATCGGACTAAGGACCAAGGATTTCTATACTATATAAAGCAAATGACAACAAATCCTTGCAGATAAAGCAAACCCTTGCAGATAAATCCTTGCAGACTAAGAACCAAGGATTTCTATACTACTTGACTAAGCACCAACAATCCTTGAGATAAAGCAAATGACAAGAAAGCGACATGTTTGCTTGCGAGATAAAGCAAACATGTTCTACTTGGACTAAGGACCAAGGATTTGTATACTAGAAGATCATTACAAAGCATATTTGTAGAGAAAATAGAATTCAGGATAGAGAACCAAGGATTTGGAATCCGGTGCCTTTACACACTAAAATACACAACATGTTAACAAGATACATATATCCAAGCATCAATCTTAATTCAATCATTTTTCTAGGATTAATCAATCATAAATGATTTTCCTAGTTTAAATATAAAAATCACTCTATACTTATAGCTAGGCTAGCTTTTTCTCATATTATATCAGTATATGTATCGGCATATTATACTACCATAAATCATTTTCTAGGAATCAAGCATATTATACTATATATGTATCTTGGCGCTAGCTCTCATCTCATATTCTTGGCACTAGGCTTGCCATATTTTCTATATATGAAAATTAAAGTTTGGTGCTTGGCTTGCCATATTTCGCCATATGAAAATTAAAGTTCCATATCCTTGTTTATGTATGATGACATGATAGAAACCATGTAATGGATAGAAACCATCAAACCAACCGAACCTATCACCTTTAAATCTATATATCGGGGCATGCTTTATTTTGCTAAACCACAATCACCCTAACCATGGAGTTATCTTCAGTTCAACACCATGGCTTGTCTGAAACTTATATTAAACTTGTCTGAAACTAGGAGTAAGTAAACATGCAAGAAATTTTCCATGGCAAATCGAAACTTGTCTAAACTTGTCTGAAACTAGAGTTATCTTGATTCAACACCATGGCTTCTTGAAACTTATATTCAAACTTGTCTGAAACTAGGAGCACATTTTGTCTAACCCTAACCCTCACGAGGAGAGAGAGGAGAAGGCCGATGATGTGCTCTTGGTAATTTAACTGAACATGACTCGAGAGAATGCACTAAAGTCACTGAATTTTGTCAACGACAAGGAAAACAACCACTGAATATCAAATTCCTGCTCATTCACATTCGCCATCCAAAATAGGGCGAAACAACTAAGCAAAACCCTTTGCACTGCCACAGACCATCGAACAAGAACTCCTCTAAACCCTAACCTCTAATCGTTCGAACCCTAACCTAATCCTCCGAACCTAACCTCGAGCAGCGGCGGTTACCTCTAAGATGGAATGGATGGAGAGAGGCGAGAGAGAGAGAGGGGGCGAGGCTCACCTCTAAGATGAGGACGACGGCGGTCTCCTCCACGGCCTCCTCCTCCTCGAGCCGGCGTCCTCCTCCTCCTCGGCGACGGGCCTTGGATCCTCCTCCTCGAGCGCACGGCCTCCTCAGCCTTGCGGGCAAGGTGGCCTCCTCCTCCTCTGGCGTGGCTGGGATGCGGCCAGTGGCGTCGTCGAGATGCGCGGTGGCGTCGATCTTGGCGGCGTGCGTCGTCTTGTGATGTCGGAGGGCGATGGGGATGGATATGGCTAAGGGCGATGGAGTTGTTGACTAGCTAGTCATACTCAGGCGTGGCGCACCACAGGCAAGTCTACGGATAACCGTGGCGCTTGCCCGGTGCCACGCCTAAGTGGCACGTACTTAGATAAGAGGCTGCCACCCCTTTGCTAACACTAGCGCCTTACCCCCTTGGTTCCGCCAATCGGTCTATTCTAAACTTTAGCACCTGTTGAATCCGTGCCCACATTTTTATTTTATTTTAAAATACTTTTAATATTCAAAAATGCCCAAAAGTGGTGATATATGCTACAAAAGTTTTGTTTTGTTTTAAAATACTTTTATATATTCCAAAAATGCCCAAAAGTGATAATATATGTCATAAAAGTGGTACAAATTAAATATGCTTCAAATATGTCATAATAATTTGTCCATAAATATTACAATCTTTTTTTGACCACGCGTTTTACAATATTTTTGAGCTAGCGTTTACAATATTTTTGAGCTAGCGTTTTACAATCTTTTTCCCTTCTTTGTCGCGGTTGAATAATTTAGCCCCACTTTAATGTTTCTTCTTTCGAGCGGGCTACCTTTTTGGGTAGGGTTGTCCTTTTTCTTCTTGTGATGTATGTTCTTTGCATCGTAGTCGCCGTCATCTTCAATCTTTGGATCGCCGTCTTGGTCAAGTCTTGCTCGTTGGCGACTCCATCCAATCCGATGATGTTTCTTTTTCCTCTCCTCACGATAACACGGCTAGGCTTTGTCGGTCGGTAATGAAAAACATTGGTCCACTTTGGTAGCAGTACCCACGGTTCATTTTCAGCCACGCGTTTGCCGGCCTTGGATTTGGCTGCCGGGTATAACCATGGTTGTGAAATACCGGTCTTCTCTTCGACACTCTTTGCCCATCGACACGGAACATCGGCACCTTTTCTCCACGGTAGTCGAGCTCCCGGATCTCCTCGATTCTTCCGTAGAATCTTTCCTTCACGTTGTCATCGGTGTAGAATTCGACGTTACGCTGAGTTACGATAATCACACTTGTTGTCCTTTTCCTCCGTGTAGAATGTGTAGCCGTTGATATCATACGCTGATAGGTCACCAGGTTTTGCATCGGTCCCTGCGATAAGGTGAATATGATCTTTTCGTGTCGAAGAATGCGAGCGGGATTATCAAGGCGTCTGCCTAAACCAACGCGTGAAATCTGAGTTGTGCTCTTTGATTATTTCTCCTGCGTCCTCTGTATGCCCTTTGTACTTCTTCTCGATTAACCTTTTGTGCATGCCCAAGGATCGACCAGTTCTAAATCTTTGTAGCGCGACGAGGTTTGCTCGATCAAAGTCTGTAGCGTCAATCGAAATGCGCATGCGGTATCGGCGACCCTCTCGGTGACCAGATCCGTCGAGCTTGCCAAGGTGTACATTGACGGGAAGACCGCGGGGTTCTCGATGTCTAGATAATTCGTGCGAAGAGATGCACTCTTGACGAAAGCCCTTGGCTATGCTTCCATCTGGGCGGGACACATTGCGACGTATCCTTTGATGTGTCCGTTCATCCTTTCGAGCGCCATCATGCTGCGAGAAACATCGGCCCGAGTTGTACGATGTCCTCCACGACATGGACCAGCAGATGCACCATAATGTCGAAGAATGCGGGTGGGAAGTAGACCTCAAGCTCACATAGTATCACCACGATCTCCTCCTGTAGCCTTCCGAACTGATTCAAGCCAATCGACTTCCTAGAGATGGCGCCGAAAAACTTGCATGTGCCAAATAACGTTTCACCGGACGTGCTCGTCCATTATCCCTCTTAGTGCGACGGAAGTACTGCGTCATTAGCAGCACGGTCGTGAGACTTCATGCCACGAACCTCTGCCCGCCTCGTCTAGGTATCTGCTTATCTTGCCAGCGTGGCCGTAAGGAAATTTGACTCCTAGAAGGCACTTGAAAACTGTTTGATCTCATCACGGCTTAGAGTGAAGCAAGAAGGAGGGACGTAATATTCGTTCTTCTTGAACTTTTTACCCTTCCGACGACCTTGTCGTCTCCGACTCATGATCATCATCATCTTCCTGATCATCAGGAGTAGTGCGTCCTCCGTGAAGCTCCTTTCGGATACCCAAGCATATCAGTCGTGCCTTGCTTTGGACCATCTTCGTCCTATCGGCATGTTGATTATGGTGGCGACTGCACTCTCGCACGTTTTTCGTGATATGCATGATGTCGAGGCTATGAGGCGTGTGGAGAAACTTCCAGATGGCAACTCGAGCAGATCTTGTTTTCCATACCTTCATCAGCGGCTTGTCTTGTTGCTGCCTCTTTCGCTTCTTTCCAGGCTTAGGACAATCTTTCCAGTTTTTCAGCAACTCTTCCACTTCTTCGCTGCTCCTATGCTCTGGGATTCCTCGGGTCTCTGATTTGCCATCGAACAGGTCTCCACGTTTTCTCCATGGATCATTCTTGCCGAGCCACCTCCGGTGCGCCATGAACACGGTTTTCGATGACCCTGGATCTTTCTCTAGTTGGAGATAGCTTGTGTTATCCATGCACCTAGCATGCGTGGAATCCTTGGATAACCTGCCCGAGATATACCCGCAACTGGATAGTCTTGCACCGTAGTGACCAACGCTCTCATAGTGAAATAATCTTGTGCGGCGTCGTAAGTATTGGCTCGATTCCCATAACGTGGCTAGCTCCTCTTTCAACAGCCCGAGATATAGATTGATGTCGGTACCAGTTGTTTCGGCCCTTGAATTAGCATACTCATTTGTATGTACTTTTCTTCATGCACAACCATGGAGGAGGTTGTACATCCATACAAACACAGCCAAGTGTTGTGCGTCGCTCTGGCTACCGAACGGATTGAGTCCATCGGTGCTCGCACCAAGCCTGATGTTCCTCGAATCTCCACCAATTGGAATTCGAGGTCCAATGCTTTCCAGCTAGCATCGAAGGGTCGTCGCCACTCATCCTTTTCGGGGTCATCATCTCCTGGCTTCTTCCTTTCCGCATGCCATCGCATGAGCTTCGCTTCCTTAGGGTCCGCGAAATAGCGCTGCAGACGAGGGTAATAGGAAAGTACCATACCACTTTTCGAGGTGCTTTCTTCCCTTTCTTGTATCGACTCACGCCGCACCGGACATGTGGTTTTCTCCGCGTCGCCTTCGATAAATGATGCAATCGTTGATGCATACGTGATATCTAACGTCGGTAGATCGAGAGGACGATTTTCTTGGCATCCTCGATACTAGTTGGACATGTGTTCCCCTCCGGAGACGATCGTGCTGAATGCCATCATATCGTCAAGCTTGCGTCGCTCAATTTGTGCTTTGCCTTCATCTCCATAGCCTTGAGCGTTACATTCAACCGGGTATCATCGGGCTGCATCCTTCATACAATGGAGTAACCGTCTTTCTCAAGTTACGCAAGCTTGGCTTTCTCTCTAGCGGCGACCTGGCGTTACTAAATGCGCTTGAGAAGCGCTCTTGCACATAAGGGTCCCGCACCCACCGACGTTGTTCCATAAATGCGCTCCTCCGCCATCTAGATCATCATCATCCCGATGCCTTCCGTACCTTCACCATCTCCAGAGCCTCTTCATCATCGCCCGTTCGCCGTGTGATGATGATCACCGTCTCCATCATCTACGCCATCGCTTATCCAACGAGTGTATCCATCCATGAAACCATGGCGGGCAGTGCGCAGATTCTAACTGGGTCGATCACCTTGAGTTTGCATCTTACGCACGGACATCTTATATCTGTCTTGTTATTTCGTATCATGTCGGTCGCACATTTCAAAAATCTAGCCACAATGCCTTCGCTCATTATGCGGACCATTTTTGCGCACGATGTACACGGTACAATTTTGAAGTCTATTAGAACCACATAATGAATGCATGCATGCAATGGTCGATAGAAAATTTCGCATGACCTATCCTAAAATTAGGACCTTTGCGAAATGCCAAAGTCTTGCCAAAATGGAAATGAATCAACATTTTGGCAAAACAATGGCAACTTGTTCACATACAAACACAAGAGAGAGAGACCGATCCATACACACATGAACATATCATTATCCTCTCCATACACACATGCATGAGCATCATCGATACTCTCCATATACACACACATATGACCATCGATCCTAGCTCCACACATACACACATGCATCATGACATGAGCATCGATCATCTACATACATATGAGCATGCATCATCCATATACACATGAACACATCCTTACATGGACAACTTACGAGATGAGAGACCGATCGCGAGAAAGATGGAAAGGAGAGGTGCGCTGTCGGAGAGGATAGATGAGAGACGGAGACCTCCTCTATTACTTATGTAACATCCAAAGCAAGTTTTACATGCTAAAAATGGTGAATGTGGAGAAATTGAGGTGGGAAGGAGAAGATCCCGACTAGATCTAAGGAGGAAGAAGAAGGCAAAGTGAAGTGTGGGGTGGTGGATGTGGTCACACATGTGCACATAAAGTGCTGTTTTAAAAAATCGACACATCCGTGGCGCGCACAACAGTGCGCGGGGTACAAACTTCACGTGGCACAAGGCGGTGCGCCACAGATGCTTTAGTCCTGTGCGCACTAGGGCGCGCCGAGAATAGTGGCCGTCTCGCAGCGGTGGGCATGCGCTCATCGTGGCGCACCATGCACACGCCACAGATGACCCTAACAACCGTGGCGCGCACGTGTGCATGGTGCCTTCTGAAGTTTGGCGTGTGGCCAGGGGACTGGCCCACACATATCTGTGGCGCACTAGGGTCATGTGCGCCACGGATGTTCTAGTTATTAGTAGAGCACTGCCCACAGGTGAGCCACGCCTGTTTTAGCCGTGGGACACTTCAACCATGTGAGCCACGGATGTGCTGATTACCTATAGCCGTTTTCCTAGTAGTGTCCAGTACGTCAACACCCATAGCACCTTGATAGAATATCTCAAAAGCACAAAAAAGGAGACGACAGACAGAAAAAGGTAAAAAAAAAAGAACATATTTCACATAACGGTACAATAGCAGGATTATAAGGTTCCTATCAGTCTGGATCAGTCTTGGTGGTACATCATACAGTCAAACTATAGGCTAAACTAGCAATAAGCAGCACCATACAATTTTGCACCGTGATCATCATGGCTCATCACACAGCACCCAACCAAATGTTACAACCCAAGGAAGAGGCGCAAGAGCTGCTTGCTAAACCAAATCTAACCCACACAGCGCAAAATGCCGCAAACCAATACCACTCCAAAGCAGCTCTTGCGACAAAATTGAGTCCCTATCAAGAGTCAAGTGGAGGCAACCGAGAATAAAATTACAGCAGGCACCTTTCACCACCCTGGAAGATCACTAAGGCTTGAGGGGGGATGTCGAGGCCTCGACAGGCCCCACTGGATTAGACAGGCAGAATCACCAGGCACACTATGAATCTACCATCTCGTCTTGCAATTCGCTCGGGGCAATGAGCCCAGGAATGGACATCATCCGTTGACGTTCCTTTTCTCTTTGTACAGCAGCCTCTTCCGCATACAGATCCTTGTTATCCTGAAGCACAAAAATAACAACCTTGTGAGAAATGATCTTTGCACAAAGTGACTTGTGAAGATAAGCAGCAATAACTCATCATATCTCCAGTGAGCTACTCCCTGTCCAGGAATAACTGACTTGCATTTGTATAAATTCGCATGCATCTAGATGTGTTTTAATGTATAGATACATAGGAATCTAGACAAGCCCAAGTCACTTATTTCCAGATGGAGGGAGTACATTTTATTATGTACGAATATTTTGCTGATTATTATGAAGCTTTTTTCTTGAAATTCTTGTTTTCTTCAATCCTATGATAACCAATCTATTGCAGGTGGTGTAATTAAAAGGGGGCAAGTTACCTGCACCGAGAACTCCTTTGATTGCACCAGGAAGTCTCTTATATGGTTTTTGAAGGTTGTAAGGTCATGTCTCGAGCTAAGGAGCCCATCAACAAACTTTGTCACCTGCACAAGAAAAATTGTCAGCTTCATGATGGCCAAGTCGAGCACAGGACAGCCGCATTAGGATAATCGTACCTCAGCAGCCGCAATGTTAGGAAATGATGCTCCAAGAAGATTTATAGTGTACTCCCGAACATACATAGCATTAGATTGATATGCTGCTGAGGAAGCATCCCATAGAGGCTCGGTTAGACCATCAACCTACAGATTATGAAATGTAATAATTAGATGCACACATACAAAACTAGAGTCCAAGGAAATATAATAACGGTTACAATGCACAACAATCGTACCACACAAAACAAGTGTTGTAGCACCAAAACATGAAGCTTGAAACCCGGCTTATGAAATGAATCTGTGAGAACTGCAAAAATCTCTTGCTCAATATTCAAAAAGTATGTTTTGTAGAACTGATTCTGGAATGCTGAAGCCTGCACAAGACAATCATATCAAAGAGTAAGCTTCCAAATAATTACATACAGCAAAAACATAAAAGATGGACCATATGTTCCACCTGAAAATTCTTCAGAATTTCCAACAATAGACTAAGGCCAGTCTCAGCAATGTTTCTCTCCGTATGTCTAAAGGCCCAATTGATCGAATCAATCACAAGCTTCAATTGCTGAAACAAACAGTCAAATAATCAAATTAAAGAGAAGAAATACAGGATGATGCACTGACATAAATAACATTGGCAGGGCTAATGAATAAATATTGGGGAAAGAGTTGATACAGACCTGACTTGAAAGCTGAATTAATGCTTTGAAGCAATGGGTACCAATAGCACGAAGCAACGAGAAAAACTTAAGACGGTGCTCAGGATAGTCTTCAAAGTTTTTGGTAATCATCTGGCAAGACAAAATGAACAGTCAACTCTCGACATGTAAATGAGCACGATCAGTAACGAAAGCAAAATAGAATTCCTACCTCGAGGGTACACTGGAAAACAGCCTCAAATATACGAGGCACATCGTCAAGCATTTCAGCTTTGTACCTGCAGTATAATACAATGATCAGAAATGATGTAGAATAAAACATAGAATTAACAACAAATAACTGAACATGAATCCCAGTTAACTGACTGAGCAAGCTACCGTCCACTAATGAAAAAATATTATATTTCCCAGCTAGAGAAAAAATAGGTATCGGATTCAGGGCAGTACTTGTTTATAATTGTTGCAAACAGGGACAGAACTTCAGATTCCCTTGCATCAGGCACATTTCTAGCATAATCACCAAGAACAGGATCCATCATTGGAGGAACAAACTGCTTGCCAAGGTGTGGTAGATCTTCAGCTTTGTCCACAAAAGTCTCAATCAATTTCAATGTTTCCCTCTTGATAGATCTGTTTGAAATATTATTATTTAGTAAGACAAAAAAAATGAAGAAAACAAAGGTAGATATCAATGATGCATCATACCTTAAGAGTTTTACAAATGACGACTTCGAGGCATAAGGCCCCCCTTCAGCAATAGTGCTTGATACAAGCTCACTGTACATTCTGTTGTGAAAACAATGTAAAATGCAAAGAGAAAGATGTATTAGCTTGTGACACATCTTTTACTTTGCAGATATAACATGACAAAGCAAACCACACTACAGAACCAAAATGGGTAGGTACAATGAGGATTTAAAGCATTCCAGACTAGTATGTGAGCCAACTATATACTGAACCGGCACAACATTTCGGGCTTGATTACTTGGGAGCAACAAAAGATAGCGACATGCCCAGCTTAAATTTATCATGTACTGAAGTACCAGACTACCCAAGTTTACAGGGTCAGATGACACCAGGTAGGACCAGTTCAATGGAAAAGGGTCTTTTGACTTCTTCAGAACTACCTCAAAACTTATGAACATGCTAACGGCAATCTAGTATTATAAAACATCATGTGGGCCAAAGAACATACCTGTAAACTGTTAGCATGTCAAGGAAGATTAGTGAAATTTGTGGGAAAAAGTGCGGTCCAAGTGCAGTCGCAACGCTTGTGTTCGTCTACAATCGCAAATATCAAACATCATGTTAGTACCAAGAGAGTAATCATAAATAACATTATATCAATATGAAACTAGGAGCAATTCCACACCTGGTAACAACGAAACTCATAACCAAACAATATACTTGCCTTCAGCAACATAATTTAAGCATTTTTGTGGGGATCACTAAGAACAGCATGCCAAACTAGTGACGATAGATAGTCTACTGGTTGGTAAAAATAACAACTGATATCCCCATAATTTCTTAGGTGGAAAATACTACAGTACCAAAAATAGCCTGTGTTCAGGTATCAAGTGTGTTTATGGTAAGTTTGTCGTCCAGACAAGTATTCCGTGCATTACATGAAGTTTGGGCATAAGTGCATACTCGATATTCAGAAGGCGGCATTCAAATGTTCGAAGCACATCAAACTAGCAAAAGGGCAATAATCGAAAAAATACATGGAGAACCCAAAGCAAGTAAAATTCATGCCCAATAGCTGGAAGTGGCACTAATGAAGCCTGGAAATGTTTATTTTGCCTTGACTAAGTGTTTTGGAGAGTTGTCTTGCTAAGAGATGACATGCAACTGGGTTTGGTCAAGTAAAAAAATATTTATTTATAGTGCAACAACAAAAAAATTGTATAAATTTAGACATGAAGTGAAGAACTCCAGACCAATAAATAGACAAAAAAAACATATGTGCAGTTTACATAAGCAAAGCAATGGCGGTAAAAATGAAGCTCTTCAGCCTCCATTATTACCTGTAAGATGTTAAGAACAGATCTGATAACATCTTGGTTCTTCAGAATATCAATGCTCTGGCCTGCCTGCCCAATTATTTCCGCCCATTTCTGCCAAATAAAAACACAAGATAACGTTGCAAAGACTATCCTCGAGAGGAAGCATGACAGAAAGCAAAATGAATACAAGAGATGGAACCTGGTTAGGAAGGCTCATCAATCTCTTGAGGTATTCGTCCCTCTTAGTATTATCAGATTCAGCTTGAATCATGTGGCCAACCTGAACAGTGAGCACAAAACACGTAAATGATAGTTAACAATAATAGACTATTTTTATAAACAACGTTTTGTTCAATTTGATCAACATACCGATTCATAAAAAGTATGAATCTGGTGTGGCTCCAGATCAAGGATTGTCGTAGCAAGGTTGGTCAGCAGTTCAGAAACAAATGGTTCATTCTCACCCACCTGGAAACATCACGGAAAAACAATAAAACAGGCATGTAATTTGTGAGTATCATATAGCATAGATGTGATTATCTTTATATCTAATTGAGTTAACTGCATGCCTTGGGTATTACATAATTAGAATTTAGAAACAAACAGTAACATCATTCACATACAGAATTAGACAAGGGAATTATTATTGAAACTACCTGTTGTGTCACAAACTTGCGTTTGCATTTCTGAACAATTTTCAGGAATGTATCACACGCCATATCCTGCAAAAGAGCAGTGCATATATATTACATACAGTAGAGAATGCAGAACTTAAACGTACTAAACCTTTTTGCAGATGCAGATAGTGAACTAGAGGTGACAGGAAAATATATATACATATTCAGCACTAAACAAACAATAACCAATTTCACTGTTCCAAAAAAGTACATGCAAATGCATCACTAACCTGAACTCCAGGATGCATCTCATGCATGAACTCAAATAACTTGTTGACCACTGTCTTCAGAAACTTCCAGTGAGCCCTGAGAAATCTTGGATACTGACCAACCACATACCTAGTAATGCAATCATCGAATAAGCAAAGACAATCATTCATAATTCCAAACATGGGAGAATTGATAGAAATGCATACATGATGTTACTCGCAATTACAGCTTTATTGTCTTTCCCCTTGGTGATTTCACAGAGATTAAGCAAATCACGAATTACCATCACCAAAAATCTATTTTCCTGCAACAACAGATTTGAGGAATTGTTTAGAATTTTCGGTACACTGGATGAGAGGGGATCAAAATAAAGCTAATACAATCCTGATCCTTCAAAGCATTTATCAACAGCAAACAAATTAACATAATAACAGTGCACAAACCTGTTCCTCCACCATAGAACCAGATATTGATCCGATAGCCCAGCAAAGAGTATTGAGGTTATTCCAGCTCCAGTCTTCCCCATTCAATTGCTTAGTCAATTTCTTCAACATCTGCAATTCCAAAAGAAGCGGCATGGAGTTGTGCTTTAAATTCAAAGGGATGGTAAATAGAAAAGATAAGTAGGGCAACAAATTTATAAACAAAATAGGTATTTGCATCCCTTCACGGCCACACAAACCTATCATCAATAGCATTCATGTTTCAAACATATCTAATGTCAACTCACCATGAATGGGTGTACTTGGTAACACTAATCACAAACAAGCTAATTATAGTGTACAATACTTGGTGCACGATTTCTAAATATACAAAGAATTGGCGTTCAAATCATGAATAACATACCTGCTGCTCTGTATCCTCATGATCAAGATGAGACAAGTAGATCAGTGTTTCCCTCATGATCTAGCATAACAATTGAAGAGAAGAAGTATCATGTCAGTTCTACGATTGCACATCTTGTAAAGAACCACAGCAGCTTGGCATTTAGTTACAAACCTTATACTGGACAAGGACATCATTATCTTTCAATGTTTCACGCACAATATTGCCATTTTCATCTTCCACAATCAATACCTCCTCAGGCTTTGCCATCCGACAAATCATCAATGTTCGTAATTTTGACAGTGGACCTGAATAAAGCTGCCTCCTATGCTGAACAGCTGCACCAGTACCATCAACAACTCCAGGAATCATCTGAGCCAACAAGTTATGCGCAGACGTTACCAGAAGGATATAAAACTTGAGTGAGAAGTTAGAAGGATTTCACAAAGCAAGAAACAAATATAGAACAAAATGCAGAGCAGTAAAGATTGTTTATTGACAAAGTGCACATATTAGAAGGTTGGATATATCTAAGTAGATCATGTGGACAGCAATTTAAAAGCACCTGAAGTCCCATCATGCTTACAGCTGCTGTTGCCGGCTCGATCTGATTGTGTGCTTCAAATAACTCCAAGACAAATACATTCCAGTAATCCAAACAAACCTGTAGATTAATCATCATGAGATATACAACTTCATAAGAACTGTCTGCATGCTAAATCAAGCTCTAAATTTACTACCTTGAAAACCTCAGTGTCATCAACAAATGAAATTCCAGTGAGGTACTCAAGACCAAGGAGTAATGCAGCTCTATTTTCTGGAGATGTCTCCAGTATACGTATATGACTCTGCATGCATCACAAAAGGAAGCAATTATCACAAAAAGAAAGGGATCAGAACAGAGACTTACTATTTTCCTATCATTATATTGCTCATTAGCATATCTCTATTTGTAAATCCTAGAAACCATAAGTGCAGGACAATAAACAATATTGTCATAAAATCGTTTGTGTTATAGCTGGGAATGTGGCAATAACAAATGAACAATATTGTCACATAAATCGTGTGTGTTATAGTGGGAATGTGGCAATAACGCGATTAAGTTAGTTACATCATCTATGAATATTTCATGAACCAAAAAAATATCTCACATGTCAAAGTTTTAACTTGGTATATCCATAATGACAAGGATCTTACCTTAAAGAAGGCAGTGAAGAACAGTGCCAGATTTTGTATGAATGCTTGTTCATCATTGGAACCATTAGCGTAAGCATTGGGAATTGATCCAGGAGGAAGAATAGCCTAAACATTTGAGAAAAATCCATTAGTAAGTAAGTTTAAGTGAAAATACTTCAGAAAGAAGAAATAAGTACATCATTCACCTGCAGCTGCATCATGAAAATTGTGTACATCTTCACATACTGCATGTTATAAAAATCACCAAACTGGAGAGCAGCAACCTGCAAGGAAAAATCAAAACGGCGTCACGTCAGCAATGAAACAAGTTACAACATTGCCATTGTCACTTTACTGCAACAAATATGTAAAGCAATACATAAAGTGACCTAGTAACCACAATTAGATACTTTCTTCGCATTACTCCAACAGAATAGTAAGAAACAACACAGGATAAAACACATCTAACAATATGTTTCTTTACCTCTGTTAGGCACTGAAGTGTAAGATTCCGATAAGCAGCCATAGGAAAGAACTTCAGCAGCGTCTCCAGCTAATAGCCATCAGGGGTAAAATAAGACACAGTTTTCAAAGAAACCATAGAGATCAGATTTCTCATGAGGAACGTGGATAAAATTACCAACGGTGACTCGAAGATGAATCCAACAGGAATCCACGATAGGAAAGCATGAAGCGTAGCCAATGTTGCACGGATGAGCTCAGAGCTTTGTGTTGCAGATAGGACATACAAACATAGCTCATGGATGAGACGAAATTCACTGTGTGACAACAAAGAAAATTAGGACAGAACTAAAAATTAGTAGTCCAACTAAAGAGCAAAGAACGAATACACTCGGTTGCTTAGTCTACTTCTACTCCAAATAGAAGCTGTTAGGCAGAAAGCAATAGTAGATGGCAACAAATCCAACCTGTTAAGTGAAGACTTGAGTTCTTTAATCTTCTGCTGTGTCATTTCACCTCTTGAAAAATCAAAAATTTCTTCACTTAAAAGCTGCAAGTTGTTGCATAATTAATAGGTGTTCTGGTACATCAATTAAGCAGATAAGAATAGAAACACAGCTTGCCTTTAATATAGCCATGCAATTTTCACATATTGTTTCACTACTCTTTGCCGCTGCAACAAGGTCAGGAATGAAGGATGTCCACCGGGCTGGCCACTCATGCTTCAGAACCTATTACGTTGCCACAATTCAAAACAAGAGTGAATTCTTAGATACATGTATATTCAGATAGCAGAAAAACAAATGGGTTAAATGGCTCGATTTACACTTACTTGCACCAATATAATATTGAGTTTATTAACATAAAGCCTCTCTTGTCGAAAGGAAACCTCATTACTTGAGAGCTGGTAGAGTGTCAAAAGTTAACAGCAACACAAGTACATGAATCAGATTTATTTCATGAGAGAAATGACGAAGGATTTGCCAAGTTGACGTAGAAGTTAATCCTTGCCTGAACAATGACATCAGATATGTAATTCTTCATGCCATCACGTTGTTCAGTCGGTAGCGCGTTCCACCTGTACTTGATAACACTTTCAAGTACCTAAAATATATTTGTAAAATAATCAACAGTTGACGCAATAGTGCATATATAGAATGCATGCACACGGGCCTACGCAATCTCTTCATATGGATCCAATAAATTCAAAAATAAATACCAAATGCAACTTTAATCAACAACATATGTGATGCTAATAAAGTTCTGCGTGCTTCTCTAAAGGTTCAAACAATATCACTGTTCAAATAGCAAACCTAAACATTTGTCCCTTTAAATATATGGCATAGACTATCCACAATGCATGAGAAGGCCACTAACCAAAAACATGAGTCCTTAAAAGGTGGAGTTAGTATCATTAGTGTACATTTTTCAACCTTAATAGTGTGACAGAGCCTTACTGTTCCTAGTTATCTTGTACATCTTTTGTTCATGTTTTGTACAGAAATAGAACAGCGCATGACAATATGAACTAAAATGGTGAGTGATTGTGATTGCATTTCACCTTTATATGTGCCATCACGGCATCATAACACGTGTTGTTTAAGTTGAGTTCCAGACACAGAAATAGATGGAACAGTTGATATTTAATTTGAGTTTCAGAGACAAAAACAGATGGAACAGTTAAGATAAAGTGGAAGGGCAACTATCTTTGGCCAGGTTTAAAATAGAACCGGAAAGGGAAGAAACCTAAATTATGTTTCTATGCTGGCAGAAAAAACAGCTATGTTTTAGATGATTATAGCTTAACAATTATGAAACAAAGTTATATATATATATATTATCTTTAACTCATATTGGAAACGCTCTATAGTGTTTTCTATTCATGTAGTGAGATTCCCGACAACAGGTGGTGAATAAGAAAAGGAATGTTTTCATGCAAATTACAGATAAGGTAATCAAAGCTTGAGCTCGCATGTGAAAGCAGAAAATCCTATTAGACATCCATCCAATGTAAACCTCAGGGTTTTCAAAACAGCATATCGTGTTCAAATATGTTGAACCCTCAAAGTAACCCCAATGAACAGGTCAAAACTGGTTACACATTTTGACAAGAGCTGTTTTCTAACATGACAAGAATGATATTCACAAGGCTATTCTCATTCCATCCTCCAGAAAACTACCCTCACGCTTCGGAAAAAAAATACATCGGTCGGGTTCAGGAACTTACTTGGAGGGCAAAGAACTTGGTGTTCAGGTTCTGAGAGTTCTGCAAGATGTGGACCACTTGCAGCCACATGTCCTGGTTATTCTGCAGATCCCGCAATATCTGGTCGGCGGCATTCCTCTGAAACAAGCAAAGTACACGCAGACTGTTAAAACACATGTGTGCCATTTGCTCTATCGACAAGGCTATAAACAGAGACAACAACCACAGTAGTACTCCAGAAACACGCAGTGGATTCTTTAGATTAGATGACTTGACATAGTAGAAGATTTAACAGACACGCAGGTCCCCGTGAAGCAACAGCAACAACTAGTATGGGTGTTATGGCTTGCCATTTTCCAGAGATGACGATCGCTGATATGTATGCCTAAACCAAACCCTACTTGGCTACAGGCAGGATAAACCTTATTAGCGCAGTCCACCCCCGAACCTTGAGCGAAGAAAAAAAAAGCATGTGAACTACCATTAGGGTCTACAGCGTCGGTCGGAAGCTTAGAAAACCCTAGTCCCGGAGGCGCCAGTGGGAGGCCGGGGGTAGGGCGAGCAGGAGAGCGAGCCGGTGCGCGTGCGGATGGGGGGGGAGAAGGGGGCGGGGGGCGGGATGTGTTACCTCCTCCTTGGATCCGGTGCCGTAGAAGGCGGCGACGGTGGCGTCGAGCACCGGGACGTCGATGGGCTGGCTCAGATCCCTCAGCTTCTCCGCCATGGCGGCGGGCGGGTTGGGAGGAGAGGCGGGGAGGTGGGGGCTGAGGTCGCAGGAGCAGCCGCGGTCTGGAAGGAAGCCGCGGAGGCGGAACCCTAGGAGAGGAGGCGGAGGAGGTGGAGGAGGAGGAGCGGCGGCGGCGAGGGGTTCGGGATGGATGGGGGAGGGGGAGGGAGGGAGAAAGGAAGGGGGATTTTTATTTTCGATTTTGGTTTCGGGGGTTTAAGAGAGACGCGGTGCGGGACAGGGTTGCTGCAAAAGTACGCGACTCTCTCTTTGGTCTTTGCCTACCAAAGCGCCAACTGCGCGCCAACCCCCTCCCAACCTTTTCTATTTGCTTACAGGTCCCTCCTCTGCGCAACGGGAGGAAAACGCTCCACGAGATGAATGGGTTGTGCCGCCGTGCGATTCAAAATTCAAGGGTGGGGATCGAACATTACCACGCATTTCGTCTCTTTTATTCCTTTTCTCTTTTGATCGATGAGGGCTGCACTTGAATTTTGTGTTATATAATATACTAGTACTAGTATTTCTCTATTGTGTTTAAATGATTGGATAGGTTCATCCACACATAGCACTCCAAATTTGTAGTAAGAATTAATTGTACACCCCATGAGGTCATTTGACATAAGTAGTGCATGTACTACTGCGTAATAAGTATTGAAAAATATCAGCATTTTTTTTTATTGCTTACACCCTCCAGGCTAGGCAAAAGCAGCAATGCTTCTGATGTCAGCATTTGCAATATCAAAACCTTGATACATGAAAAGCTTTTGGTCTTCGAATGTTTTGTCACCATATTCTGATCATGAGAACTCGCGTTGACCTTCTCTGAGCTTGGAATTCTCCTTTTAACCTGCCAAAGAAAGCAATATATATATGCCACTAACCAGGTCAAAATAGAAAATAACCCCGAGACAAAAGAAATTTAAATAATAAAACCAAAGAGAAATACTTTCACAAAACTATCCATTTCATGTTCTGGTACATCAGTTAAGCAGATAAGAATAGAAACATAGCTTGCCTTTAATATAGCCATGCAATTTTGAGTTATATACTAGTAGTATTTCTCTATTGTGTTGCTTTGTTGTTTTTCATTTCATGGGATGTTTTTGTTTTGTCTACTCTGCGTCCTACTTTTTGATCTTCGAGCCCGAGTTTATCCCTGTAGCCTTTTAGACTCGAATTTTGATGTTTCTCATCGTTCTCGAAGCAAAATCACTTTTGATTTATTTTTTGGGATCTATCACTTCTGATGTTGGTTTCTCTTGATGGCGTAGAACTTTTTTTAATAACTTTGCATCGGTTAGTAGTTGTGATGTACAAAAAGTATAACTTATATGTACTTTATTATCAAAATGTCCAGATTATCTTTTTACCGAGTTGTCCAAGCCTAGCCCATATGCATATATCAACACTTAGTCTAGCCCGGCGGCTACCTTCAAAGTCCAAAAAAGGTAATATTTATTTATGTATCCTTAGAATATGGGTGTATTAATTATCGAAGTATAAACAAGCATTGAGCTTATAAATGTCGCCGTATATAATAAGCTATGCACCTACCTATTGGATATCCAATCAACCCACCAAAAGGACGGTTTCCGGCACCTAGGTGTGGCGCCCCGCAAAACCACTACTAGAAAATTGCGTTGTTTTTGTGCATTGCATCATCATGACCGCATGCTCATGTCATCATGCCGCTTGCATTTGAGCATCGACATATCATCTTGCATTTGTTTGCATAAAACTATTTTGAAAAGCCTGGTTTTGTTTTCTAAACGCCCCGTCTTTAATTCAACACCAAAACCCGGGTCTCCGGAATGTTTTGTTTTATCTGACAACGGTTTACAAACGCCTCGTTTTTAATGAATAAAATGTTTAATTATTTTTAGGGGGCAGCCGTACCGGGCCGATCCGACCCAGTCGGCCACCCCCAAAATTACCCAGACCTTTTCCTGCCCAACCCTTTTTCTACCCACTCTAATCCTACCTAGCCCCCCTTCCACCTCACCCTGGCCAATCTCCTCCCTCCACCTCACCTCTTCCTTTCCCCTATCCATTCACGTCCTGCCACCTCATCCTACCCTCCCCACTCCCTCCACCGCCAGGACCCACCCACACCCACCTGCTGGACACACACACACCACACGCGCCTCTACACCCCTCTGTTCCATGTGGACCCTGCCCCGCGGGTCCCTCATCTCTCTTCCAGGCCCACCCAACGTGACCCCCACCTTCCTCTCCCCGCCTCTTCTCAACCTCCCATGGCCTTCTCACCCCTCGCCCGCGTCCTCCACGCGACCTTCCTCCTAAATGCACGCGCGGCCTGCGTCCGCCAAATCCTCATAGCCTTGCCCGCCAAGCTTCGGCCTCGCCGGTGGTCTCGCCCGTCACATGAGCCGCGCCTCCACCTCGCCACGAGCCCGCCCGGCCGACCTCCTCTCCGTCCGGCCGCCCTCCTCCACCTCGCGGTTCCGGCCTCCCCCGCGGCCACCTCCTCGTCCGCCGGTGGCCCCCCCACTCTGCTCGGCTCGCTCCCTTGGCGTCCTCGTCCCCGACCTCGCCTTTGGCCTCGACGCCGGCGTCCTCAAGCGCGCCGCCTCTGCCCTGAGCTCTCTGTGCCGCCCACCTCTCTCTCTCGGCGGACGCGCGCCGCCGCGTCTGGCCACCGTCGGCGTTGACCCTTGCTGCTAGGTGCGGCCCATGCCTCTTCTCTCACCGGCCCTGCTCGCAATCGTCCCGCGCGTCCTCATCTCTGGCCCACGTGTGTATTCATGTGTTTGTGTCTCCTGTGTACATGTGCTCTGTTGTTTTCAGTGTGGTGTTGTTTCGGCCGTGATGTTACCACATAGGCGACCTCCGATCCATTTCGTCTTGATGTATCCGATCAAGTATTTTCTCCATGCGGGCCTATATCAACCTTCCATGGCGCATTCCCGTCGGCAGAACAACAACATGGACAAGTAATCGCCAAGATCGACATCGATCAGGCAGATCCGTTGAACCCCCCCGACGCCATCCGAGTTCTCCGGTACGGATTCAAGATCGTCGACGTGGACTTCGGAGGCTGCCGGTTCGACAAGATCGCCTTCCCGAACGCCGAGATCGCCGATGCGTATACGCCAAGTTCGTCTACCCCGGACACCATGCGACAAGATCTACTTCACGGATCCGAAGACCCCAGCACCCGATCCACTCAAGTTCGCCATCGACGACAAGATCGACACCGACCAGGGCGGATTCGATGTGGCCCCGACGCCAAACCAGGTCCTCCTTTTCGGATGCGACAAGTCGACTTCCCGTTGACCGAGACCGATCCCGTCGAACCCTGAACCCTGAGACCGAACCCCGCACCCTCGGAACCCCAAGATCGCCTTTCGATGTGTGACCCCTATCCTAGACCCCTCATATTTTTATAATATATAATATTGATCTTGTTGCATATTAATGAACATGTTGCATACATATTGTGGGTGTTTGGGGTTAACTAGATGAATCATCTAATTAAATATGGAGTCTATATGCGGGATATCTTCGTCTTATTCCGGACTTCATTTAAATTGGTGTAGCAAGCCGATGCCATGTTCCGCCCTGTTAATCCAACATTTAATTTGCGGGGTAGATAAACAACATGAACCTATTAATTAATTGTCGGGACCCCCGGTTCCGCTTAATATGCTCTAATTGCATCGCACCTTGCCATGCCATACATCATACATGCATCATGCCCGATCTTTGGTCGTAGTATTAAATAGTGCATCTAGTGTTTCTTCTAGTGTTTTGCTTTTTCGCGGATAAGGCCGTTGAGTTGATACGAGTGTCGATCCGATCTTCGGATGAACCTTCGGCAATGTTTTCAGGCGAGCATCTCCCCCTTTCTACCTATCTTACTTTTATAGTATTTATTCCCTCTTGTTGATCTATTGCTATCTGTGTTGCGATGCTCTAGCTTTCGTACCCGTGATATCCCTTGCAGTCTTATATTGCCTTGGACACCTCCTATTACCTGTTGTTTGGTAGATAGTTGGACCTGCGCGTCGCAGTCGCTTGCTCAAGTGCTGTTGCGTGTCGTCAAGTACCACAGTTGTTGGAGTATTGCCGTGTGTTTATTGTTGGAGATGATTATAACTTTAATTATTGTTTAATAACTAAAATTGAAGTAGGTAAATGCAGAGGCACAGGTGGGCAATAGATGTTATTTGGTTGTTAACCGTTCACTTGTGTCCCGTAGGACCCCGAGTACTTGATACATGTTCCTTGAATATTCGCGCTATCCACATCCGGGAGGATTATGGGACCCCCGAGCGAGCTTGATTCATTCTTATTTCTTGGGGCCACAAACTAGTTTGAGGTTTTATTTACTATCTGTACTTATGCCATGCTTCTTTGTTTTATTTACGATTGTGCGAGGAGCACTGTCTTTATTTAGGTAAGCGGAGTGTTTTAGCGGTATCGATAAGATCACATTTTCGGTTCCCATCGTTTACCCATTGACACAAACCTTGAGTCCGTCTCGAGTCACTAACCGTTCTTGGTGTACTCAATGGGGTGGCCCCCTGAAATATTTCTGAATCTTGTGATTGCTTTGTCGTGAAAGCCTCGTTGGGTTTTGATTTGGTTTTTCCGAGGTTGATCGAGTGTGTGTTGCTATTTGTGCACCCCTGCAGGGTAAAACTTTCTGAAAGCCGTGTCCGCGGTTATGGACGACTTGGAGCACAGTATCTCGATCATAGACAATTATAACTAAAGTAGTGCTATAAATTTGACTTTATAACGACTAGTAATCAGCTTCACTATAATGGAATGGCTAAATAAAACTGCCAACAATTGCTTGTTTGGGTTGTCGCTTGCTACCATTGTACCTGACTAGTAAGTATTGTAACTATAACGGAATGGCTAAATAAAAGTACCAACAACTGCTGGGTTTTGGGATATCTCATGCTAATCGTATCTGACTAGTAAGTGTTGCAACCACAACGGAATGGTTAACTAAAAGTGCCCACTGCTTATTCTATCAGGATGATTATCTAAACCTGACTAGTAATTACTGCAACGATAACTGAATAAATAAAACTGTCAATGGTGTGAGTTCCTCGGTTGACTTCCTCGTTTGGTCTCGAGAGGGAAATACCAGGATGGGTTTGTTTGGTGTTAGATTCAGGTTGGATCCGAATAGATCTTTCTTATCCCTCTCTGATAGCCGACAGTTATATCGAGTCTCTATAGGTTGTTTAGTGCATGACGCCGCTGCTGATCCACCATACCTATGTGGCGAGGACCGCAATTCTAGCCTCATGGCTGTCTTGGCCTCGATCTTGACCGCTCTCTCTTTTCCTTTGCCCTTTGTCGGCACCTTTTTGTTTAAGCAGGTTTTGAGATCGGCGTCGTTAGCAGGGTTACCCTTCCGTCTTGGCACGGGGTTATGGACGCCATTGGTTATTCTTGAGGCTCTTAGCCCCATTTGCATCTTGTCCGTAGTCGGATGCTCTATCATTTTCAAGGTGATTTGGATCTTTGTATATTATATTCGTATTCTTGACTCATTGAGTCATGTTGTATATATATATTGCTGTGGGTCCCATCGAGGACTGTTGTGTAATGTTATTACTTCGTTTTCCACCCGCACGAAAGTGCCTGGTGGGCACCTTTGAATCGTTTCTATGCGGGTTTGGCGGGAATCGCTGAAACTTGCATAGGGTCGATTCTGAGGGTGTTACACTAGGCTCGTTTAATACTCTTGATGATAAAAAATAGGAAGTTTGGTGTGGTGGCACGCCTCGTCTTGATGATATGTATGATTTTTTTGAACAATAAAAGGGTCTAGAAGACACCGGAAGCTGCAATAGTGACCACGTGGCAGGTACAAATTGCAAAGAAGCCCTTGGCATCTAGCACAATAGGAACCCTAGAAATTAAAGATAAGGGCTACCTTAATACAAACAACACCCCATGACAAAAAAGATAAAACGCAATCAAGCCCTTGGGCGCCTCCGGCGGCCTCTAAACGACGGAATCAACGAGATCGTGGAGGTTTCTTGCTCATGACACTTCCCACGCCGGGGAAGAAGCAAAGCCCAAAGACGATGATATGTATGTTTGGGAAAGAGTTGTAGTGCCACCTTAAATGATTGGATAGGTTCATCCACACATAGCACTCCAAATTTGCAGTAAGAATTAATTGTACAACCCATGAGATCATATGACATAAATAGTGCATGCACTACTACATAATTAGTATTTAAAAATATCGGTATTTTTTGATTGATTACACCCTCCAGTCTAGGGAAAAGAAGCATGTTTCCGATGTCAGCATTTGCAATATCAAAACCTTGATACAGGAAAAGCTTTTGGTCTTTGAATATTTTGTCACCATACTCTGATCGTGATAACTCGCGTTGACCTTCTCTGAGCTTGGAATTCTCCTTTTAACCTGCCAAAGAAAGCAGTATATATGCCCCTAACCGGGTCAAAATGGAAAAATAACCCCGAGGCGAAAGAAATTTAAATAATAAAACTGAGGCGAAATACTTTCACAAAACTAACCCTTTCGTGTAGAGGATGTTTTAAGGGTGCTATTCTTCGTAGTGTAGCCCATGTCTTAAGAGTCATGAATGGGAGTTCACACTTAACAATATCATGAGTGTGCAAAAATCCTCTAATGTCAAGAGTGGATTTGAATTCAACTCTAATAATAAGAACAAGACCAATATCAAGGAGAAATTCAAGAATGACACGAAGAAAGGCCAATAACAAGTCAAGAATCTAGCCAACATTATTTGTTTTAAGTGCAAAGAAGAAAGGCATCATGTTATATCTTTTCCATTAAAGAAAAAGCCTCTCTTAGTGAGAAGCAACAATGGAAGCGACCTCGAGTTCTATGCCAAGTTAAATATATGCCACTTCCCAACAAATATCAAGATAATCCTCCTCAAGTTGAGAAAACAAATAAGAGAAAGAAGGCAAGAGAAGAAACTTGCTACATATGTTGTGAGAATGGGCACTTATCTTCTTCATTCGCTATTAGTACCTCATCTAGCCCTATCATAATGGGTGATATCTATTCTATTCGTAAGGACGAGGTTGGTAATATGTTTGTCAAATATGTCGATGCTCAAAGTGGTGCCAAAAAAGGACCATTTTGGGTTGCCTAGCCTACCGTGACTAACTTTTTAGGACCCAACATGGTTGAGGGACACAAGCTAAAACTTAATAATTAAGTATTGTTGAAGGGCATTGGAGACTTGAATATATCTTGAAGAATTAAGGAATCTTCATCAATTATATTCTCTAGCCAAGTCATTTAGATTATCATCATTCTATCTTATATCCAATGTGTCCTCTTGCAGTAATATGTACACAACTTATTTATATTCATATTTACTTGCCCCTTTACATGTGTTGGTTTTTTACCTTGTATGTGTTTGTATATGTTGTGCCCTTACTTACTACTTCTTATATTAAGTTACAAAGTATGTGTTTGTAGTTTGCACACCATATGTGTGTGTTTATGTTATGTTGAGCATATTGCCTTTTTTTGTATCTTAGTTGGCGCTTGTGATAGATTAATGAATTATCCTACTTCGGTGAGGGATATGCTTTAGGCATTCCACAATCCTAAAAATATGTGTACATGAGGTATATTACTTAGTACTGATATTGCAAGATTATCTAGTATCTATGTGGTATGTCATGCGCATGAGAAATTCAAATTATATAATGTCCATTACTTATCTCTAGTTGGATCCTTTTACCTTTTTTTTGAATAAATGGATTATCACATTATAGAGAGTAATATACTTTGTGCATATATTACAAGCCTAAAAAATGTGAACAATTGAGGTATTACCACTTAGAATTGATACCGGAAATTATCAAGGTCATACATGTCATGTGAGCTCAAACAAGTTCCAATTTGATTTAATACTTTTATTTCCTACATTTCGGAACTTGTTTATGAGGGATTTTCTTGGTGTGACTTTTCGCAATATTTACTATATATCCTCTTTGGAAAACCACTTGATTCAAGTTATTATAATAATTAAATGATTGTTTGACTATTTGAAGCTATCAAGAGTCTCTATCTAAGCATCGATCTTAATTCTTATGTTTTCCATGTACTTTTTGTGTTGATATGATCTTGGGTATCTTTGCAGGGTGCGTCTCTCCTCGGATGGTGTCGCTTTCTTCATATAAGTAGTTATGTTTGCCCTAAGGAAGGCGCCAACGTGTAGTACGAGCGGGACTCACCCGTACCGATGCTCGCTACACCTTCTAGAATTGCCTTTTCAAGCCTGGTTGGCTTGGTTGTGTTGGTAACGACATACTCTTCGGTAATTTCTCATGATCTCATCATAAAGGCATAGTTTTCTGTACATCAGAAGTCAAGAGAATGATTTGCACATCTTTGCAATAAAAGGAGGATAAAGATGGCTATATTTTATAGCCATTAACATCCCCAAGCTTAAACCTTGATCGTCCTTGAACAAAAAACCAAAAATCATAAGGAACTCGGGGATTAAACTGAAATAACGAGAATGTAAATTCACTTACAAGAGCTAGCCATATGAATCCAACACTTATTTCATTCAAAAGCTTAGCATAGTTAGGGTAATGTCAAGAATATCATACTAGCTTTGTTACCTCAAGACAAACGAAATAAAGTATTTATAAACATAAGTAACTAGAAGTGTAGCAATTATTCCAATTCCTCTAGTTAACTCTCGGCTTTCCAAGGAACACTAGGAAGTTTCATACATCAATTTAAGTGTGAGAGATCATGTCAAAAGAAGCATAACAATCAAGTGTCTCATTGACACCCACATCAATGAATCAAGTCCATGCGAAAGACTTTCTAGGTGATCACTTTGGATTCAAATATAGTTTCCAATTGAAGTCATTAATGATTTTTGTAACATTTTGCGCAGCCCTCAAAAGTACCAATAATTTTTCCCACGGGCTACCCATGTCGTCAACTCATCGCCGAAATCAGGATTTATACCTAAATCGTTCGAAGACTAGCGGAGTTGTTGGCATACAAGGGTGTGCATCAACAGTTTTGTAGACGAGCTTTCAAGCAATATCATACTTTGGATTCACATTTTAGTTTTGGCATGCATCTCAATCGCTATTAGACTTCATTTCAATCAAACAACTCCTTTTAAAAGTGCTATCTAGACTATCATTAAATCTATGGGGTTAAGTATCTTCAAGGTTAAACTCTTAAGACAATCAAAACATCACACAAGTCATAATTGAAGACTTTTTCTTATTGCACTTATTTAATATAATTATTACAAGACAAGACTCAGTTAACTACAAGAACCAGAGCAAAAGCTTACTCAACTACTTAATCATATGAATAGAAAGCTTTACTGTAACTATTTTAAATTACCCCCACTAACATAACACATTAACAAGACTACTGGCACAAACATTTCAACACTTCGTTCTTCCATAATAGAGTTAGCCTTCCCTTCCTTCCACCACTCTCTACAATATTGACTCCATCCATGTTTGTTTGCACCCGCAACCACTCTCCACCGTCTTTGTCCAGGCGTGTCTTAGAGAGAAACAACATCTCGGGGTCATTTTGCGCCTGAATTTCTCGGAACGCACGAACTGCCGCAGCACTCCCCAAGCCACGGCAGTTTAGGGACAAGATTTTCATTGGGCCTGGCAGTACTCCCCGAGGGAGCTCGCCAATGTCGCCAAATCTGAGTTGTTATTGCCATCACCCTTTCTTGCTCTTTTGTTCCCTTCATGTACAAGTTGATATAGGCCAACAGCCAACAATTTTGTGTTACATATGAAGAGCCTGACCAAGGGGAGACACCGGCGCCGATTGAATAAAGTCAAAAGTCATGATGGGCGTGATTGGCTCCTTCCATCTCTACCGAGTTTGGTTTATAGGATGATAAGTTTACAAGCTTGGCAATTGTTCATAACAATCTAGTCATGTGACGCCTAGACACTAAGCAAAACGTTACTATTTCTGTCATGTGCAAAAATAACAAGAGACAAATATAGGATTCAGGTTCGGCCTAGCACACCGGCTGAGGTATGATCGAAGTGCAATTTTTTTCAGGTAAGTATAGCTTGCAATTTTTTTTTTCAGGTAAGTATAGCAGCCTTGATTTGGCTGTATTTATTCCAGGCAAGATCTAGTTTATACTAGTACATAGTAGGGAGTTACACGATGATCAGTCGCAAATACTGTACACCGTATATTGTAGGAAGGAGTTCGTGTATACAGAGACTGTATTACTAGGAGTCGTAGTCTGAGCCCCAGAAGGGCATGAACCACATGGAGTGAACGGAGCGCTGGAACGACACCATGACCAGCAGCACCGCCACCATGGCCGCGACGACCCACGGCGAGCCTCCTTGCGATGCCGAGGACGCGGACGAGGCCACGGCCGGCTGGCTGTGAACTTGGTGGCGTCGGAGCGTCCAGCGTGTGCGGCGGCGCCAGTAGCTGAGGGTGGCGAAGAGGAGGAAGGCGGCCATGAGCGCGAGCGGGGCGGCGAAGACGCGGGCGCTGATCTCGGCGCGGCGCTCGATGGCTCGGTAGTCGACGTAGGATGAGGTGGCGAGGAAGGAGACGACGATGGCGAAGAAGGCCAGCAGGCGCGCCGGCGGGAGCGAGGCCGAGGACAGCGCCCGCGCCGCCCAGCCGTGCTTCCAGCTTGAGCGGCCTCTGTACGAGTGCAGCGTCGAGGACGACATGGCCTCCTAGGTAGCTGTACAGGTGCGTGCGTGGTGCTCACTGCCCCAGTCACGGCGAGTGGAGGTGCGTGGTGGTATATATCATTGGAGGGAAGGAAGCGGATGCCTTCCGGCCGGGGAAGAAAGGAGCGATCAGAGGTGGTGAGTGGGCCGGCGAGAATATATGCTACCTGTTGGAACAAGTAGCTCGCTGGCTAGGACTAGGAAGATATCATATCAGAGAAATGATTTGCATTAGAGAATCAATTGGTGATAAGTGGTGTGCACTCACTAAAGATGGAGAAATTCCTTCCAGCTCGCCACTACTCCCTCCGTTTCAAAATATAAGATGTTTTAGGTGTGTTAGTGTGTATATTCATTCCAAAGTTGATTAAATCTACATACTAAAACAAGTCTAGATTCATTTTCTTCACAAAACTAAAACATCTTATATTTTGAAACGGGGGGAGTACTAAGGTACACACATAGGTCAAGCGTTTTTTTTTTTGGTTTGGTTTGAGGGGGTGCTCGTCTCTGAGTCGGCTTGAAAATATTTTTCTCTACCCAAATGCTAAAAAAACACTCAAATGATTCGTTGATTGATACTTCATATGTTCGTTGTAGTGAAATAAACATGCTTAAGTTCCAACTTTTTGGGCTGTGAAACCAACTAAGCTCTGTTTTTATGCCGAAGGACTGCATTCTTTCTCATGGGTTAATGTCCCCATGTTATGCCATTTTTGTGTACTTTGTCGTACCAGGCCCTCTCCCTAGTTATATCCTAGGTACAAGTAAGTTGTTGTACACGCAGATTCAGATTAGGTACTTCTTGCTATAAATTAAATCCTACTGCCCTATTTGCGAGAACCAAAAGAACAATACTTAAATAACAGTTTTTTTGCTAGGTATAGTACTGAAAGATTCAGCATTAAGTTGCTGCAAGGAAATCTATACTAAGTTATCTTCTTGAGATTGTACATGCTTTTGTTTTCTTGCATGATCTACTCCAAGTAAGGAGTAATCTACAACATAGGTTATGTTCCTTTTGTTTTAGAGGGTAATTTTTTCATCGAGGTGATGCATTGGAGGGTTTTACAAGGCAGAAAAAGAGATGGAGATTCACAGTTTCGGGTTGTACCTTTGTGATTTTCTTTTGGAAAGTTCAGTCTTGTTGATCTGGAGGTGTTGCTGCCCCCTTCCATGGATATTTGAATTAAGGAGGAAGAAGAACATGGAGCCTTTGTACTTACAAAAGAAGAATGGAAGGAGGAGTCCTGGATTAGCTAGGAAAAGCGGGGCGGGGGGTTGCACACCGGGTTAGGTAGCGTGTCCGCTTTTCCTGCGCGGGTGTCGGAGATTTCAGACAGGAGGGGACTCAGTGCGTAAGTTTGTTTTGTTTTTTTGGGCGAGTGTTCTCGTTTGTACAAACAAGCACTCGGATGCTCGCTAGCCCCGTCCTTTTCTCTAAGTCTCCGAGTCATCGGGAGCAAGGCAGAAGACAACGCGCGAGCTGTCGAGCTGTGCTTTCCAGCTTGAGCGGCCTCTGTACGAGTGCAACGTCGAATATGACATGGTCTAGGAAGCAGATGCCGAAGAAAGGAAATGTAGGAAATGATTGGCTTGCGAACCGAGGAATTTTAAAAAAACTACGGGAAAGCACAACTAGATGCCATTTTACCATCAAACTGCCAATGAAAAGTGTACTCCCTTCGTATTGTACTATTTTTTCGCAAATTTGTGTAGATACGCATATAACTAAAATATGTATCTAGAAAAATCTATGACAAGTACTTCGGAATGGGGGAAATGCTAGAAGTTAGGCGTGAGTTGTTGTCCGGGCTAGAGGGGTGTTGGAACCACCCCTGGTTGATCGGGTGAAGAATGAGGCGATTGCGTGTGCCGGCTTGATGACAACTTTGTTTATCACTTTCCAAGGCAATAAGAAACAATAACCCTTATCATCTAACTGTTGATTATATCATATCTTAATGCAAATTAATCTACTACCTCTTTTGATGAATGATACACAATGTACAACGAAGAATGCGATATAATATTAGGAGATCAAAGTAACTAACATAACTAATCCGACTATAAACTAGAGGGAGAAACTAATAGAAAGTAATGTGGCTACTAATTAGAGGGAGAAATAAAAATAGAAGCGCTATGATGATTTATGAGTGGTGAATTTATATGTTACCAAATTGGGTTGAGCAGAAATGCGCAGCTAGCAACTATCATGATGCACGGTAACAATGGTAGATCTTATCTTAATGATATAATTTTTTATTGGCAAATTTGATAAAACCAATCGCTTTATTAAAGTTATCACATATTTATATTAAACTTCTTTATTTTATTTTAACAAATATTGCCACTAAATGTATGTCGTCTTATATATATTTTATAGTATACTCTGCCTTCAATATTATTTAACATTATAATTTTTAGATGATTATTTAATATTATATAACTAAAAACGTAATAATGTTCATATATATTCATGTACATTTTTATACAGTTGTATTATTAATCCTTAGATATACACCTTTTTCTGGAAACGAGAACTACGTTTAGGTGTTTAAGATTTTTGCGATAACTCTAAATTCAAGCTAACTAAACGTTTCACATCATTGTTCAAATAAATTCGTCTCCATTAATATGTTGAAGTGGCAATTATGTGTCTAGTTGTCTATAGTTTCTTAAGTATCTATAATTTTCTTGACAATGTTTTAGCATACATGAATAAAGCAAATAAACTTGCAGATGATTCTAGAGTATAAGATTATTGAGTTTAGGTAAAGCTAAATTGTGTCTTCTTGTCGTTTCTTCCTCTTTGGTTCTTCTCGAGTGGAGGATTATTTCTCTTCTGTGTCTTCTTGGTTCTCCATCATCCTATGGATGTAAGATACGAACCATCCAACTTGGTTCATGAACGGTTGCGTAGGTCAGCGCCACCACCTACGCCCACTTCTTCAGTCTCATCTTCACTGTATTCGGCAATCAAGAGTCAAACGGAAAAAAACTTTAATCGAGCTGAAACAGTGGATGATGCGCAAATTACTTAATTCGCAGTTTTGGTCACGAAAATCGTGTTTGGCTACAGAGCAGAGCAAAATTCAGAATCGGCAATTGCCCTGCAGGACGGCGTGCCTACTGACTGAAACTACAAATTGAGCCATCTTTCTGACCGTCCGATCATTTAAGGGAGTAAATCTAGGGCATTTCGATCAATGCAGAAAAAACGGTTCGTATGTAACAATTTTTTTATGTGCATGTAACATTGACTGCAACCTTGGGACGGCATGAGCAGTTGGGGATTGGTGAAGGGTTTCGCGGCATAGTAAATCAAAATTTTCTACAGATGCGAACAGAGGGAAAGCCAAGATCTAATCTAGGAGATGCAAACAACGAGAGAGATTGGATTAGATCTTCATACCCTTGAAGATTCGCACAGCGGAACATTCGTCGGAACATGGGTGATGTAGTCGTACTTGCTTCTCCTCCTCGCGATCCGATCCGATCTAGCACCACAAGTGGCGATGCCTCCGTGAGATGCACACGTGCAACACCTCGACGTCTCCTCCTTCCTTGGTCCAGCAAGTATGGTGGAGAGATGGGTTGGATCTACAACACGGCGGTGGTGTGGAATTCTGCAGCGGGCTTCGCCTACAAGCGGTCGGGAGGGAGAGAGGGAGGCGCAGGGCGTCTAGGGTTGGAGGAAGGTGTAGGGGTTAGTGCCCCACCCTCTATATATAGAGGTGGTGGCAGCCCCAGCCCTCCCCAAGCCAAGGTCGGGCCCCAAGGAGGAAGAGTGGGGGCAAGAAACCCCCTAGAAGCTCTATCTAGAGTTTAAACCTCTCTTGGCCGGGGCCCTATGGGGCCTTGTGCCCCCCAATGCGCAGGCACTCCCTCATAGGCCCATGCCCCTCCCGGAAGGTGGGGCCACGTTGGTCCCCTTCGGAAGGTTCTAGAAGCTTCCTACAATACCAATTAACGGAACAATTAGAACTCCAAAAACTGCCGCCTTACATGAATCTTATTCTTGGGACCACTCCGGAACTCTCGTGATGTCCCGGATCCCATCCGAGACTCGAACAAAAACTCATAAACCAATTATCCAATCTATCCTAGCGTCGAGACACGTTAAGTGTGTGACCCTGCGGTTCGAGAATATGCGACATGATCTTCTATCAATAATCAACAGCGGTCCGGTAACCCATATTGACTCCACATTCATAGATGATCATATCGGATGAACCACGATGCCAGATTCAATCAATCCCATATATATATTCCCTTCGTCGCGATATTTTACTTGCGAGATTCGATCGTTTGCAGTCATACCTAGTTCAATCTCGTTCACAAGTACTTTACTCGTTCAATCCGATATCACTTTGTGATTAACTCCTTAACCACATGCTTGCAAGCGGTGTTGATATAGATTACCGAGTGGGCCCGAAATATACCTCTCCGACTTGGGAGGGACAAATCCCATCTCGATACATACAACCCAACAGATACTTTCCGATCACCTGAGAGACACCTTTATGATCACCCTCTCATAGGATGATGTTTGATGACCTCAAAGCTTTCTTACGATACCAGGGAGTTGTATTATCTCATGGTCTAAGGAATACAATATTTGACATAAGAAAAGCTTCGCAAATATGAACACGATGACACGATCTAATTGCTTCGCTTAGTTTGGGTCTGTCCATCGTATCATTCTCCCAATGATATGATCTCATTATTAATTGACAACTCATGTCCATGGCTAGGAAACCTTAACCATCATTAATCAATGAGCTAGTCCATAGAGGCATACTAGGGACACGGTGTTGTTCACAAACCACACAAGTATTAAAGTTTCCGCTTAATACAATTCTAGCATGGAATATAAACATTATCATGAACAAGAATTATAATAATAACATCTTTATTATTGCCTCTAGGGCATAATTCCAACAGTCTCCACTTGCACTAGAGTCAATAATCTAGTTTACATCTGGCAACAATCTCACACCCATGGCAATGAGGTGCTGATCATGTTTTACACATGGAAGAGGTTTAGTCAATGGATCTGCGACATTCAGATCTGTATGTACTTTGCTAATCTTCAGATCTCCATCTGCTATATAATCTCGGATTATATGAAACTTGCGGTTGATATGCTTGGTCTTTGGATGATATCTTGGTTCCTTAGCGAGTGCTATGGCGCCAGTGTTGTCACACAATATCTCCAGTGGGTCCAATGCACTTGGAACCACACCAAGCTCAGTGATGAAGTTCCTGATCCAAACTCCTTCACTTGATGCTTCTGCAGCAGCCATGTATTCAGTTTCTACTGTAGATCCCGCGATAACGCTTTGCTTGCAGCTTCTCCAGCTCACAGCTCCTCCATTTAAAATATACACGTATCCTGTCTGAGATTTAGAATCATCCTTGTCGGTGTCAAAACTAGCGTCGACGTAACCTTTTACGACAAGCTGTTCATCACCCCCATAGACTAAGAACATTTCTTTAGTCCTATTTAGGTACTTTAGGATGTTCTTCATGGCTGTCCAGTGTTCCACTCCTGGATCACTTTGATATCTGCTCGTCAAACTAAGATCATTGGACACAACATGGCATGCATGATAGAACCTATGGCCGAGACATAAGGCACTTTGCTCATAGCTTCCCTATCATTTACCGTAGCTGGACACTGAGCCTTGCTCAATATCTTACCTGACAACATAGGCACTGAACCTTTCTTTGCCTTATCCATTCTGAACCTTTTCAGAACTTTGTCTAGGTATGTACTCTGGCTTAAAGCTATCAGGCGTTTTTGTCTATCTCTATAGATCTTGATGCCCAATATATAAGCAGCTTCACCTAGGTCTTTCATTAAAAAACACTTGTTCAAATAACTCTTCACATCGTTAAGCATGTTGATGTCATTTCCGATAATCAATATGTCATCCACATATAGTACCAGAAACGTCACCGAGCTCCCACTCACTTTCTTGTAGATACAAGCTTCGTAGCAATTTGGAACAAATCCAAAGCTCTTGATCACTTGATCAAAACGAAGGTTCCAACTCTGAGATGCTTGCTTCATCCATAAATAGAGCTGAAGTTTGCATACTTTATCAACATCCTTAGGATCGACAAAACCTTGGTTGCATCATATACAACTCTTCATCAATGTTTCCATTGAGGAAAGCGATCTTGACATCCATCGCCATATTTCATAATCATGAAACGAAGCAATTGCTAATAAAATCCGAATGGACTTAAACATCGCTACGGGAGAAAGTCTCATCGTAGTCAACACCTTGAACTTGTCGAAAACCTTCGCGACAAGCCGTTCTTTATAGACAGTAACATTACCATCCGCGTTCGTTTTCTTCTTGAAAATCCATTTGCACTCAACGGCCTTTCGGTCGCTAGGAGGGTCCACCAAAGTCCATACTTGGTTTTCGCTCATGGATTCCAATTGGTTCATGGCTTCTAGCCATTTCTCGAGTCCGGGCTCATCATCGCTTCCTCATAGTTCGTAGGTTCACCGTCTTCTACCAACAAGACGGTCAAACAGGGTTGCCGTACCACTCGGGAGGGCCGCGACCTTGTCGACTGCGACGTTCGATGCGACATCGTCCGAGCTTCATGATCCTTGTCATTAGCTTCCTCTATTGTTGGTGCGGTGACCTGGAACAATTTCAGGTGCTGCGCTACTCTCCAATTCAAGAAAAGGTTCAATAACCTCGTCTAGCTCTACTTTCCTCCCACTCACTTCTTTCGAGAGAAACTCCTTCTCAAGAAAGGAACCGTTCTTTGCGACAAACACTTTGCCTTCGATTCTGTGATAGAAGGTATACCCAATAGTTTCCTTAGGGTATCCTATGAAGACACATTTCTCCGCTTTGGGTTCGAGATTGTCCGGCATCAATTTCTTGACGTAAGCTTCGCATCCCCAAACTTTAAGAAACGACAACTTAGCACCAAACCATAGTTCATACGGTGTCGTCTCAATGGATTTAGATGGAGCCCTATTTAAAGTGAATGCAGCGGTTTCTAATGCATAACCCCAAAATGATAATGGCAAATCAGTAAGAGACATCATTGATCGGACCATATCTAATAGGGTTCGATCCCGGCGTTCAGACACACCATTGCGCTGTGGTGTTCCGGGTGGAGTGAGTTGTGAAACAATTCCGCTTGCTTTAAGATGCGTGAGAAAATCATAACTCAAATATTAACCTCCACGATCGGATCGTAGAAATTTAATCTTTCTGTTACGATGGTTCTCCACTTCATTCTGAAATTCCTTGAACTTTTCAAATGTTTCAGATTTATGTTTGATTAAATAGATATACCCATATTTACTTAAGTCATCGGTAAAAGTGAGAAAATAGCGATATCCACCGCGCGTCGAAACACTCATCGGTCCGCATACATCGGTATGTATGATTTCCAACAAGTCCGTTGCTCGCTCCATCATACCGGAGAACGGGGTTTTGATCATCTTGCCCATGAGGCATGGTTCGCATGTGTCAAATGATTCAAAATCAAGAGACTCCAAAGTCCATCGAATGGAGTTTCTTCATGCGCTTTACACCAATATGACCTGAGCGATTGCCACAAATAAGTAGTATTATCACTATCTACTTTGCATCTCTTAGCCTCAATGTTATGGATGTGTATTTCATCCCTTTGAGATTTAGAAGAAATAAACCATTCACAAGAGGTGCATGACCATAAAAGATGTTACTCATATAAATAGAACAACCATTATTCTCCGATTTAAATGAATAACCGTCTTGCAATAAACAAGATCCGAAATAATGTTCATGCTCAACGGGCACATAATAACATTTATTGAGGTTTAAAACTAATCCGAAGGTAAAACTAAGGAGAGCGTGCGGCCATCACATCAACTCTTGATCCGTTGCCAACGCATCGTCACCTCATCCTCAAGCCGCCGTCTATTCCGTAGCTCTGTTTGAGTTACAAATATTAGCAAAACGGTATCAAATACCTGTGCACTACAACGAGGGCTAGTAAGAAAACATCAATAACATGTATATCAAATATACCTTTAATGGTGCCACCTTCTTGTCCGCTAAGTACTTGACGATTGCTTCTAGTGACCCTTGTCCTTGCAATAGAAGCTCGATGTCGGTTTAAGACTAGACTTGAGCTTCTTCGCCAGGGCAACGCTGCTTGCCCGCCTTCGTGAAGGGCTTCTTTGCTCCTTACCTTTCTTGAAGGTGGGCTTGTTGACCATCAACACATGATTATCCTTTTGATGTCCACTTCGCGGCCTTGACTGCGAAGAGCTCGGTAATCGTATCAGTGGAACCAATCTGATTATGAGTCACTACAAAACTTTTGTAGCTGGGAGGGAGTGATTGCAGAACCCTGTCAATCTTGAGCTCCTCTGGAATCGTGTCCGCGGATATGGACGACTTGGAGCACAGTTTCTCGATCATAGACAAGCATAACTAAAGTACCGCTTTAATCTGACTAAGTAACTTGACTAGTAAATAGTGCAACACTCATGGAATGGTTAATAAAATTGCCAATGGATGGGAGGTTGTTCGTCCGCTTCCTTGTTGGTAAGCAAGGAGGAGGATGGATCTGATGAGTTTACCATTATAACTGTTGTTCTTAATTCACGGACATCCGTCTATCATTGGTTAGGATGGTTAGCGTTATCAGTAGAACGCTAGGGTTTATCTTCGGCGCAATTCGTCACCCTGTTGTGTCCCTTTAGAGGCATTAAGACTTCTTGAGTACCCTTAGGGTCTCACGATAAATTCTTGGTTCGGATGGATGTACCTTCACGGAATGATCTTTGGAAGAAGTCAAGATGTGGGCAACGATCGTTCGTGTAGAGATTCCGGAACGGGATCCGTGAGACCTGTAGTTGGGATGTGCTTATTTCTATGGCATCTTATGCCGATTTGCTTCTTATCCGTACTCGAATTTTGTTTGCGGCTTCCGCATGATACTCTGATGTGTGTTGTATGAGGAAGTATCCTAAAATATAGATCTATCTAGGTCATTTGAATCTTGCCGTATGGGCGTTGCTATATTCCTTTCTTTCTAGATGGTATGGCTCGATGTACTCTTGTATGGTGGCTTGCGTACATACCCACTTGTGTACGTAGTTGATCCTTCGCACTGCGACACGCCAGTCTGAGTCCCGTTGAGAGGGTAGTGGTTGGGACGTCGAAAGGACTACCGGTGAGTGGCTTTTGGGGCCCCACCGTACTATTTCAACCACTACCACTCATCCGCTTGTATCTAGGGCGTAATTCACCGAGGTAGTTACAATTGGTATCGAGCCATCCCGACCTTCGTGGTTTCAATAAGCGGTCGTTGTCGATCTAGCAAATATTTTGGTAGTTATGTATATTAGGGAAAAACAAAACGCGAGTAGGACTGCTTCCACTTTTCTTCTTACCCTCCCACCACCCTTTTCTCGGTAAGGAAGTGCAACGTTTCAATTCTCTTCCCAAAGTTCAAACTAGGATTCACGTGTTCGGGTTTCCGTAGTACCATAGGGTGTGTGTATGTGTGTGTAATCCCTTGTCTATCTGTTGCATCCTAGTTGTTATCTTATACGCCTTTGGTTATCAATCATTTGGTACATTCCATACCGATGGCTTATGCAAACGACGCAATCTATCTTCCTCTTGTATCCGACGCTATCTTGTTTGGGGTGTTCGTTTCCGTAGTTACCAATCTTTAGGTTTCGTCGTGAGAAGAAGGGTAGGATATGTGTTCCACTTGTTCATGTGCAGAGTAATGATTTGAGTGCGGGATGGAGTCGCGACCATACCACTACTTTTATCATTCGCTTTTGTATATTGAATCGGTAGAGTCACTAATCTTGATTCGTTAAGTAATTTTGCGCATCTATTGGTATTCTAATGCCGAAATTTGTGGAAAATTTTCTTTGATATATTTGTGTACCACGCTCCTTTTCAGTCGTGTGCGATATGCTTAATATCTTTGAGGTGCTATGAACTTTGTTGATATTTTAATATCATCTCAGTAAATTGTATCCTTTAATCTTGGTTAATTCCATCTTAGTACTATTTTGGATTATTATCATTCTCCATCATAGTACTGACTTGAGTTTTATATCAATGACAGGATGGCTCCCCCACGCCGGACTGAGGAGGACATACCTCCGGAACTGGGCTCAGCGCTGTCAAACATAGCTAATGCTTTGGCGGCAATGCAAGAGAACCAGCAGCGCTTTGAGGAGAGCGTCAGAAGGAATGAGTTTGCTCCACTTCCTCCACCTCCCAAGCGTGGAGACATCAAGAGCTTCCTCAAGTTCAACCCTCGTCAGTTTGATGTTTCTGACCGACCTCTGGACGCGGATGATTGGCTGCGTGAGATCTCAAGGTTGCTCGAGACTGCTGATGTTCCAGAACAGGAGTGGGTCAAGTGTGCTACCCACCTTCTCAAGGGAGATGCAGCTCTTTGGTGGGAGAACTACTTGAAGGCAAGCTGCACTGGGTTCCAGCCTACTTGGGAGAGGTTCACTGGAGCGTTCAAAGAGCAGTTTCTCTCAGAGATTGTAATGGAAAGGATGAAGGAGGCTTTCCTCAACCTGAAGCAGGGAAATGATAACGTCAACACCTACATCAGGAACTTCATGAATCTATCCCGTTATGGTGGTGATGAGGTATCTGATGACAAGAAGAAGCAGAAAAGGTTCAGGCAAGGGCTCAATGCGTCGATCAAGTATGCAATCACGCATGCAAGACCGACAACCTTCCTGGAACTACAGCACACAGCACTGCAAGAGGAGGCAAGCAGGAAAATGTTTGAGGAGTCCAAGAAACACAAGGATGCATCAAGCTCTGCGATTATGGCAACTCCTTCTAAGCGGTGTACGGGTTCCTAACACCCCACCGTCGCTCCGGCTCACCAAGACCTGAGTTACGCGCCAAGGCCATCAAACTTCACCATGCGGCTCCAGGGGCTACAACAACCACTACTGGGCGCTGGCGGAGTCCGGCTACTCGCTCCACGTCCGGTGGTGCACGCTTCACGTGTGGAGATCTCGGACATCAAACTGGAGCTGCCCAATGAAGAACAAAGCTCTTCCTCCACCCGCCAAGATCGCAACAAGCTCTCCTTCGGTCTGCACCACCTCGGGCTCTCAACATCAACACTAAGCCCGGTGCATGGTTGTGCGTGCTAAATCGCTAACGCCTCTCAAAAGCTTCCTTTGGAGTTGTAATGGGTATGCTTTCGATTAACTCGGTCCACACGAGTTCTCTTTGATTCCGGTGCATCGCATTCTTTTGTGTCTCACAAGTTTGCAAATGAGAATGACTTAGCAATGGCCCCTATCCTTAAGCGGTTAATGGTTCTTTCTCCGGAGCAAATATGATAGCATCTAAGATCGATGGCAATCAAATTGAGATTGGTGGTTCTTCATTCTTGGCTTCTTTGATTGTTCAGGCAACTCGACATTGATGTCATCTTGGGCATGGATTGGTTGACCAAATGCATTTGTGATTGATTGTCTTTGAACGCTCGGTGTCTCGAAGATTCACAAGGCCATATAGTCTTTTCTCCAAGTCGACTCCTGTCGGCTCTATTCCTTGGCGGCTCTTAATGATGATGCTATGGAAGCTATTGAGTGTACCGATGGTCCGTGAGTTCCCGGATGTTTTTCACGAAGAGTTGCTGGTATGCCTCCGGATCGCGAGGTTGAATTCGTGATTGAGCTTGAACTGGAACGGCTCCTATCTCCAAGAGGCCATATAAAATGGGTCCTTCGAGTTGGTGAACTCAAACGACAACTTGATGAACAAGAGAAGTTGGGTTTCATTCAACACGGCACTTCTTCTTGGGGTAGTCCAACAATCTTTGTGAAGAAGCGTGGCAGAACCGATAGGCTCATGTTGAATACGCTCTCAATGCTAAAACCATCAAGAACAAATATCCTCTCCCACGGATAAATGATCTTTTGATCACCGGCGGGAGCTGTGGTGTTCTCTAAGCTGGACTTGAGAAGTGGTTATCACCAAATCAAAATTCGCAAAGAAGATGTGCCCAAAACAGCTTTCACCACTCGCTATGGCCTGTATGAGTACACGGTCATGTCTTTCGGTCTCACCAACCTTTTGCTACCTTCTCGAGGTGATGAACTCGTTTTCATGGAGTACCTGGACAAGTTTGTTGTGGTATATCTGGATGACATTCTGGTCTATTCCAAGTCTAAGGAGGAGCATGAAGAACACCTGCGGTGTGTCCTGAACAAGCTTCGCGAGAACCGCTTGTATGCAAAGTTCTCTAAGTGTGAGTTTTGGCTGCAAGTAACATACTTGGGTCATGTTATCTCGCCAAGGGCATTCGATCAACCCGAACCGTGAAGACAATAGTTGAATGGCTACCTCCTGCTAATGTCAAGGAAGTGCGGAGTTTTCTCGGCTTGGCTAGCTATTGCCGCTTTGTTCAGAACTTCAAGATAGATAGCAAAGCCTCTTACCGATCTTCTCAAGAAAGGCAAGAAGTACTGTGGACTCCTGCTTGTCAAGAAAGTTTTGAGACACTCAAAGAGAAGCTCACGTCCACGCCAGTCTTGGTTCCTCCGGATACATCTAAGCCTTTCCAGATATTCTCTGACGCCTCTTTGCAAGGATTGGGTGCGGTCCTTATGCAAGAGAAACAGGTGGTTGCTTATGCCTCTCGTCATTGAAGACACATGAGATCAACTATCCCACACATGACCTCGAGCTAGCAGCAGTTGTCTTTGCTTTGAAGCTATGGAGGCACTACTTGCTTGGTAACCGTTGTGAGATCTTCTCGGACCACAAGAGTTTGAAGTATATCTTCACTCAACGGATCTCAACCTTGGCAGAGGAGATGGATTAGCAATCAATGACTTTGATGTGACCATCAACTACACTCGTGCAAAGCAAACGTCATGGCAAATGCGCTTAGCCGTAAAGCTTATGTCAACAACCTCATGGTAGAAGAGCAGTAGCCTCTCTTGTGCGAGGAATTCCGTCAGCTCAACCTGGAAATTGTGGAACAAGGGCATCTCCAGAACCTTCTGGCTACTCCTCTCTTGGAAGAACAGATTCGCTCTCGTCAGCTTGGTGATCCGCACACCAAAAATCTCATCTCTAAGCTTGACCTTCCGAAGTATGAGTCCTTCCACGTTGATGATCAAGGCACGCTCTTCTTTGAACACCGGATGTTTGTTCCAAACTACCCGGGTCTGAGAGATCAAGTTCTCAAGGAGGCACATGATTCGGTTCTTTCTATCCATCCTGGCGGCACAAAGATGTACATGGACTTGAAAACACAATCTGGTGGCTGGTTGAAACGGTATTGCTAAATGTCTCGAATGTGATGTCTGCAGAGTGAAGGCATCCATCGAAACCATTTGGTCTTCTACAGCCATTGAAACCTCCGGAATGGAAATGGGAGAAAGTAGAGATGGACTTCATCCTGGCTTTCCAAGGTCGCGAAGGCAACAATGCAATTTTGTTGTCATCGATGGGCTTTCTAAAGTGGCTCATTTCTTCGATCAAAGAAACAATTTCGGAATTCATTGGTGAGCTCTATATCAAGTAATTGTCTCTGTATGGGGTTCCACTTGAAATCAGTTCGACTGTGGGAGCATCTTCACCTCAAAGTTCGGGAGAGTTTCCAAAAGCTTTGGGAACAAAGTTGAACTTCAACATCGCTACCACCCTCGATCGCAGGACAAGTGGAGAATCAATCAGTTCTGGAGGATATGCTTGAACTGCGTCATCTCGTTTGGCATGAAGTGGGAAGAATGCCTTCCATATGCCGAATTCTCCTACAACAACAGCTTCGGAAGAGTCGAAGATGGCACCATTCGAGGCTCTCTATGGTCGCAAGTGCGAACTCCAATTGGTTGGTCGGTGCGGAGAAAGAATCTGGTTTGGCCCGACATTGTGACTCAGCGGAGAAGGTGCATATCATTCGGAGAACACGAAGATTGCGAGTCGTCGGAAGAGCAACTATGACAGAAGCACACGGATATGGTATATGCCCCTAGTGATCTCTGCTACCTTCGTGTCACTCCCATGAGAGGAACACACCGTTTGTATCAAAGGAAAGTTGGCTCCTAGATACATCGGTCCTTTCAAGATACGTAGAAGAGGAGAAGTTGCTTATGCTGGAGCTTAGGAAAAACTCAAAGTCCATGATGTTTTCCATCTCTCAAGAAGTGTTTCAAAGACCCGGCAAGACCGTGGATCACGAGCTAATCGACCTCCAAGAAGATCTGTCTTATCAAGAACACCCCACCAAAATCCTTGAGACCATGAGCGAAGGACGCAACAAGTCCATCAAGTTTTGCAAGGTGCGGTGGTCACACCATTCGCTTGATGAAGCCACATGGGGCGTGAAGATGAACTCCGTACAACCATCCTTCTCTCTTTGTATCTTCTTCTTCTTCCTAGAATCTCGGGGCGAGATTCCTGTTTAGTGGGGGAGAGTTGTAGCATCCCAGTTGTCTAACTCCTGTAATGCTACATGTTATAATAATAAAAAGGGCCACTTCCAACATATAATTGTTGCATCATCTTCATATCATGCTCATGTCATCATGTCACCTTGCATTTGAGCATCATATAAAACCCTTTCTTGTTTGGTTCATATCTCATGTGCATGATTAATTGTAGTTGCCTCTTGATATTGTATTTGGCTCTTGATATATTGTTAAATGCCCAAGTTGAGTTGAGGGCATCTCTCTTATTGACTCCACCACCTTTTCTTTCACCACCTTATATTCCACCATCCAATTAATATGGGCTTGGCATTTTATTTGAGTTATCTCTAGCTCATGTTGTTGGTTGGATTCCACCCATAATCTATGCTTGGCCTTGCCCACCTTTTGGGAATGCATATGAATAATGCCATGTTAATATTATTGTTTTCACAAGGATAATTTTGGCATTAATTATCTTGCATGGGCCATGCAAGTGCCACCTTTTCTAGTATTTGGTTTTTACTTGAATTCTAAGTGGATCATCTTTCCTTTGCTTAAATCTTGAGTTGGCTTGTAGTTTTTCTTCACCATATCATCTATCTCTATCTCCCTTAGCTAAACCCCTATCCCCATCTCTATGCCTACACATGTGATCATGTGCAAGCATAAGGATAGCCCCATCACCACATCTCTTCCTTGTCCTTGTTTTGTTTGGTGTGATCTTGTCCAAGCTTGCTTGATCAACTAAAACACCATCTCCCCCTCTCCTCCCCCTTAGCAAAACCCTAAAACCTACCCTTGCCATCTATCCTTCCTAGCTAAACAAAATCCTAAGCTACACCTTCCCTAAACAAAACCCTAGCTAACCCTCCTCTTCCCCTACCTAGCATGATCGCCATGCCTCTACCCTAGCTGCCCCTATCCCTCTCCTCGGCCACCTCTCCTCCCTCTCCACCACATGCATGCTCCTCCTCCAGCTCTCCGCCACCCTGGCCCCATCTTTGGGCACGTGAGGAGGTGCAAAGTGGCCGAGCCGACCGGCCTCCCACAAGCCCCACCTCGCCCTCGTTCTTATCCTTCCCTCCCTCCTAGCCTCTCCCAGATCCACCCAGGCTGCAGGCCCCGCCCTTTCTCCCTTCACACCCAACCACCTGCCGGCCACCACCGTTGGCCCCTCCGTCTTCAGAGATCCAGGCGGCGGCGGAGGCGTGTCTGCAAGCGAGGCCGCTCCTGCGCCACAGCATCGGACGAGGAGGAGAAGGCCATCCCGCTGACACCGACGGCGCGCCTGAAACCCTAGCTCCTGTGCGCTGCTACACGTTGCACTGCTCCCCGCCATCAAAGCCCTCTAACGACCTCACGGTGAGCCTACCTACCTCCCAGACAACCTCGTCGTGCCGCCGCCTTGCCTCGAAAGCGGATCATTGTGTCGCGCTCTCGTGCGTCGCCGCCCTCTGGTGTCTGTCCGCCCGTGACGCGATAGCCCCTTCTAGCGCCCAGCTCAACCACAGCCAACCAACCTAGCCCGGCCCTGGTTGCTGGCCTCACAGACGCACCCCCTCCCTGGTTCGACCCTCGCCCAGCGTTTTCTCAGCTTTTCTTTTTCGAGGCAGAGCTAGGAGATACAGACGCGTGGAAGCTTTGCACAAAACCCCCTTTTTGCCCCAACCCATGGTCCTGAGCCCTCTGTCGGCGATGTTGTTTTATAAAAAGGGTCCCGTGTTTTGCAGATATCAACCCGCGGTCCTTCCCCCTCCTAGCCGCTGGCATGTGGGTCCAAATGCGCCTGTCCCCACCTGTCAGTGACCAGGCTGGAATAGGCTGGGTGTAAAAGTTTATGCTGCATTTATTTATTCAAATCTTTTCTGAGTATTTAAAATTCAAATAAATTTCAGATTCAAACAACTTTTCATATATTAGTCCAAATAATATAAACAATATATGTTTCTGAACCAGAAAAATGCCAGGATTTCAAATATGACATCCAATTTGCCTTTTGCACAATTAAAATTCCAAGTTTATTTAAATTACACCAATTACCACTAGAATTTAAATAATCAATAACTTTTGATTTATAATTCCAAATTTAGCAAATGATATGTCTAAAATGTTCAGCTCGACGAGACCTTTCTGTTTATGCTATCCTTGACTTCAATTGCAGCATGCATCATATAAAAATATAGGGTACAGCAATGTTATGACAACAAAATGTGAACCAAAACTCCACTAAAATGTTGCTATTTGTTTTCCACACCTCACCATGCCATGCTACCTTCTTGCCATGTAAATTGTGCATCATTCATCATGGCATGATTGTTTGCTTGACGCATCTTATTCCTATGCTTGTGTTTTATATTCATGTTGGCCTTGTTTGTTTGGTTTTTCTCGGATAGACACTGAGCAGGGGTTATATCAAGAGAACCGTGAGCACTACCAGATCCGTCCTCGCTTCAACTGAGTTGTCAGGCAAGCACTTCCACATGCTTGCATACATATTACCTATTGCCTCTATCTTATTCTTGCATCATTGAGTCGCGATTGCATTAAATTGAATCCCAAGTATGCATAGCCTTTACTTTTAAACCCCAAGCTTGTTCCCCATCCCATGAGCCATTACTATAGGAGTTGTTTGAGCCATGCGAGTTGTAGAACACATGTGTAGGGTATGTGGCGTCTGTTGGATAATGAGGTACCTAAACAACTTAACTTTGAGTAGTTGGGAAAACTAAAGAAAGTGGCACGGTGAGCAACATCGCTATTTGGTTTTCCTGCTCACTTGTGTCCCGTAAGACCCGAGTACTTGATTCTTGTTCCTTGATTTATCGCGCTATCCACATACGGAGGTATATGGGACCCCCAGGCGAGCTTGATTGATCTTATTTCTTGGGGCCACAAACTAGTTTGAGGTTTTATTTACTATCTGTACTTATGCCATGCTACTTTACGTATTTAAATTGTGCGAGGAGCACCTTTGTCTTATTTAGGATCGGGACACGATTCGCGGTGTCGACAAGCCCGTTTTGGGTTCCCAGTCGTTCTGATCGTATACCCAAACCTTGAGTCCGTCTCGAGATTGCTTACTTCGTTGCGGTGTACTTCAAGGGTGGCCCCCTGAAATATTTCTGAATTCTGTGATTGTTCAGTCGTGAAAGCCTCGTTGGGTTTTGATTTGGTTTTTCCGAGGTTGATCGAGCGTGTGTTGCTATTGGTGCACCCCGGCCGGGTAAAACTTTCTGAAAGACGTGTCCGCGGATATGGACGACTTGGAGCACAGTTTCTCGATCATAGACAAGCATAAATAAAGTACCGCTTTAATCTGACTAAGTAACTTGACTAGTAAATAGTGCAACACTCATGGAATGGTTAATAAAATTGCCAACGGATGGGAGGTTGTTCGTCCGCTTCCTTGTTGGTAAGCAGGGAGGAGGATGGATCTGATGAGTTTACCATTATAACTGTTGTTCTTAATTCACGGACATCCGTCTATCATTGGTTAGGCGGATGGTTAGCGTTTATCTGTAGAACTGCTAGGGTTTATCTTTCACGCAATTCGTCACCCCAGTTGTGTCCCTTTAGAGGCATTAAGACTTCTTTGAGTACCCTTAGGGTCTCACACGATAAATTCTTGGTTCGGATGGACAGGTACCTTCGGGGACGGATCTTTGGGTGGAAGAAGCCGAAGATGTGGGCAACGATCGTTCGGTGTAGAGATTAGGGAACGAGGATCCGTGAGACTGTAGTTGGGATGTGCTTATTTCTATGGCATCTTATGCCAATTTGCTTCTTATCCGTACTCGATTTTGTTTGCCGCTCATGATACTCGATGTGTGTTGTATGAGGAAGTATCCTAAAATATAGATCTATCTAGGTCATTTGAATCTTGCCGTATGGCGTTGCTATATTTCCTTTCTTTATAGATGGTATGGCTCGATGTACTCTTGTATGGTGGCTTATACATACCCACTTGTGTCGTAGTTGATCCCTTCGCCGACACGCCTGACAGTCCCGTTGAGAGGGTAGTGGTTGGGACGTCTGAAAGGACTACCAGTGAGTGGCTTTTGGGGCCCCACCGTACTATTTCAACCACTACCACTCATCCAGGCTTGTATCTAGGAGCGTAATTCACCGAGGTAGTTACAATAGTCCTTTTGACCGCCAGAGAGAATGATTCTTAGATTGCGGAACCAATTGGTGAAGTTAGACCCATTGTTTCTAAGCTTTTCCTTCTCAGCAAAAACGTTGAAGTTGAAGTTGGACTTATCCATGTGATCTACAGTATTTGCAAGTACAAATTAGACTATGTTCATGATAACTAGTTCAACTTAATCAAATTACTAGATGAACTCCCACTAAATTCAACATCCCTCAAGTTGTTTAGTGAACACGATCCAAATTCACCACACCTAATCCGATCTTCACGAGAAGAGATGTGGTTTCAATGGTGGACAACGAAGTGTCGATCATATCATTCATATGACTCATGCTTAACCTTTCGGTTCTTGTGTTCCGAGGCCATGTGCAGACATGCTAGGCTCGTCAAGTTAGACCCAAGTATTTCCGCTGCAGTAAACCGCTTGCACCTATTGTATGTGAGCGAGAGTCTATAGCACCCGATCATCACGTGATGCTTGGACACATTTAACTTCGCAATGGTGCATACTTGGGAGAACATTTTTATCTTGATCTTTAAGTGAGGAATCATCTTATAATGCTACCGTCGATCTAAGCATAATAAGATACATAAAAGGATAAACATCACATGCATATAACTTTAATGTGACATGGTATAGCCAATCTTGGCGAATGATCTCCATCTTGTGCGCTCCGCATGATCTCCATCACTCCACCATGATTGCCTCCACCACGAATAGCAACTACAACTATTGCTAACTACTTAGCGATAAAGTGAAACTATTACATGGCGCATAAGAAGTTGACACAGGTCATACAAAATTATAAAGACAACCATATGGCTCCTGCCAGTTGTGTACTCATCGACATGCAAGTCGTGAAACATTACAAAACATGATCATCGCATCCATTATACACCTCACATCTTGGGCCATACCATATCACAGAAAACACTCCCTGTAAAAACAAGTTAGACGCCTCTACTTTGTTGTTGCATGTTTTACGTGGATTATGGGAGTAGATGCTAAGAACGATTCTTACCTACGAAAAGCCACAATGGTGATATTATGGTTGCCAAACTCCGGTGTTAATCCCATGACAACTATAGTGAGAGAAACTGACATCAACCAGCCGCATGTGTGGAACAAGCCACACGTCAAGTGCGGAGCCGGTCTCGCGAACGACTTCGCGTAAGGTTGGCCTGGACCGCTTCAATCTCACTATCCCGCGTCATAAGAAGAACACAAACAAGAGGATTGCAACAGAAAACATCAACGCCTGCAACAACCATGTTGCGTTCTACTCGTGAAACACATCTACGCATAGATCTAGCTCTGATACCACTGATGGGTTTCGCGGCATAGTAAATCAAAATTTTCTACAGATGCGAATAGAGGGAAAGCCAAGATCTAATCTAGGAGATGCAAACAACGAGAGAGATTGGATTAGATCTTCATACCCTTGAAGATTCGCACAGCGGAACGTTCGTCGGAATGTGGGTGATGTAGTCGTACTCGCTTCTCCTCCTCGCGATCCGATCCGATCTAGCACCACAAGTGGCGGTGCCTCCGTGAGATGCACACGTGCAGCACCTCGACGTCTCCTCCTTCCTCGGACCAGCAAGTATGGTGGAGAGATGGATTGGATCTACAACACGACGGCGTGGTGTATATGGTGGAGAATTTCTCACAGGCTTCGCCTACAAACAATGAGGAGAGAGGAAGGGCGGCAGGGCTAGGGTTGGAGGAAGGTGTGGGGCGCCCCCACCCTCTTTATATAGAGGGGCGCAGCCCCTCCCCCCAATCCCAAACCGGCCCCAAAGGATAAGGTGGGGGCAAGAAACCCCTTCTAGAAGGTCTATCTCGAGTTTAAACCTCTCTAGGCTTGGGCCCTATGGGGCCTTGTGCCCTGGCCCAATGCGCCAGGGCAGTCCCTCATAGGCCCATGCCCCTCTCGGAAGGGGGCCACGTTGGTCCCTTCGGAAGGTTCTAGAAGCTTAAGACAATACCGATTAACCCGGAACAATTCGAACTCCAAAAGCTGCCTTACATGAATCTTATTCTCGGACCACTCCGAACCTCTCGTGATGTCCCGGATCCCATACGAGACTCAACAAAAACTCATAAACCAATTATCCAATCTATCCTAGCGTCGAGACACATTAAGTGTGTGACCTGCGGGTTCGAGAATATGCACATGATCTTCTATCAATAATCAACTGGGTCAGTAACCCATATTGACTCCCACACATTCATCGATGATCATATCGGATGAACCATGATGCCAGATTCAATCAATCCCATATATATATTCCCTTCGTCTCGCGATATTTTACTTGCCCGAGATTCGATCGTCGCAGTCATACCTAGTTCAATCTCGTTCAAAGAAGTACTTTACTGCTCCATAATCCGATATCACTTTGTGATTAACTCCTTAACCACATGCTTGCAAGCGGTGTTGATATCGACACGAGTGGGCCCAAGTATACCTCTCCGACTTGGGAGGGACAAATCCCATCTCGATACATACAACCCAATGATACTTTCCGATCACACGAGAGACACCTTTATGAACACCCTCTCATAGGATGATGTTTGATGACCTCAAAGCTTTCTTCCGATACCAGGGAGTTGTATTATCTCATGGTCTAAGGAATACAATATTTGACATAAGAAAAGCTTCGCAAAGATGAACACGATGACACGATCTAATTGCTTCGCTTAGTTTGGGTCTGTCCATCGTATCATTCTCCCAATGATATGATCTCATTATTAATTGACAACTCATGTCCATGGCTAGGAAACCTTAACCATCATTAATCAATGAGCTAGTCCATAGAGGCATACTAGGGACACGGTGTTGTTCACAAACCACACAAGTATTGAAGTTTCCGCTTAATACAATTCTAGCATGGAATATAAACATTATCATGAACAAGAATTATAATAATAACATCTTTATTATTGCCTCTAGGGCATAATTCCAACAATTGGAGCTCCGTACATGGGTATCTATGGCGTGGCCGGGGTACTCAGCACTTGGTGATGCATGACAACCAGCGCGCTAGCAGTGGCAGGATGGAGCTGGAGGGGCTGATGAGCTGCGGTGTCCGGATTTGAAGCATGGATGATGGAGACGGAACGGGTCAGCAACTAAGGAGACATGCAGACTTTCTGTATACTTATTATGTTGACTGATTGTCACGACCACGTCACGGGCGGTGATCTAAGGCTAACTCCAACGGTCCATCACATTTTAGACAGGTCTTTTGACCGATTCAATCCGTTTGCGGGGCGGGGTGGACAGGCCCCCGGACGGCATCCGGCCTAGAATGGCATGTACATGCAACGGTGGCACCTCCCCATTTATCCAGCTCTTTCTTCACACGGACCAACTGAACCAAATTCAAAAAGAGGGCTAGTAGAGTACGAAACCGAAGCAATTTGAAGGACCGATGGAGTATGAAATCAGGACACATTGTTCATACATGCACGCAACCATAGATAGAGGATGAATCTATGCATCTCGATCATAGATCATCTTTCTCTTCTTCTTGAACCAACTCCGTTAAATTGGGTACATCTCGGAGAGATCCGTTTTCTTCGGCAAGTCGCTGGAGCTCTACCTTCTCCTTTTTTGCATGGACGTTTATCTCTTATATCTCAAGACGCTTCGATTGGATGTCGTAGTAGCTCTTCGTCGGATATTCTCTCTTGTGTTTCCTCTCTTCCCTCTTGTTGATGGACACCTTCTTGTCGGTGATCAACTCTTTCAACGTCTCCTGGATGGCAACTGACGAAGATTCACGCTTGAGCTCTAGCTTGGAGCTATTCCTCCCTTTCGGCCTCTTTGTTGCCGGCCCTTCCTCGTCGATGATGATTCCGGCGCCTCCTCCCTTTGCACTTCCCGCGTAGAGCTCTTTCCACTTCTCGCAATCTGTGAGCTTCGTCCAACAATGGCCCAACGTGAAAGCTTTCTTCTCGTGGCAAGTCTTGAAGTGCTCCAATGCTTGCCACACCTAAACCAACAAGTTTAAGTTCATGTTTGAATGCAAAACTCGTATGAATAAGAACATATGGATATGATATGTATAGGACCATACCATGTCTCCAACTTCAATGCCGCTCACGGGATTTTGACTTAACATGGTCATAGGAGGCACAAAACTTCGTGCATTGTTCAAAGATGAATGCCCACCTCTTCGTAAGTGAGTTCTTTTTGCGATCGCTCACAAACGGATGGTCACCAAAATATTTTTGCTCGTGAAAGTATCTCATACTCGCTTCCAAAATGCCCCTCCCTTTTGTTCTGCACCAGTTATTAGATCCTGGCTGATTTCCATCCATGCCTCGCAAATCATCTCGTCCTCGAGGGTTGAGTATGATCTGCTCCTTCGGCTACCGCCTTGTGTTTGAGTTTGCCGGACTAGTTCGTCCACAAACAAAGGTTCATGGTCGATAGAGATACCAACCAAGGCCAGGATCCTGCAAAGGGACTATGGTTGGATCATGTACATCGGGAGAGCCATAACAAGGGATAAGTTACCTGCGTCGAAGTTGGGGTCGGAGCTGGGGCTGGCGTTTCATCAAACAGCTTGCAGGGTGCGGGCATGCTCCCGGCGGTGATGCTCCTCCCGGTCTTGCTGCTGCATGAAGAGCCTCCGCCGATAGGTGCCGCGTTCAGGTCAAGGGCAAGCGCTGGCGATGAGTCGCCGACGATATCCACCCCCCGTGGCCACCACTTCGACAACAGCTGGTTTGTTCGTAGATGCAGACAAGGTCGCCATGCCCGTGAGGGCAGCTAGCTGTTGCTCATTTATGAGGAGAAAGGTGGCAGCCTGCATAGTGATGGCCTCGGAGGTGAACTTAGCCTAGACGGCCGCGGTGTGCTCAAGGGCAACGGCCCTATCGTGGGTGGCTTGGGCATTGGCAAGGCGCTGTCGGGCCTTCTCTCTACAATTGGCCCTCTTCCTCGACTCCTCCTTCCTCTGCTCGTCCGTCAATTCCTTCTTCACCTTGACGCCGGCAACAGATTTGCCAGCTAATTTTGATGGACCAGCTGCGGCCGCCAGCGGCAGATCAACAGCCGGTGGTGGCAGATCAATGGCCGGAGCAGAGGCGGCAGGAGCAGAGGCAGCCGAAGCAGCCCCTTGAGGCATTAACGGGCCACGACCAGGGAGGGCAGGTGCCGGTGCAGGTGCCGGGGAGGGCGGCGGTTGTGCGTCCATGGTAGTGTGCGCTAGGGATTGTTGGTGCGAGTGGTGGAGACTGGTGCTACGGTCTCTGGCTGGCGGGGCCGGGCAGGACTAGACTCGGACGAGGCCGGCGTCCGAGCCCCCGCAAACCAGCCATAGGTTTTGGCCTGGTATGCGCCGAATCAGACCCTGCCACGCTGTTCGGTCCGTTTGAGGGGGGGGGGGCGTTGGGCCTTGGGATCGGTCCGGGAGGGAGAGATGGGACACGTGGCATCCGTTTGGGGGGGGCGTTGGAGTTGGCCTAAGGAAGGCCCACGGAGACCAACCTGGCTATGCTAGCAGAGAGGGGCAATATTCTATTTTGTTGTAAGAAAAGGCAGAGAGGAGCGATGCCCTTGTAATGCGCTAGTCGATAGGAAGAAGGCATCGATGGTCATTATTGTAAAAGCACATATGCTTCTCTCGCTTGATACTTCCTCCCCCCTCTCCAGAATTCCGATCGGATCTCCTAATCCGTGATTGTATCGAGGATTCCGAACTATTTGGTGAGTTGCCATTAGTGAGGATCGTCACAACTGGCATCACGAGCCTTTCGATTCCGAACTATTTGATCCAGGAGCTCGGGTGGCGGATCAAGTACAACTAGCTTGGGTTGGGATCGCTCGTAAAATCCCCAAACCTAGTGTGTACTCATGGCGGCGGTGTGTGGCGGCTTCATCAACAAGCAACACAAAAGGTGGTGTGAATTGGCGGCGGTGTTCATTCGGCCATGGAACTGATTGCGAGGGAAGGTTCCTGGCGCAACCCTAGCGCTACGGGGAAAATCCCAGACATCTCGGTTAGATCGGCGTGGTTCAGGAGGTGATTGCGACCAATTGCAGACGAACGGCTTGCCTAGTACTCGAGCAGCAGCTCAGAACCACAACTCTATCGTTCGAAGACCCGTCTTCTCAGTTGGATAGTGTGTTGGCAGGGTTGACGACGGCGGTAGAGACGGCAAACCAGAATGCTGTTAGCCAGTACTGAGCAGCGAGTTACGACAGAGCATCTGCTGAAGTCCTAGGACAATGTTAAGACCAAGGTCGACGCCATTGAGACTCATATGATACGCCTGGTACGAGAATCACATCACTAGAGGGTGTTATGAACACAGTGTTGGGTGCTGCATCAACACCAGATGTACATCATGAAGACATGGAACATCAGGGTATGTTTCTGATAATGCCTTACTTCTACGCATGTTCCATTTCATTAAAGCGGAGGGGGATGAGAGAGTCACAGATTCGAGTTCAGAATGCCTAAAACTAATTTTCTCAAATTCGATGGCAATCATCCCAAAATGTGGAAGGAGAAAGCTGGAAAATATTTCAACATTGTCCAGAGGAGTATAAGTAGATTATGCTACTCTTCATTTCCAGGGTTTTTCTGCTGTGTGGTTACAAACATATGAGTCACGGCATGACATCAATGGTTGGGCTCATTTGCGTGTTTATTTGGTGAGTTGCCATTAGTGAGGATCTTCACACTGATTTGTGAAAAATCACAACTTCTAATTACACATTCAGAAGTAATTGCATTCAAGTTGACGTAAGTTGAATGTAAATTTGAGATTAGATCTGTATAACCCTTGCAAAGCAAATTTACCGCATGACTTAGATTCTCGCAAAAAAAAATCATCTGATCTCAAACTTACTGATCTTTTTTCAACTAATACTAGTAGTATACATATGACTTGATCAACTTAGATTCTCGCAAAAAAATCGATCGGTAAAGGAGCGCGACGTCGCTGAATAGGCAACCACTGAGCTCTTAGTTCCGCGGGCGCTTGCTGCTTTTGGCCATGGTAGACACTGCGGTGATTTGCTTGTCTAAGACCTACGAGTATCTTAGATCTCTCTTGGACATGATCAACTGTCGGGCCCACCTCATTAAGACCTTGCCACTGCCGGAATAAGAGAGCTTGCCTATTGCCGTGCCTATAAGCCGATGCAGGAACGTGGTTGCCCCGCTTGGGCTTGCGCGTCGATCTGAGGGGCGTGCACATCAGGGCTGGTGGGATGGTCTCAGTGATATGGAAACCACACATAATTCCAACTCAAAACTCATCTAGTAGGCTATCCTAATCCCTTTTGCCTTCCTTGAATCCTTTAGAAATATCGACCCGTGCTATTTATTATTGAAATTCGATGTTGGGCTTCAGGCCCATAACCAATACAAATTTTAAAATTTGTATTTGGCCTCATTCATGCATGTCAAGGGGTGTGACTAAAGTTTTACCCCACATAGATTGCTTTTTAAGAGGGAAGTTTGTGTACATGTGCTAGGTTTTCTCTTGCCTGACTACTACATGTCTAGTATGCACATGCTACTAAATCTTGAAAATTTCTTTATCACGATTCATACTTAGATTAAAATAATGCAAAAATTGCTAACTATTTCTACATTTATAGGGTGGATATCAACGGTATGCATAATTTCGATCATAATAGATGATCTATTTAATGAGCTCAAGGGATCAAAAGAGAGGATTCAATTACAGATTTGTTGCCGCCTTGCACACTTCAGAATTCACTAGTTCATTATGCTACCTAAATTCGACACTATTATACTCTAGAACCTCCAAGTGATTTTGTTTATTCATATGCTATAAAAAACTTTGTCAAGTATTATAAGTATTTAATAAAATCTGGACAAGTAAATTCAGCCTAACACACTAATGGAATACATTAATTCATGGAACAATGTAATACTTTTAGTTTTCTTAAATTTAGAGTGCATTTTGTTACAACAAGGATTTCCTTCAAAACCTCAAGCTAAAATACAAAAATATATGCATTTTACAGCAAAATATAGTTACGATTACTTTATAAGTTAAACGAGGTTCTACGAGTTATATTTGAAAGCAGTATTTAAATTAAAGTAACATAAATTTGTGTTAAGATCAATTATGTTAAGTAAAAGTGTTCAGTATAAATATATGAGAAGTTCGAAAAGAAAGTTACAATTACATGTCCAAATTTGTTGCACATAGATATCATGACGAGCGCACCGAACTATGCCTTGCACTATCGACATGATCATGATCGATACTGAAAGTGCTTATATCAACATAAGATAAAAATAACAACAAGTCAGTTGAAAATGCAAAGAGAAGCATTTGTTACTTGAACCGTTGAGAAATAAGACAAGTGATCAATTGTATGGAAGAGATGTCTTCCAAAGGGTGTGTCTGTTGGAGGGGACATGTCCCTTCAACGTACCCCTTCACCATATATATAAGTGGGTCTACCACATTACAATGGAATAAGATAATCATTTGGTCTATTCCTTTGTGTCTCTTATTTTTCTACTCTAATACATTATCAATACCCAGGACGGGGAGCATTCGGCCTCGTCAAAAGATCGAAGTCCGGCGAAGAATTCATGGACATACCGGATACTTTCTACTACTAAGCACACTCTAACAACATAAAATTTATAACCTCTTAGGAAGTGCTATACATCTGTATTCTGCATAGTTGAGGGCAAAATAAAAGTGTTCCTTAATCCTTAGACTACTTTTGTGGCACCTACTATCATTTTTTGCTTTACGGCTATTCCCATTTCTTTTGAACACTTCCACTCTGTTTGTTTCGTCTACTCAAATGTGTGTTTAGAGTTCCTCTCTTTGTGTCTAATTGATACACGAAAATAATTTTATTAGTATTTTGTGCTATAGCAGAATTGATGTTATTTACCTACTAAGTAACCCCTTATTAGATTTAAAGCTTTTCATGTAAAACTTTATCTAATTAATAATACTATAATGTTGCTACTCCAAATTTTGAGTTATTCACTTCTTTATGTCATATTGTGGATAGAGAACTTACAAAAAATTATTTTTTCATCAGATGAGCACAGCCAAGTTTAGAAGTTTAGCTCTTGGTAATGTGTGCTTGCCAATTTATTTATCTAATGTTCCCCTCAAGAAAAAATATTTATCTAATATGTAGTTGAATGATATTGTATTATCTGTTCTATAAACCCATTGTTTTTCTATGAGGTAGCTTGGCCATCCACATGAAAAAGGAGAGAGGTGGTGGACAAGGTGAAAAAGGAGGCCGCTACAACTATGAGATAGCTCGGCCATCCACATGAAAAAACCCAGACCATACGTACAACATGATTTGATACAATAACCTCAAAATGGCATACAAAATAACTGGATTCTTAACAAATCATTTTCTCACAAGTCATGAGATAAGTAACCAGTTGCTATATCTATACATACTGGCTCTTGAGGATAGTACTTTTAGTTTATGGAATCAGTTAAGCAGACAATATTTTATTTATGAGACATCAGTGAAGCCTAGCAGCATTCCTTACATCACAGTCCATGTCACTGAGATAATCAAGATATTAAAAAGTTCTCTTCCTTTATATTATTATTTTTTGTGTAAAAAAAATCTTCTTTTATATTAATAACTGACAAGTGCCAATGAACACCAAATTCTGACAGTATGTAGGTGGACGTGACAAATAAACATCTTATGTAACTCATGCTAAGTTGGTTAATTTATCGACCTAGAAATACGCGTAGGTCTTATAAACCGAGACGGAGGGAGTATATTTCATGCAGGAGGGTATAATTGGGATTGTACTCTGTAATTTTATGTTGCCGGCGGTTTCTTGTGTTGTGGGGTTCATGTATTCTCGTACTTCTTTCTAGTTAGATGTTGTGTACACCTTCAGTTTAGCTGTCGCTGAACTTAATTATGTGGAACAGAGGGAGTTTGATAGTAGTACTAGCTACATTTACATTTTTTATTGGCACTACAGTCGACTCGTAGCTGGGGTCGCACACCTAACAAAAAAACACTGAACCCAACACTACACACACAGACACACACCAGCGCAACGCAACACGATGAGCACGATCGCCATGGCTTTTGTGGTCATGTTCTCGCCGCAAGCATCCGCCGGATCAGATTCAGGGATGTTGCAGGTCCCTTCGAAAGAGTCCTTGGCTCACTGCATCTCAAGGTGCGGGGACGTGGACATCTCCTATCGAACTCACCTGCGACCACTCCACCAAGCATCATCATCCCAAGCTCTTTTTAGGAAGAAGAAGCAGCAGCGGCGCTATCCAGGTCACTGGCATGTACTCCCTTCCCTTCGTTTAGAAAATATAAGATGTTTTAGGTTTGTGAAGTAGATATATCTAGACACCTTTTAGTGTATAGGTTCGAATAAATCTAGACATACATCTCATTCACAAATCTAAAACATCTTATATTTCCAAACGGATGGAGTATATAGGCCCCAGCCCCAGCGAAACTATTTTGTTTACCCCTATAATCTTCCGCCTTCCAACGAGGCCAGGCAGAAATACGTACAACATGTCATGGGAGTCCCCTGCTAAAGGTATTACTCTCGGTATTGGTAGTACTTTCTTCGTAGCTGGTTGTGATTTGGATGTCACCTTGTTGGAGCATGGTACGGCGGGACACATCCTTGGTTCTTGTATCACTAGATGCGAAGGCAAGATCAAGCAGGCAGGCACCAACTGGAGAGCCTTGTAATGGAATTGGTTGCTGCCTCATCACGTTGCCAAGGGACAACCTCACAGGCTTTCCGGCAACACTTGTCAGCATCACTAATACTACCGCAACACAATCAGCTGATTGGTTGCACCCAGCTGACATCATGGCTTTCGTGACACAGGATGGTGGTTATTACATTATTAATGCAACCGATCGATATTTTCTCAAGTTGGACAGACGACGATAGAAATAATATTACTATTGTTGACGCGGAGCTTAGAGCATCTCCACTCGTCTACCCAGGACGTTGATCCGGACGCCTAAATTCGATCCGACCGAAAATCGGCGGCCCATTACCGAGGGACTGTTCGTCCGGTTCGGCGTGTTTTGGTCCGCCTACCCAGGCCGAACCAGTTTCAGATGCATACAGGGGACGCCGGACGCCGCAAAAAAGGGCGTGTGCCAGCTCCGTCGGCGAGACAGTCCCATTTCCACCCACTCCACTCACCCAGATGCCGCAAGAGCTGCATCGCCATGACTTCGCCGGAGCTCAGCGCCGAGACATGCCCACGCCTCTAGCTACGCCGCCGTCGTTGTTGCCACTCACGCCTCCGCCGCCGCGCTTTCGCCGACTTACCCTTGTCGTAGGCTGCCCGGCTCGGTCGCGCCACCACCACGCCCTCGGTGTTCGACATTTGGCGGATTCGCCATGGACTCCGGCAATGGCGAGTGTTGTCCATCGACTCGGCGAGGCGAGATACTCGCCATGGATTCCGGACGAGGAGTTGCTCGCGAACTGCTTTGGAGGAGAGCGATATCGTCGAAAGTGAAAACGCAGATTCTCGCATCGCTTCGCGGCTGTACATGCAGATGGCGGCGAAGCCGGTGGTTCGGCCAGTCGCATGAAGTGCAAGGCGACAGAGGATAGAGGGCTATTGCATGTTGTACGCGCCGACTTCGCCGACCACTCCATGGAGAGGGCGTGTTCGCGCCGTTTGAGATGAGCGAGCTCTTCCTCAAGATTGTGCATGCCATCCGAATTTGACCCATATTTCCTTTGCAAGAAGGACTGCGGTTTGGTTGGGTTTTCCTCGCTTGAAGTGCACCATGGCAATGAGGTTGCTTGCATATATCGGCCTTGGTGGCAGTGCCGATGACTATCTCCGCATCGCCGAGTCCACCGCCCTTGATTGCTTGCAGGTTCTGCGAGCGGTGATTGTAGTGTTCGGGAAGAGTACTTGAGATCACCCATCTGAAGACACCCTTTCGGATCCTCGATCAATGAAAGTAGAGGATTTCCTGGTATGCTTGGAAGCATAGATTGCATGCATTGGGAGTGGAAGAACTGTCCATTTGAATGGCAAGGAATGTACAAAGGCCACAAAGGAGGATGCACTGTGATACTTGAGGCAGTTTCTACACATGATTTTTGGATCTGGCACTCCTTCTTTGGCATGGCAGGATCGAACAACAACATCAACGTCCTCAACTCCTCAACTGTCTTTTCCAAGCTTGTTGAGGGTCATGCTCCCCCTGTGAAATTTGAGATCAACGGGCATCACTACAACAAGGGATACTATCTAGCATATGGCATCTATCCAAGATGGCCAACATTTGTGAAGACTATCTCAGGCCCAATGCTCCCCAACCATTCTCACTTTGCCAAGGAACAGGAAGCTTGCAGGAAGGACGTGGAGCGGACATTTGGTGTGCTCCAGCAGAGGTTTGCAGTTGTCCGGTTCCCTGCTATGACCTGGTCGAAAGATCAGATGTGGGAAGTGATGAATGTTGGAATTATGCCCTAGAGGCAATAATAAAGGTGTTATTATTATAATTCTTGTTCATGATAATGTTTATATTCCATGCTAGAATTGTATTAAGCGGAAACTTTGATACTTGTGTGGTTTGTGAACAACACCGTGTCCCTAGTACGCCTCTAAGGACTAGCTCATTGATTAATGATGGTTAAGATTTCCTAACCATGGACATGAGTTGTCAATTAATAATGAGATCATATCATTGGGAGAATGATATGGTGGGAGACAAACTAAGCGAAGCAATTAGATCGTGTCATCGTGTTCGTCTTTGAAGCTTTTCTTATGTTAAATATTGTATTCCTTAGACCATGAGATAATACAACTCCCGGTATCGGAAGAAAGCTTTGAGGTCATCAAACGTCATCCTATGAGAGGGTGATCATAAAGGTGTCTCTCGGTGATCGGAAAGTATCTGGGTTGTATTTATCGAGATGGGATTTGTCCCTCCCAAGTCGGAGAGATATACTTGGGCCCACTTTAATCGATATCAACACCGCTTGCAAGCATGTGGTTAAGGAGTTAATCACAAAGTGATATCGGATTACGAACGAGTAAAGTACTTGTTGTGAACGAGCTTGAACTAGGTATGACAGTCGACGATCGAATCTGCAAGTAAAATATCGCGACGAAGGGAATATATATATGGGATTGATTGAATCCTGGCATTGTGGTTCATCCGATATGATCATCGATGAATGTGGGAGTCAATATGGGTTTCGGACCTCGTTGATTATTGATAGAAGATCATGTCTGCATATTCTCGAACCTGAGGTCACATTAACGTGTCTCGACGCTAGGATAGATTGGATAATTGGTTTATGAGTTTTTGTTCGGAGTCTCGGATGGGATCCGAGACATCACGAGAGGTTCCGGAGTGGTCCGGAGAATAAGATTCATATAAGGCAGTGCAGTTTTTGGAGTTCGGAATTGTTCCGGATTAATCGGTATTGTACCGAAAGCTTCTAGAACCTTCCGGAAGGGTACCAACGTGGCCCCACCTTCCGGGAGGGGGCATGGGCCTATGAGGGAGTGCCCTGGACGCATTGGTCCAGGGGCACAAGGCCCCATAGGGCCCAGTCGGCCAAGAGAGGTTTAAACTCTATATAGAGCTTCTAGAAGGGGGGGGGTTCTTGCCCCCCACTCTTCCTCCTTGTGGCCGCCGACCTTGGCTTGGGGGAGGGGCTAGGGCTGCGCCCACCCCTCTATATATAGAGGGATGGGGGCGCACTAACCCCCTACACCTTCCCCTCTAACCCTAGCCGCCTCCCCTCTCCCTCCCGACGCCAGGCGAAGCCCTGCTGCAGAAATTCTCCACCAATTGCACCGCGCCGTCGTGTTGTAGATCCAACCCATCTCTCCACCATACTTGCTGGACCAAGGAAGGAGGATACGTCGAGGTGCTACACGTGTGCATCTTACGGAGGCACCGCCACTTGTGGTGCTAGATCGGATCGGATCGCGAGGAGGAGAAGCGAGTACGACTACATCACCCACGTTCCGACGTTAACGCGTTACTGCGAATCTTAAAGGGTATGAAGATCTAATCCAATCTCTCTCGTTGTTTGCATCTACTAGATTAGATCTTGGCTTCCCCTCTGTTCGCATCCGTAGAAAATTTTGATTTACTATGCCGCGAAACCCTTCAATGAACTGTGACCTTGCACAATGTGATCATTGAGGATGAGAAGAAGGATCAATGAGTTTGCTCGGAGGACGAGCCATACCATCTACAGGGTCCTCTTGCCGAGCCTGATGATCATCAGATGCCTCCAACATGGGCTGCATTCATCGCAATGCGTCAGGAGATCCGAGATTCGGCGATGCATCAACAACTGCAGGATGATCTTGTCGAGCACCTATGGACACGCAGGGGCAACATGACGTAGATGCTGAGCATGAACTGACCGAACTTGGCCGAAATATGTTGTAATTTTATTGCAGGCCGAACTATGTTTACAGTACGCCGAACTCTGTTTAAAATTTCGCCGAACTTTGGTCTCAAAGTGTTATGTATTCATCGTATAACGAACTATGCCGAAATTTGGACGAAATTTAGCCGAATTTGAGCCGAATTCTAGCGGGAACGGGCGACCCGGGAACTCGGCCTGGGTACGCGAGTGGGAAACTGGGCGTACCCAGGCCGAAAACTTGCGCCGTCCGGGCAAAGTTTGGTCCGGATTTTGGCCTAGGTTCGTCCAACGAGTAGCAGCTCGAAAAAACTTACACTGCAGCTGCTCGACCAACTGTCGTAGCTCCCACATCAGATATTCCTCTCTGGCGGCACCTCGCTCCGCCTTCAACTTCGAAACGTCCGCATGGCCTCGGATTGCAAGTAACTCCTTCTCAATACCGCGGACGAGGTCACAAAGAAAAACAAGCTGCGATGCATCATCCAAGGATGGTCGCGGCTGCGGAGAAGACGAAGTATCGACAGGGTCCCCACCCGAAGGTCCCTAAAGGAAAACAGAAAGGATATAAATAACACACGACTGGGCAACATCTCGAAGGCTCATTATATACAACAAAAGCCACTGCGTGGCACAGGAAGTTTTCATCAAGATATTACAGCGAAAGGAGAAGACAAACATCCTACAACTATAACGACAAAGCCTGAGCAGCTGCATCCTGAGTAGCCTCGGATCCGGATTGCCTGCTCTTGACCTCCTCCTGCTGCTTCGCCGCATACTCCGCCAGAAGGTCAATAAGCTTTGGCCCATAGCGCTTACAACGAGCAGCGAAGAGATCGAAGGCTACCTCGGAACTGTCGGAAGCCGTCGGCATCCGGGAGGTGACACGTAAAGATCCAGCTCCGTTCTAGACACCATGGCCATGGCTAGGCCCATGGAAGCACCGATCCCCTTTTGCTTGCGCTTGTAGGCCGCAGGCGCATCCGCCAAGGAATCGACATCCTCAAGGGCAGCGCCCTTGGGAACGAGCTCCTTGTAGAAGCGCCCGAGGATCTCCTTGGCCTTGGCAAGGGAGACAACCGCAGTACTGCAGCGGTCTTCGACCGCCGCAGCGGCATCATCCAAAGCACTACTGTGCTCCACGACACCGCACTTCAACTCAATGCCTGCGACATCAAGAGAAGAAGAAAGGAACAGTAAGAATTGAATAAAGGCACAGGGACGCGGCAGCCGAACAAACCAAAGAGAGGCAAAAATCCTCACCAGAGACAGCCTTGGCAGTAGCCATTAGTTTTTCGGCCACCTCCTTCTCGCGCACAGCCGCAGCGGTGGCGAGCTGCTCCTCGCGATCCATGGCTTCCCTCTGCAGGCGCTCCTTGGCCGCCGTGGCATCAGCCAACTCCTGTTCAAGGCGCTCCTTCGCCCCAACGACATCCTCGGCCTTCTTCTTCGCTCGCCCATGGCTCTTTTTGAGAGCATCAAGCTCGCAGAGGGCAATATTATTCTCATCTGCAAAAGCACCAAGAGCGTACATGAGTCCAACAAGTTAGCAAGTAGATGACAAAGTAGAGGATTAGTTAAGCATGTACCTTGAAGCCGCTGGCGGTGGTCTCCACGCCACATACTGTCTTTGCTAACAACAGTTTGCACCTTGCACAAAGGGCTGCAGAGAAGAAACAAATTATCAAGAAAAGGGCTCGGGTGCTGCGCCCAAGAAACGAGCAAGACATCAAACACATGAAAAACGCTCGGGGGCTCCCCCCGAGACTCGCAAAAAGAAAGCAAAGATCAACAGATCATACGAAAATTTGGCTCGCCCCCCCCCCCAGAACAAGAAATAAAATACTTACATGTTCAGACGGAGACTCCGAAGGTCCCGATGCAGTCTTCTGGAAGACGATCACTCGAGCCCCCTGCGGAGAGGGGTCCGGATCAGCGCCCCTAGAGGTGGCCACCGTCTGAGAGGGAGGAGGCGTCATCTTCGATTCCCCTACTGCCTCCTGAGTGGCATCGCTAAAAGAGCCCTCAGAGGAGTGACTGCAAAGGAAAACACCAGTCAAAAGGCACGCAGACATGAAGACAAGAAAAGTAGCAAAAGGCATCCGAAGGCACTTACGAGTCCATGTCGCTCAAATCAAAAACAGGCAGCACCCTCTTGCCTCTCTTCTCTTCCTTCTTCCTCTTCGCCGGCGGCTGCGGCGCCATAGCTCGCACAGGAATGGCCGGGATGGGAGAGGAAGAGGCACCGTCACCTCCACTGTGGCGGACAAGGAATGGCGGGTCCCTAGGAATTGGCGGAGTCAAGGCATCCGAAGATTCGCTCGAGCTCCGTGCTCGCTTTTGGGTCTGCCCCTCGCTCGCCTCGGGAGCCTCTTCAGTAGGTGACTACGCCGGTGGAATCTCGGACTCGGAGTCCACGAGTTCATTGTCCGGCACATCCGGAAACCGTTCGGGTAGTGGAGGCACCATGCCAGGCACTATGAACTCCTGCACAATGAAGACAAATTTTCAGAACAGAAAAATATAAGGAAACGCACTCGAAAAAAGCGCTACGCGCATGTCGTAGATCTACACATGCGGAACCGGTCGAGAAGCACTGAACGGGGAGGGGGGGTGTCCGCGATTTCCCCGGAATGTCCTCGTCGGTCTTGAACTTAAGTAACGACCGAAGAACTCTGTTGAGGTCACCCTTGGAGAGCTCCTCAGTCGCAACTCTCGTTGGGTCGTGGCGGCCAAAATAAAGAAACATCGGATACGCCCTAGCCTGGAGAGGCTGCACCTGATGTTTGAGGAAGGTGCGGATGATATCCACACCGTTCACCTCCTTCTCCGGAATCACCTGGAGGTCTTCCACCCGATGGTAGAGCTCCTCTATCTCCTCCACCTCGCCCTCCAGGATATGGTTTTTCCAGGATCTCTTCGGCAGGATCTTCTGGGTGGAGTCGAAAGGGGCAAGACCGAAGTTTTGCCCGTCCATTGTGGAGTCGCGGATATAAAACACTTCCTCCACCAGTATTGGACAGACTCAGACATATAAAAAGAGAAGAAAAGAAAATTGGATCAAAGGGAAATGATGCAGCCACCAATCGGATAAACTCCGTCGGAGCCAGATTGCCTCTTCACGGAATAGAGCTTCCAAAAGAGGCCAAAGTGCGGCTCAATACCGAGCCAACACTCGCAAAAAGTGATAAAGCAAGCGATGTGGAGAAGAGAATTGGGCGAGAGATGGTGGAGTTGGATACCATAGAAGAACAACAGTCCACGGAGAAAATCGTGGACTGGAAGCGAGAGACCCCGAAGAACAACGACAACGAACATGACTCGAAACCCTGCTGGTGGACGGGGAATTACCTTGTCGCCAGGGATCTTGACGGCCTCCTTGTCCTGCGGGATTAAACCCGCTTCATGAAGCTTGCGCATGTCACCCTCGCGCGTCTTCGTGCGCCGCCACCCACCATCGGTGACACGAGCGGCGGAGGTACTTTTCTTGCCGCTAGCAGCAAAGATCGGTACTCGGTGGAGGACTTCTTCGATTTCCCATCGCGTGGCGATGGTGATGCGGCGTAGAAAGAAGAAGGAATAATCGAGAACTTCCGGTAGCGAGAAAAACTGGAGAAAATGGAAGCAACAGAAAGCAAGTGGCTACGGTGAAAACAAACTACAATTTCCCCCCACAGTTATAAGGACGAAGGCGATGAACAGAGACCGTTCATCCAGAAGCCCTAGCGCCAAAATCAAATCCAACCGTCCGCGTGTCATCACAGCAGCGAACCGTCGCTCGCACGCCGTCAACTACGCACGGAAATCGAGGAGGCGCCGTAATTTTTGCCACGTCGTGCCTGACCAGTCAATTCCAATTCAGAAAGTGGGACCCATGTCCGTCTAGTCACGTCATCTCTGGCGCCGTAGATGGTTGAGGTCACCGATCGTCAGCACTAACGTCATCAAAACCACGCTAGCAATGGTAACAAATCTTCGGCTTACAGCTAAAAGTACTCACTCGAATCTACGATTCGAGCAACTACTCGGAGGCTACTCCTATCAGGAGCACTGACCGCGCGCCCGAAGCATGAATAAGGTACTATGCCAATGATCTATTCTTCGAGTCCTACGTCGAGTCTACGACTCCACTACGGACTCGGGGCTACTCCCATAGGGAGGATTAATTCAAGCATCCAAAAAAATTGTGTCCTACGGACCTGAAGTCAACAACGGCTGAATTAAAGTCTCTGCTCGAGTCTACGACTCGAACAGACACCCGGGGGCTACTCCCATAGGGAGCACTGGTCGTGCACCTTATGAATTCTTCAACTACGATCCATCGGATCAGAATGCAAAAACTTTTTGGCAACTTTTCCCCAACCAACACTATGTGAGTAATATCCTCCTTGGCCACCCGAAACACATCCGCGGTGATAAACTTTCGGATGTTGTGTCTGCGACGCAAAGACAAGACCTACATATATCATCTGATGGCCTAATGCACCCGACATTGCGCTTTGCTAGGAAAAAGCCGTGCCAACAGGCGCGATGAAAATCCCTACAGACGCGTTGGGTACATCATCGAAAACTACTGGGATTCGACTCAGAAGACCTCAACGACCGAGTCGAATTACGCCAAAGATCTGCTCAAGAAGATCATGTTGTTTTGTCCTAAGACAGTTAACTGACCCTGATCCGTCAGGAGAGTCAGGCACACGCATCAACAATCTCTACACACTAAAATCATTCTATTCTGAACAGAAACATCTGCACCCAAAAGATTGAAGAGTTCTCAGTCGAATCTACGAACGCTCGGGGGCTATTGACATAGTTATACCCTACGGGCACACGACATTAGCATAGCTGGTCCGGCCCAAGGAAGGCCCACGAAAACATACGCGGCCCATGAAGATATTCGGGTGGCCCAAGCCCATGACGTCTTCGGATCCTTGGAGAGCAAGACTGGAACAAATAGAATATTTGAAGGGGCAAACCCTAAACTCCAGAAACTCGATCTATGACCGGGACCTGCCTATCTCTATATAAAGTGTAGGAGGGCACATCGAGGAGGCTCTCTCTCTCTCACCTTACCGCATACACACCTCCACGCCAGATTGCATCTGCGCACCCCTAGAGTAGGGTTTTCCCTCCGGGGGCCTGAACCTGGGTAAATCTCGTGTCCCTTGATTGCTTGTCTGTTAACCGTTCCATGATCTTCAGCACCCCATTTTCTTCAAAACCCAAGCCTCGTCAAAAGACCCTTACAGTACGGGACTAGAGGCCCTGTTTCCACTAGTGATATTTTTTTGCAACACCAAAGAAGAGTTAAAAACATCCGTGCATATGTATAATTCGACCAACCAAATTATGATAAACAATGACGTAGCATAACGATGGATGACACGATAAACTAAGAAACTTATCAAAAAACGGCCTTTGCCCTGATCGATTAACTTTTTGAATGAATAAAGTATGCATGGCCAAGATCGATCTACAGAAAGCAACAAGTAGAGACAAAAGCAGTAGGCTTTCGAGTATAGTAAAAAACTTCTAAACACAAAATTCTATGATAGCGAGTATACATTACATATATAAGTAGGATATATTTTCCAACCGAATCAATCATGGAAAAAAAAAGAAACCTAATTTATGTGTTCGAAACGAAAAAAGATGCAGCCAAACAAAACCACACACACACGGTGAGATATAATTCGACAAAAGCATCCATGGCAGAAGGTAGGTCATCATCATAAAGTACATATGTAGATAGTTGTATAACTGATGACTAAACAATCTTTGGACGACAGTCTCAAAATCTAAAGAGCATAGGAGGAGTAATAGTAAGGTCTCATACGATACGAGAGAACACCTGATGAACAAACTAGTAATAATAAAAAGACGACTATGCTGCCTTGGTGGCCTTGGTTGCGTTGACGGCGGCCTGCCCCCTGAGCCTTCCGGTCCTCCTCGCTCCGCGGAGCCCGACCTTCTGCCCCGGCGGCGCGTCCTTGCGGACGGTGGACGCGTGCCCGATGTGCTGGTGGTTTCCTCCTCCGTGCGGGTGCTCGACGGGGTTCATGGCCACACCCCTCACCTTGGGCCAGCAGTTCCTCTTCACCCTGTACTTGTGGTAGGCGTTGCCGGCCTTGAGCATCGGCTTCTCCGTACGGCCCCCTCCGGCCACCTGCCCCACCATCGCCCTGCACCCGCTCTGCACCACCTTCTTCGCGCCCGACGGAAGCTTGATCCTGCACACATGTTTGCAAGTCAGATCGATACATGTCCATGCGACCGAGCATGCAAATAATCTGGAAGCAGCTATGATGAAACTAATAATCTGATCGTGCCTGGTGGTGCCGTTGTCGGCGTTGTGGCTGATGACGATGGCGTAGTCGCCGGAGGCCCTGGCGAGGGCACCCCTGTCCCCGACGCGCTCCTCCACGTTGCAGACGACGGCGCCCTCGGGCAGCTGGCCGAGCGGCAGCACGTTGCCGATCGCCACGGTGGCCTTGCGGCCGCAGTAGAGCGACTGGCCCGTGTACATGCCCTCCGCGGCCACGAAGAGCTCCTTGCGCAGCTTGTAGCGGATCGTGTCGCGGAAGGTCACGCGGGCCAGCGGCGCGCCGCGGCCGGGGTCGTGCACGATGTCCGTCACCACGCCGCGGAGGTACCCCTGCCGCTCGCCGTAGTCCAGCGCGCGGAACCGGGCGGGACCCTTGCGGTGGTGCGTGTGCGACTTGAACACGGCGCCCGCCGCGCCCTTGCGCTGAGCCCTGATCACGCGACCCATCAGCTACCTTCTTCTCCGGCGGCGGCTGCGGCGGCGGCCTAGGTTTTCGGTGTGCGCGCGTGCTACTACGTGGGATCGACGTGAGGCGTGGCGGGGATTATTATATAGGCGTGCGTGGTGGAGTAGGGCCTACGGAAAGCGTGGTGGACGGCTGAGGTTGGCGCGCGGGTGGCCGTCGGATCAGCGTCGCTGGTGGGACCCAGCGACCTCGTGTTCGGTCCGGTCGCAGAGTGCGCTTTCCTGAGATGGAAGTACGCCAGCTGACTTGCGGAAGCGGAAACCGCCGTCCTCGTCTCTCACAGTCTCGCAGACAGTCAAAGAGCGCTGAAGCGGAGGAGCGATCGATCGCCGGGGAGGGAGGGGAAGGATGTCGCCGGCGGGAGTCGCGGTGTCGCCGGAGGTAGAGGCCGCGCTGGCCAGCGGCGGACCCGTCGTCGCCCTCGAGTCCACCATCATCTCCCACGGTAATACTCTTCTTCCCCACTTCCCGTAAGGATCAGAGCTCAGCAGAGCAGGGGACCGTCGCTTCCCCTCCGGAGCAGAGCAGAGCAGAGGACCCTGCGCGGCGATCCTTGATCGGCCTTTTCCTTGCAGGGATGCCGTACCCGAAGAACCTCCAGACGGCCATGGAGGTGGAGGCCATCGTCAGGGCCAACGGCGCCGTCCCTGCCACCATAGCCATCCTGAATGGCGTGCCACACGTTGGTAAGTCACTGCAGATTCCCATTTAGCATCAGCATATGATTCAACAATTTCCTTCCATTTTCCGATTTGCAAACTCTCCTCACGCTCGATGGATCACTGAATGATATGCACCTCCCCCCTAGAGCTAATTCATTTTCTGATTTGCAAATATGCGCATGTCAGCCATCAAATAAATAAAAATCACTACTAGATTAATTATACTACTCTATACATTGTGTAGACAGCAATGGCTTCTTAAAATTTGTGGAACTAACCTGTTGGCTACATGTTACCAATTTCAATGTTCCACGATTGTCAAAAAGGTCCTTTTTACCAGCTGAATTTTGTCTATGCGGTGGGAAACATACCAATCTCCTAATATTTACCCCCAACTTCTCTCCAGAAGCTGTGAGCTATCTTTCGACTTATCTCTTAACATTCTTCATACAATGATAGGGCTCAGCAGTGAACAGCTCAAGAGATTGGCTATAAGCGGAACACAGTTCCAGAAGACAGCCCGGAGAGATATCGCGCAAGTCGTGAGTAACTTGCACACCAGAAGTTCGTCATGCTTAATTCATACTGTCCGCTTTAGTCTTATTGTAGTCAGATTGGCATGCCATAGTTCTAGGGGAAAATTGGTTATTTACCCAAAAGTTCATTGTCCTTGGATTATGTACCCCAAGTTGATTGACCATTGGTAAAATACCCATTGCAAGGATTAAATCATCTTTTGATTTTCCCAAAAGGAGTTTTCTATAAACTAGACAAACAGGAGTCAAGATACTACATACCCCTGGTCCATTTTAATCGTGTTGTGTGGTGCTAGTGGCCGGCCGCTGCAGTCCCGGCAGTACTGCGATGTCGTCTGTGGTGTATAACCTAAAATTACCAATTTGTCTAAAGCAAAGCAATTGGAAAGAAACTGCCCAACTCCTTGGAAATGCGAATTGACTTCAGATCTATACGTTAAGCCTCTGTTACAAGCAAAAGTTAACGATGGATGAGAAGTGCAATTTGAGAGGCAAAGAGATTGAAGCGTCCCTGCAGCTACCTTGTTGAATAAAATTGAACATGGGAAGTTATATTGTGTCTTCTTTTCGCATACAGAATCTCTAGGGCCAATTCTTCTATCCCAGATTTGATGATAAATTCTAACCATCTCGAACAGAGGAACATTTCAAGTTTAAGCACCTTCTCCCCTACGCCAAATGGTTTCTAAGTACATTGTCAATTTTGCTGACGACGTAACTATACTCATGGATTTCTACGTTCCTAGAGATGCTATCCCAGACTCATAATCATTTGCACAATCTGACAACGGAAGGGCGTGTTCGTTTGTGCCCAATTCAGTTTTACTAATCAAGGGCAGTTTTCTCCTTTCATATTCAGTTATCTTTGGAAGGGCTGAGTGTAAAATTTTATTTGTTTTCAAGTCCCTAATAGGTATTTTACCAATAGTCAATCAACTTTGGGTACATAATCCAAGAACGTTTAACTTTTGGGTAAATAACCAATTTTCCCTTGTTCTAGAAAGGCATATGTTTTATGTCCTGTCAAATCTGGGGTAGCCTCATGCCTGGATTCACAGTCCCTCTATGTAAAAAATTCTGTGTATCCATATATTTTTCAATTTAGTTGCTTTCCTTTTACTATTTTTCAGGTCGCTTCTGGTGGCAATGGCGCTACGACAGTTTCTGCCACTATGTTTTTTGCTCATAAGGTTCTTTCAAAAAGCACTGCATCTTGTTGGTCTTTATTTATCTTGGATTAATTTTATATCCACTTAGTGTTGATGTCTGCTATCAAATTTTTGTCTATATATAAAGAAGAGTAAGTTTTTTCTCAAATCCAGGTAGGCATACCAATTTTCGTGACTGGGGGCATCGGAGGCGTGCACAGACATGGTGAAAAGAGTAAGTAGCTTCCAGTTGTGTAAGGAGTCCTTGTCTAGGTGCCGTGTACTAATGATGGTCCAACTGATTTTTCCGAGTTTTCGAAGGATGGTAGTTGTTGCACTAAAAATTGACCATTATCATGGGCTAAATGATCTAGGAACGGCTAGTTTATATGTTGCTAAATAGTAATTCTGACAGAGTAAGCAAGCAAATGAACTTACCTGTGCATGTATACCACATGGAACTTCAAAAGTTTTCACTTCTGATCTTTCAGTAATACATTTTGTTTACCATTGCAGTATTGTGTTTTTCCTTTGTTTCATTTTTCGTAAAGAATATTATTTGCTAAACTACACATGTGAACACTTAGCAGGAAATTTATATTCCACTTGAGTTGTTATGATATGCTTTTTTTATTGTTTTGCAATAATCACGTCTTTTGCAGCTTGTAGTTATCCTCTAGTTAATTTAGGATGCTGGTGTTACTATATAATTTATATACTAGTGAACTTTAACCTTGAAATATACTTACACCTATTCTTACCCAATTCTCTAAAATGCATTACCAAGAGACCAGGAATATATTGTTTACTCCGCGTAACGTATGTCTGCTTAAATACCATTGTATGTAATGGTCATGGCAAGGCTACATAAGGCTTCTCAGTACTTGATGCAATTTCCATTTAATGCAGCCATGGACATCTCCTCCGACTTAACTGAACTTGGAAAAACACCTGTAACTGTTATTTCAGCCGGTGTGAAGTCTATTTTGGACATATCACGGACACTCGAGTACTTGGTATTATCCTCTGCACTCTTCTATGATATAACTATTTTAAGCAGTGAAGGGCTAACTATTATGTAGACTTAGTTGCTGTGACATCGGATGCTTGACAGGCTGTACCTCACCTTTTCTTAGTTGGTGATTGAAGTACTGATGTAGCAGCTTTCCAAATTGCAGTCACTTCCAGTAAAATTGTTAAGAATTTTTTTGGTTAGATCACCTGGACATAGGAAGATCGTAGCAGTAGAGTCCAAATATCAATTTGCGTATAAAATAAACAATGTTTATCTTGTAACAAAATATAGGAGTTATAGAGTTAGCTTAGTTATTTACTCACCCAATGATTCCTTAACATATCAGTGGCTGAACTTATGTGGGCTGGACTTGGAATGAAGAACTGCACTTGTCTTGACAAATTAGAGAAACCAAGATCTGAAATAGTAAGAAATCAATAATTGTAGATGACTTGGCACGAAAAACAGACAAGTTGGTATACAATTCTGATCATTAAGACACTAAAAAATATAAGTCTGTTGCCTTGGAAGGGCTTCCTTTTCTGTCCACTAGAAACTCCGTGGGTAAGGGACTCAGGATGCAAAAACCAGTAGATCCACAACTGATGTCTATTTATTTTATCAGGAACATTCCATTCTCTTGTATCTAAAATAAGGCTAGACTGTTCAAACATTCATCACGAAATTCTCTGATACTCTCTGGTAATGGAGTTGTCGTATTGGATGTTCGATTGAGCTTTATAAGTTTGATCTGTTTCTGGAAGACATTACAGTCGAACTTCGTTTCGGTTCCTAATCACATCGTATTAAATGATTATGTTGACAGGAAACTCAAGGGGTAACAGTTGCTGCTTATGGAGCGGACGAATTTCCTGCTTTTTTCACAGACACTAGTGGATGTAAGGTAAAATAATTTTGTTCCTGTCAAATATGTACGCACTTGGTTCTGTGACTTATCTTGCTTAGTCAAGCCAGATTAAACTAGCTCATATGGGCATTGCCAACGGAAGCAAGGCATGCTGCTTTTGCCTAGGTAGGCTAGTGTCGTTCTAGTCAGCTCTAGACTTCTGCATCGAAAACCAGATGTCATGAAAAGTGTATGAGTGTTTCATTATAATGCATTGCCCACCATGCCAACAATCAGTTTGCTTTGGGTGTTTGCTGAGTTTTCTAAAGCAACTTTCACAAACTGCACTACATGTGCTGGATGGGTTGTGAAACAGTTACGTTTGAACACACATTTAAAGTAAATATCTTGCAGTTTCAGTCATGATTTTCAATGTGAAAGTATATGTTCTTAAATTCAAGAAGTCAATGGATACCTCCGCTAAGTGGCTCCTGCTTGCTTAATGTAGGCGCCATGCCGCGTTGATTCTCCAGAAGAGTGCGCCAAGATAATAGGTAAGCCTTAACATTGCATTTGCTTCTTCTGTATTGCTATTCGATTCTTTTTGTGAGAGATTATTTATCTCATGGGAAATCTTTGTACATGAACAGAACCACCAGAAGTTATGTATTCAAGTCAAAACTTAACTTCTTGATTAAGGATTCTATAGCCTGATGCAAATTAAGAGTTTTGTAAAATTCAAAAGTATGCTGCACTTAATATGATCACCATATGATAGCTCAACATGGTATGTGCCCTAAAACCGAAAACAAAAACCACGCACAAAATGAATTGAGATCCGGCTATTCTGTGGAACCTGATCACATCATATGAGTTATTACTCAGCCAGAAACCTCCCCAATCAGCAGTGCCATCTTGCACTCTTCAGTACGGTAGTAATGATCTCTAAGAGTCACTACATATTTTGCTTTGGATTGTTCAGTTCTGCAATTAAATTGTGCATTGCTTACTTTAATCTACCGTGATGCAGATGCAAACAAGAATATGCATCTAGAATCTGGTATACTCATTGCAGTGCCAATTCCCAAGCAACATGCAGCTTCGGGAAACATTATAGAGTCTGCAATACAGCAAGCCCTTAAGGAAGCAGAGTAGGCTTCTCCTTGCTATCCTTCTCTGTGTGTGTGCGTGTGCGTTTGTGTGCTGTTATAGATGTTACCTAACGATTGTGCATTTTGTTCGCCAGTGATAGAAAGATAACAGGAAATGCGATCACTCCCTTCATCCTTGACAGAGTGAAAGTACTAACTGGAGGATCTTCGTTGGAAGCCAGTATCCTTCACTTTTAGTTCTGATCTATGGTAGTATATTTTACTGTGAAATTGTAGTATCATTTTTTCCCTATTCACCTGTAACCTTTGAGTTCTGGTAGTTACATTTTCTATTCTGTTGTGTGAACCTGCCACACTTCTAACAATGAAATATGGAGCTGGAGCTGTGTACCTTACACAAGGAAAAGGCACAGGTGGGTAGGAAAAATTTAGCTGTTGTGTATCCCTCTTGTATTTTCCCATAAATCTGCAGAGATTTCTCCTTAGCCTACTCAGATATTGCACTTGTAAAGAACAATGCTCTTACTGGCGCTCGAATTGCTGTAGCCCTTTCTAATCTCCGGAGGAAGAGAGCAACAAACAGTAAGCTTTATACTAACCTTTCCTCTGCGCCTGAGAAGAGGTGAATTAGGAGTACTATAATTCTGTAGTCGTTCAATTTAAAATCTGATTATATTGCTGTAACAGGGTCTGTGAGGTCTGCGCTATGAAGTTTTTGCTGAAGGAGTCTCTGCGAACTTGACCTCCGATGCCAAGGCTATAGATTCCTCGGCACAGTATCATCTGGCTCGGATTTGCGCATCCTGTTATTGCTTGTACAGACCTTTCCTTGCAACTGGATACAGATTTTTACTTGGTTCGAACATAGTTGGCACGATTTCAACAGATTTTGAAGATTCCCTGGATTTGCAAGATATAATAACTAAACAGCTAAACTCGGTCAGATAGCAAGGTACCGTAGCTTAACTAATTCCTTGTCAGAGATTCCGTTCGGGCGTCTGATGATTACTCCCTCCGTACTACTGGCTGTAGGCCTAGGATTAATCAGCTCAATATTGCTACAGGATGGTAGTGTCATACGCAATCCAAAACACTTGTAATTTCTCGCCCTTTCTGCGGGATGGTAGTGGCTCTTGATGTTTTTATAAACTTGGTGAAATTTTACGAAGTTTGGTTTTTGAATAAATTAGTCTAGCAGTTAATGTTCCCGTCTCTTCTTCCAGCGCGGCACCGTTTCGATTTGCCAAGTGGGCACACGCATCCATGAAATGATGTCAGCATGCAGGTGTAAGCTTTAGACTGGATACCCCTTCCACGATGTTTACTTTTCTCTAGCCGCCACCCATGGTTGAATCCATTTACGTACATAGGCGTCAGCCATGATGCCACCGATCGATCGCCTATAAATCCCAGGCCGGCCGGTGTCTCGCTGTTGCCTCTGCTTAACAAGTTCTATCCAACAAGGTTCCACCTTAAAGACAAAGTACATGGAAAAATTAGACATGGATGTTGGGCAGACGAGCGAGGTGACATGTGTCGACTTCTGGGGCAACGGGTTTGGCATGCGGGTGCGGATCACGCTGCGCGAGCTTGGCGTGCCATTCGAGTACATCGAGGAGGACCTCCGAGTGCGCGAGAGGAGCGACCTGGTGCGGCGGATGAACCCCATCCACCGCTCGATTCCCATTCTCATCCACCATGGTCGTCCGGTCTGCGGCTCCATCAACATCGTCGAGTACATCGACGAGGTTTGGGGCGGCGAGGAAACCACCCGTTTGCTCCCTAACAACCCCGCCGACAGGGCCGACGCCAGGTTCTGGGCTGACTTCATTGACCACAAGGTATACCATGCCATCTGGGTGATATTTTACGGTTTGGGGTAAATTTGGTTTCGTTCGACGTGCTAATTTACCTGTGATGGCCTGAATGAAATTATTAGGTGTTCAGCACTCAGACGAGGTTTTTCACGAGCAAGGGCGAGGAGAAAGACGCGGCCAAGGAAGAGCTCATCCAGCAACTCAAACGTCTAGAGGAGGTGCTCGGGGACAAGGCCTTCTTCTCCGGCGATGAATTCGGGTTCCTGGACGTCGTGTTCATCCCGTTCTCAAGCATGTTTTATGGGTACGAGCAGCATGGAGGGTTCAACCTTGAGGTGGAGTGCCCCAAGCTGACGCGGTGGGAGAAGAGGTGCAGGCAAAGGGAGAGTGTGAGCGAGGTTCTCCCTGATGGGAAGGCCCAGTACGACTTACACAAGGAGTTTTACGGAATCGAGTAAACCGAATTGTGCTTGTATGCTACATAAATTGTGCTTGTATGCTACATAAGTTATCATCGTTACCATATAGAAATGGAGTTTGCCTCACTTCACTAGTAACCAGGTACCGTATCAGTAACGATTTAATAGTGATGGGTGCCTGCGCCCGTTAGTGATATGCATTTAGAAGCCATCACTCATAACTTTTCATGTAGTAGTGTAACTTGGCATTTCAAAAAACAGGAAATGCAAGTTATTAAGAACAAGATAGAGTATAAAGGTATATATATTAGTGCAGAATCAAGTTTTAGACTAGATCTCAAGTGCAAATGATGAAGAAATTCTGCTGCGAAGTTCACACTTTCCCGTTGAATATTTATGATCCTCCGGGAGGTGCTTTGAGTTACAACACAATGCGCTGAGGGTGACGACATCAGAAATGGTTGATGTTCCGAATGTGTATGTTCAATGTATGTAGAAATTAAAATGTGTACGTGTGTGATATGTGTATGTGCAATGTATTGGAGAAATGATGTTCAAGTATGTTGAGTTGATTAACATGGAATTCAGGTGTTCTATAGTCCGATGCATATATACTTTGAATCAAGTAAGATCTAAATCGATTTCCTACTTGAAATCTACAACATGCAGCTTCAGGAAAGGCTATAGAGTCTGCAATACAGAAATCCCTCAAGGAAGCAGAGTACAGTCCCAGTTCCCTACTATCCTCTCTCTCTCTCTCTCTCAAGCATAATAAGAAAACATGGGCCGGCCGGCCACACACATAAGAAATGTTTCCCTTCCAAATTAACCAAGTCACTGAATTAGCAACAGATTAAACACCCTTGACACGATTCCCTAGTTAAGTAAGCAGGACTCTTCCCCAACACGACTGTTAGCTAGCTAGCTAAATTCACCCGCTGCTGCTCACTGTTACCGCCTCAGTTCTTGCGCACGGCGACCCACGCGAAGTGGCCGTGCACGAGCGTCGTGGCCACCATCAGGAACACGCTAACCGGCGAGCCCAGGCCGTACCCGGCATTGCAGCCACTCCCGTACTGGCACCAGTCCTCGAAGATGACGATGGCCAGGAAGGAGGCAGCGGCGGAGAGGGCCACGGCGAGGAGGAGCATCCCACGCAGCAGCACCCTCTTCCACTTCGCCGCGATACAGCCAAGCCCCTCCACCACGGCCTCGTCGCGGGCCTTGTGTCCGGCGGCCCTGGTGCCGGCCTCGGCGTCAAAGGCCTTGTCTCCAGCGGCGGCAGCGGTGATGGCACTGTCCTCAGCGGCGCCGACGCAAATCTTAACCGTGAGGAGGAGCACGGCGGCGGCAAGGGTGGCGCGGACGAGGAAGTAGTTGGCGAGGACGACGCGCTGGTAGAGAAGCTCTGTCCCGCAGGCGTTGGCCGGGATGGCGCCTGGAAGCACCGAGACAGTGCCCACCATGAAGATGTACCACAGCAGACCCAGCTGCTGCGTGGCAGTGTTCTTGAACATCGCCATGGCCGGCTGCCTCGCTCTAGCTGCTGCTGAAACAAGGTCGCTATTTAGTAGGACTCTGGGAGAGAGGAGCGTTTATATAGTCCACACCTGCATAACACATGATGACAATGGCTAAAAATTGGGCATACACATGTCAAAACTTCTATACATCAAAAAAAAAATTAGGCATACACATGTAAAAAATTCTATGGATAGTAAAATTAGGTCGTCAAAAGTAAGGCATACATTAAAAAAAATGGATACTAGTATCACTAGATTCCATTTGGATGACACATCTCCAGCAATTACAGTTCCATCTGCCAGTCACAGTTTCAGGTTGCAATGGCTGCCCACATAGCTGAGCCAGGTCACTTATCAAAGTTACTAGATCTAGCAGTGTTTTAAATGTTGCAAACAGATGCGCGTAAGTCAGAATAATAACTTGAGAACTCCCCCTGTTGCTCGATGCATCATGCCAGAAAATTCAGAGTCCACCATCTCTGTCATCAGTGGTAATTCCAGTACCAATTTGCACCGCATAGCATCCCATTTGAGATGGTCGATTAGACCAGAGGAATGGATTTTATTTTATTTTGAATTTTTCAGAGGAATGAATGTAGCTCGGCTTTACATTGAATGCCAAAACACACCGTTTGCTACCAGAGGTTCCAGTTTACAGTAGGGCATCATAAAGCATAATGTGCAGAACTACTGCTACTGCTACTGCTACAGAGGAACCATAAACTCAGCAGATTGAGTCGTTCATTACATTAGCCTGCTATCTACTGTCAGACAACTGGTCACCAAACTCTTCCATGGAATTCTAATGATGCTAGTGTGGTGTAACGAATTCTAATGATCCATCCAAGAAGCAAGTGGGTAGCAAAATTAGGCAGACACATAAAAAAACTGGCTACTTTCATTTGTTCAGAAATTGCTACCAACTAGCTACTTTTCTGGTCCCAAAGTCTCACGGCTCTGCTCATCACATCACATATTCACATGTACGTTAAAATAACACCACAAGTAGCTACTGCTATGCACAAATTGGGGCCTGTTTTCACCTTGAGCTGGACAGAGCCGCTGCCGGGAGGAGTGGCGGGCTCGCCGGGGAAGATCCCGGCGACGTAGAGCTCCAAGGCGGGCGCGGTACCAGATCGATCTCGTACGTGGGCGCCCCGGTATACGGAAGCTCGGTTCAGAGGCGAGGTGGGCGAGCTCGGAGCAGACCGCGGCCGGGAAACTAGGAGTGGAGGCGACGTACGCGAGCTAGGATGTGGGCGGAGTACGACCGGGGCGGGTATCTGCAGGTGGCGCCGGCGTGGTAGCAGTAGGACGGCGGCGCCGGCGTGGCGGTGGCGGTGGCGCGCGCCTCCTAGGGTTCTTGTCCGGCGAGACGGACGTGAACGGCAGAGTGGGGGAAAAGAAACCAACAGCTCACTTGGCCAGTTTGGAATTTAGAGACCGGTGTAAAATGTTCAAAAGTAATTTGACCTTTTTTTTATTTTTAAGGAAAATAATGTGACTTATTAATGGACGATGCTGAGCGTCCCCGATATAATGGTTTCCATCGTCCTGCTTTCGTTGCCTGACACTGTCCTGTTTTTTGCTCACAAATCCTGTTTTGCTGCAAAACAGCTTTTTTTGCTATATATATTTTGGCTTTTTTTCTGAAGAAAAAAAAAAGTTCGTTTCAGAAAATAAAACGTCTCGCCGGCAGCAAAAAAATTGTGCTAATGTAGCAAAACCGACCTCGTCAGATACTCGCCGGAGACTTTCGCCGAAGACCTTGTAGCAAAAACTTTGCGCTAGTGTAGCAAAAACATGAGAGTAATTGTAGCAAATAATTTATATTAGTGTAGCAAAAAGTCGAGTTCGTCGGAGAATTGTGGTGGCACCAACCATAATTTGTAGCGAGAATTTATAAAAAAAACATGGTAGAATTTGGAGAAGATCAATGAAGCAAAGACAAAACGAGTACATAGCAAATTATAAATGAGTATGTAGCAAAATCAGCTTCCCCGCTTCGCCCCAAAAAAGATAGCAGAAGTCGTTGTCGTCGGTAGCAACGTCGTCGACCCAAGGTAGCATTGTCGATCACCATATGTAGCAACTCTCGCCGGAGACCTCATGGACACATCACAGCAGGAATACGGCGGGACGGTTCACGGCGAGCACGCTGGGCGACAGGCGATGCGTGCGGTGGGTGCAGCGTGAGTGAGCATGCGGGGTGTCGATAGGCGTCATCGGCAGCACCGCCACCGACAACGACTGCCAGAGCTCCCCACTCCACCCAGGCCCTGACTCCACCATGGCCATGAATTGGAGGCGGCTAGGAGGAGGAGAGGCTTGGGAAGGAGGATAATAATGGAGCAGAGGAGTGAGGTTGGGGTGGCGCGGCGGCGTTCCGGGGCAAGGAGCACGGACCATCGGAGGTCTGTGGAGCCGGCCATGGCTGCGGCGGCCGGAGGAATCATGGTGCTTCACAACGGCGTGCGTGGGTGGGCTCCTATGGCAGTGCGGCGTCAGCGAAGTCCAGCGCGGGGACCAAGAATTGGGAGCCAGGCCAGGTGCGAGGGGCGTCACCCAGGAGGTCGCCCTGCCGGTGACGCGGCACATAGGAAACTCAGGGTGGAGAAGAGGATTTGGTCTGGAAGAAGATAAGGTGGGCCCTAGTACATCACGCATGCAGTTCAATGCGTGGGCAACTTTCCAACCACCCGGACGATGGAACCACGGGATCCCCCGGGTGATACATATCATTTTCCCTTATTAATTGACTAAACAAATCACAACCAACAATAATACTAACACATCAAACATATAAAACAAAATCTCCAATATGATCCGGTTAGAGCATCTCCACCGTCGAGCCACAAATCATAGTCGGCAGTGGGGTGGCAAGCGGGACGGGGTGTGGGACTAGTCTATAGTGCAATTTATCTGGATGTAGCATTAAATGAAGATGAACCCCTCTAGTACAATTTGTAGTAATCCATGTATTTTGTGGGATATGCAGGGTCTTGCTTGTGCAACCCTAGCCGGCAGCAGCATCGGCAAAGAGCTATTGGGGCGGCACCGCTTGATGACCCACAAGTATAGGGAATCGCAACAGTCTTCGAGGGTAGTATTACCCAATTTATTGATTCGACACAAGGGGAGTCAAAGAATACTTGCAAGCCTTAACAATTGAGTTGTCAATTCAGCTGCATCTGGAAATAGTTCTTACTCACAGAAGTTTAACAGTAGCAACAGTTTGTAGTAGCAATGAAGATAAAACAAGAGAAATAGTAACGATAAGATGTGAGGATTCGTCACGGTAGGCATAGGGATGGATGGATGGGCATTGCATGGACGAGTCTAAACATGTAAGTTCATGATCTAGGGCATTGCAGATAAATAAAAATAAGCATCCAAGTACTAAACAATCATAGGCATGTGCTCCATATATAGTCATGTGTGCTCGCAATGAGAACTTGCACAACATCTTTTGTCCAGCCAACCCGTTGCAGCGGGGCCTCTAGGGAACTGCTGGCAATTAAGGTGCTCCTTTTAATAGAGCACCGGAGCAAAGCATTAACACTCCATGAACACATGTGATCCTCACACCACAGCCATCCCCTCCGATTGTCCCAATTTACATCGCCACTTCGGGGCCTTTGGATCCAGACAATGATATGTATACACAACCTGCAGATAAGATCACAAACAATACTATCATAATGATTCAACAATAAGTTTAGATCTGAGATCATGGCACTCAGGCCCTAATGACAAGCATTAATCACAACAAGTTGCAACAAAGTCAAATAGCACTAATAGAGATACTAGGCACTATGCCCTAACAATCTTATTTGATTACATGATAGAACTCGTCCAATCCCTACCATCCTCATAGCCTATAGCGGGGGATTACTCACTCATGGATGAGGGAAACATGGACGGTTGATGGAGAGGCGTTGGTGATGACGATGGCGATGATCCTCTCCAAATTCCCTGTCATGTCAGGGTGCCAGAACGGAGTTTATGGATCTGAATCGCGGTTTCTGGTGGTGGCGGTGCAGTGGAACTCTTTCTGGAAAAACGTTGAACCCCCCTCAGTTTTTAGGTCAAGAGGCTTCTTATAAGCGACGAGGGAGGCCGAGGGGGTGCCTGGGGTGGCCGCACCCCCTAGGCACGGCCAGGCCTAGCCCGCGCCTGGCAGGGGTGTGGGCCCCCAGCCCTCCACTCCGTCTCGTACTCTGGCTCCGTGGATCTTCTGGTGAAATAGGATTTATGGCATATTTTCCGGGATTTTTCCTGATAGTTGATTTTCTGCACAAAAACTAGACACCAAGGTAATTCTGCTGAAAACAGCGTCAGTCCGCGTTAGTTGTATCCAAATCACACAAGTTTAGAGGAGAAACAATCGCAAAAGTATTCGGGAAAGTAGATACGTTTTGGATGTATCAACTCCCCCCAAGCTTAGCTTATTGCTTGTCCTCAAGCAATTCCGTTGAAAACTGAGTGCGATAAAAGAACTTTCACGAACACATTTGCTTCAAATGATGTATATATTCTTAGCACATGAGTAGATGCTTAAACTATTCATATTAAGAAGTATGCAACTAAGTCTACTCAATAGTCATTGCAAGCTATGAAGAGAAACCAACTCAATAATAATAAGTAGCATGAAACATAAACATAAGCAACATTGCAATGCTCATACGAAGGTATGATAGAGTGGTATCTCGCTTGCCTTTGTTTGTAGAGCATAATATAAATGCTAAGGCACCTCTGAAGTTCAAGTGAAGACTATAAGTAAAGATATCAGAGATACAAGCATCGAAGTCATGACAAAATTAACCAAGTTTTGAGACAAACACAAGAATGACAACTATGCTCTCAAGAAGGTGCTCATAAAATAAGTGGTGACTCAACAAGAAAGTGAAAAGATTTTGAAAAGTTTGAAAGGCTTCCAAATGGTTTAGCAGCAGCGATGGCGATGGCGATGCGTGATGCAGCAGCGAGTAGCAGAGCGATGGCGAGCGATGTGAGCAGCAGCAGTAGTAGTAGCAGGAGCAGCAGCAGAAGTAGCAGCAGCAGCAGTAGTAGCAGTAGGAGCAGCAGTAGTAGGAGCATCAGCAGTAGTAGTAGTAGCAGCAGCAGTAGTAGTAGTACTAGGAGTAGTAGTAGGAGTAGGAGTAGCAGTATTAGTAGTATTAGTAGTAGTAGTAGTAGTAGTAGTAGTAGTAGCAGCAGCAGTAGTAGTAGGAGCAGCAGCAACAATAGTAGTAGCAGCAACAGTAGTAGTAGTAGGAGGAGGAGCAGCAGCAGTAGTAGTAGTAGTAGTAGTAGTAGTAGTAGGAGCAGCAGCAGTAGTAGCAGTAGTAGCAGTAGCAGTAGTAGTAGTATCCTGGCCGCGCCTGGAGGGGGTGTTCCACCCTCGAACTCCGTCTCTGCTTCGTTTTCGTGTCAAAACCTTCCTTATGCATTGAAACTTCGTAATATATAACCCCCGGATCCCCTGAGGTTTGTGCATTGTGTTCTCGTCGTGTTTTTGTTTTGATATGTATTTGTCAGGAAATCTTCTCAAGTTTAGAGCACCATGGCCTCCCCCGATGACAAAGGGAAGAAGCCCGAAGAAGAAGAGCCTCAAGTTCCCAAGGAGGAGGATATTCCGATAGGTTATGAAGGAGACATGGAGGAGGACAAGCAACCGGACACCCGCGCTACCGTCGCAAGCATTGGTTTGGTGGCACAACCTACCCATCTTAAGAAGACAACACAGATGTCTATAGGAGGGAAACCTCCACGTCTCTTCTACAATCCACAACCATCTCCTCCACGTAACAAGAGACCCTTCCATACACTTATACATGAATATCAATATCAACATGTGCCCAAAGGAGATTTGCCTTAGGTTTGGTATATGCATCGTTCTAACAATGCAGAGAAGGATCATGCTAAGGATGAAGAGTGGGGAAAGAATAACAAGAACTGGTATTCTCGGACTGACATGATCATGAACCATATAGAGCAAAACTCGGAGCTAATCCGTACTCTTACTTTTGAGTTTGAGGAGTTGAAGAAACTTATTGAGGAGCTTATCAAGAGAACACCACCACCACCGAGGGAGTAATTCGTCATCAGGTTTGGCATCCCCTTGGCTTGTTCCAAGCTTGGGGAGTGTCGCGGTATCACCACTATTATCTTTTATCTTTTACCTTTTTAGTGGATTCATATCTATGGTAGAGGGGTTATCTTATAGTTTGGTTTGCATGTGGAAGTATCTCTCCTTTAGTTGATTATCTATGTATCCCTTGGTGTAAGGGCCTTTATTGGAATATTAATGAGAAGTCTCATCTTTTACTTTTTGCATTTCTTATTTTTAGTTTGCAATCTCTATTATATAATACATCTTGTTGTTCAGTATTGGCAGCACTTTGGGATCATCAAGTGGATCTAAATTGGTTTTGGCAAACTGAGTTCTGGTCAGTGGCATTAATTTGAAAGAAAAATAAAGAAATAAAAAGCTTACAGGTATTTGGTATCATTTGTTTTCTTTCTTTTTGGATCATAAGCCTAGGGGGATGCATTGTGTATTTGGCTACTAATCGTGGGGTTGCCGGAGTGACAGAAACCTAAACCCCCGTTAGGACACCTTTGCACAAGGGAGCGTAGGATCTCAGAGTTTAAGGTTGTGGTTAGATTTATATCTTAATTACTTTCATGTAGTTACGGATGTTTGTAGGGTGTTTAATCACAAGTATATATAGTCCTAGGAAGGGCGGTATGTTAGCACATGTTCACCCACACAACACTTATAAACACCAGAGAAGAGTACTCAGCTATTTGAAGTGAAAGTACTTGATGGAATTCCCATGTGTCCTCGAGAACGTTTGGTCCTTATAAGTATTTCCACCGGCTTGTCCTTTGCTAAGAAAGGATTGGGCCACTTGCTCCATTTGTTCGTTACTTCTGTTACTTGCTATTTGTTTTATTGACTTGTCAGAAAACCACTAAAAATCCGTTTGCTAAGTATTCACAGGGATTTCCTGCTCCATGACACTGTTCAGCACCTTCTGCTCCTCGTTGGAATCGACACTCCTATTAATCGAAAGTACTACGATACACCCCCTATACTTGTGGGTCATCACCTTTCATGTTCTATGAGAGGGCTTAATAGGCCTGATATGTACTGATGGCAACAACTTCGTGTATACCAACTCGTTGGGACTCCAAGTGCAGAGTGTTGTAGCAAGCGTCTTTTCCCCACAAGGGTGACTTGAAGATTTATATCGAACTCTCCTGGAATTGGCAAAGAGCATCTTTTTCTTCTCTTCTCAAGCAACCCGTAAAACAAAGTTTTTGCCTTGTGTCTCCAACTCCACCGTATGGTTGTCAAGCACAAGGTTTCGTCTTAGTAATATGAAATGATAATAATACAAAGTAAAGTAAAAATAATAATAAATTATATCAAAGATAAATGATAGTAGTAGTGTTTGAAGGTTATTTATTATGATAAAAATTGGACCAGGGTTTATGGGTTTACTTGTCTACTCTCTTTTAAGTTGCAGTAGACATAAAACAATTCATGATCAATATAATATTGGTGAAACTTATATGTTTGATAAGCATTCATATGGGCATCACGTCCTAACATAGAGATGACGCAACACGTTTCTCTTATACTTCTCTAGAAAGGGAAAACTTCAAGCAATCTAGAATTAAGAATTAATAGAGCATAGCCTTAAGTACTTTGACATGATGTTTGAATAATAAATATGCTACCTTGAACAAACAAGATTATCAAGCTGTCACAAGATAATTATAGCACATGAATTCATTTAATCTCTAGTAATATAACAAAAGAAAGGTAAAAGTCATAGTAGATCTTGAATTTGTTTTCACTATTCAATAACCACCACCATGTAGTTACTTCATCTTATACACACTTTCTCCCACACACGCTCTTACATACAAGTTGGATCAAAATAAGCAATTAAGAACGAGATATATCATATGGATCTATCAATACATCTTACACATAGATAGGTTCCAATCGCATATATCAAATCATGGAATAAAGATTCATCACATATTAATTACATATATGACCATAATTATGTTGGGCAGCTCATATGGTACTAAATTTATTAAAAACAAGAGAGAGAAAGATATCAAGCTATTGCCATAAACCCATAGTCGGTGGACTACTCCCTCTTCATCATGGTGATGAAGTTGGAGATGTTGAAGAAGGTAGAGATTCCTACAGAGGCATATATATCCGGCGGAGTTTTCCCTTCAATCTTAGCTGGTTCTTACTCTCTTTTGGTATTTCTATGTTTCTGAGGCGCTCTCCTCGAGGATGCCCTAGGGGACCCTTTTTATAGCAGTTTTTAGGTTAAACCATGTTGGTGCGTGAAATATTAAAGCGAATCGGACGATCGAGGACCGTAAGAGGTGTGGTATGGAGCGTGCACTAGGGCATGCCGTGCCACTCACACTCTTTCGGGCCTCCGGGCCTCCCTCGTGAGGTCCAAGCACTTCAGAGAATCGTCATCTAAAAATATTGGCTTTCGGAGAATCTTAGCTCGATTGAATTTTGTTTAGATCTCTGAAAGATCAAAATATACAAAACATGGTTTATCTTTCCTACAGAGTTATAAACAAAATAAAGGGAATCATTGGTAAATCCTCAAAAAATTAATATAAAACATAGTTATTATATTATAAATATTATAGAAATATGAGAATATGTGTCAATAAACTATGAAGTTCATATATGCATTTTACATGCATCATGTACTAGTGATACATACATACATACATACATACATACATACATACATACATACATACATACATACATACATACATACATACTGTACATCGGGAAACGAATTGCATCTTAATCTTTATAGTGAGTACATAAATGCTTTTCATCGGTACATGTTCATGTGCTGTTGTGAATCGAGTTTGGGATGAGATACATGGAAACCCGGCGACGTGATCTTCACTTGGACCTTGATCTGCTGCTGCTTGCCGGATTGATGAGTTGTTTGGCGACTAGCCGAAGCGGAGACGTCGTTGGAAGAGAGCCCTGTCCAACCCACAGGCACGAAAAAGTCACTTCCATAGTGAAATTGTATTTTCCCAGTACTCTCGTGAAGGTGGAAGAAGTAGTAGCCCTGCAGGAGACTACTATTGTTGGGAGTCTGAGCTTGCAGTGTCATATAAATCCGCAGACACTGATAGCGGTTTCGCAATGGCACCACAACCACGGACCTCCCTAGTTCAAGTGGAACCATGGAGTCAGCGACGGAAGGTACAAGCTCGACTTTGTCACCCTCTTGCCGGCTGAAGAGAACTACTTCATTCGCGCTTGGCGATCCGCAGAATGCAGTGATCGTACCGTGCACACTGGTGATAGCAGGGAGGAGAAGGCTGACCTCCATGGTGGCCTCCACCGCGTCACTCCACACCGCGTACTTCACTTTGGCGAGGGGGAGGCCGTTGCCTGTGGTTCTGCTAATGTTAGGTTCCAATACCCTGTCAACGCCGTCGGCGTAGCAATTCCAGAACATTTCAGCAATGACGTCCCTAGATTGATCTGTCCTGGCGGCGCCGGAGATGATTCCATTGAATTGAATGATGACGCTCCCCTCAGCTGAGATGGCTCTGTATGGTCCGGTGAGTGGCAAATATAGAGAAGATCTCCTCCCTGAAGTTGTTCCCTGGAAACACAGATCGGAGGAAAAACATTAAAACAAACCATTTGAATCTATCTATATATATATATATATCGATCATGTTCATACCTGTGTGTGATTGTAAATGATCTGGCCGCGTTTCCCGTCGAAGACGGCGATGGTGCCAATGGTATCTATAGGTCCGAAGATTATCACATGGAACACCTCCAGAAGCGGACGGCCGAGGACCGACTTGCCGACTGTCGTAGGATTACGATCAGGTGAGTTGAGCAGCAGGTGAAATACTGTGAGTAAACGGTTTCTCTCCAGGCTTTGGTCCTGCATACTCAGCAATCTGCGTGACATACTCCTCCAGGTCTTGATGTACTCCACGTGTTGCGCCCCGAGTTCTGTTCCGTCCTGCAGCTGGTCCCAACCTTGTGTCACCGTGTTGAAGTGTGGCATCATCCGGGCAGACTCGCAGATCATGACACACATGAGTGCTAAATCCCGTCTTATTGTGTCCGTCGTATCAGCAGCAACAGCAGCAGCAGCACCCACTCCTCCTCCGTATCCAGAGAGCCTACGCACCGCGTCTATCGCGGGGTACTTTCCCACATGAAAATTCACCAAATCTCCATAGCCCACGTCGCACCCTAGAAAGGTCGACCCTTCAATAAACCTCATGCTCTGGTTCTCCAAGCCAAACTCGTACCACTTTCCCTCGCCATTCTTGAAGCCAATAAGGTACACGTTGTCATCGCGGACAGCTAATGTTGTCCGCATAGCTTTACTGGTTTCTTTGTCATGTGCCACAACATTAATGTGCACCCACCTAGAAGGCTGTCTCGGATGTTTTTGAACGGGGAGCAAAGGATGACCCTCCAGCCATGGATGTTTGTCAATGTACCGGCGTTGAGGATGGTGGGCGAGCTTCTCACGAAGCTCGACGATAAATCTTCCGTAATATTCACCATCCTCATCTAGGTCCAAGTCCATGTTCACGGTTTCAGGCGCCATCCTGCATGACTTGCATTCCGTTAATATTTGATTATCTTTGTACGATTAGTATATATGAGATTGTAGCGGGCGACTAACAACACCAAAGGGTGTGACACTGTGTTTATATTGACGTCTAGTGTCTAAGGTTTATAATGTACAAGAGATCAAATAAATGCTAAGACACAATCAATCTATCCTAAATTAATGGGATTACATACTAACTAACTGGGTTAGCATGGTGGTATACACGACTAACTCTGACAATCTTGATGGATATGTTACATGAGAATGACACTATAGTGGTATAAAACGAATAAAATTGAGATGTAATTTATAATGTACATATTTCGGGATTATAGACTATAGAATAAGATCAGAATGAAATATAGAAAACAATAACATAATATATCAGTTTGCAGAACATTGATCCAAATAAAAAACGATCAGAATTATATTTTTGTGAAGCAATATAAACTAAGTGAAAAATTAGATTCATCATATTTATAAACAAAATATGAAGGTAAAACATATACAATTAAATATATATACTAGGAATATGTATTATAAATATTACAATCATGGAATGAAAATTTGACACCCGTTGAGTTAAATCACTATATATGTTCCCCTCCAGATCTATGAGTTCTGAATACAAAATATGCAATTTAGAGTATACTAAAAAATGGATGTATAATAGGTGATGAAAAACACTAAAACTATTATTTAAGATTAACCCTTTTAACACAGTATACAACACAAACTTAATACCATCCGAATAATTATGAATCAAAAAGTTGTATTATCTAAATAAAATTCTTTTCGTTCCAAAATACAAGCCAAATAAATTTAGTCAGAAGTCAACATTCTCCAAGTTTGTCCAATTTTGTAGCAAAAAATATGGACATCTACATCGTTGTGTGTTTATTCACCGTTATAGATATTATTCTCTTATAAATATCATGTCACACTTAGTTAGGTTTGATTTTTACATGAATTTATGCACATTATATTATAATTTCGTGGATTTTTTTTACGTTTCTTTATTCGGATAGTTGATTCTACACTTCCAAGGAAAACATAGTCTTTGTATTCTCATTTTTCCTAGCATTAATGCCATCAATAAAAAAAAAAAAAAACATGCACAATTTTGAGTTAACTCCTACTATGTTTACGTGTAACGCTTTTCGAAAGGAAAAGCCTTCATGAGGAAAAATACATACAGAGCAACCATTAAATTATTTATATTCACACTTTTGATTCTTATGTCCAAGGGATATATACCTATTTTAAAATAGAAAAGTAAGGACAATTGTAATACTCCCCCGATCCATAATAAGTGCAGCTGTTTTTATACATGTACTACATTGTACTAAATCAGAGATACTTTTCATAGATAAGACGAAGAAACATAATTGTTCAACACACTTAAATGGAGGTGTATCATGAATGAAATAATGCTTCATCAACTAGCGCTCCAACAAAATTTGTGGAAAATGAGAAATAAAATTTGCCCGTTGGATTGAGAGCGAATGTTAAACTTTTTATGGACTAAAGTGGGGATGGAGTAGGAAATTGTGACACAAAACTTCTTGAAATATCATTGAATTGTTGTACTTTCCATCATGGTGCACCCCTAATGTTTTGCTCCATACTTCTCGTATATACAATATATACTTTTCTTTTATATTTCCACTATGAAGATTGGATATTTCCCAAAAAAATTAAAGTATTTTTTCTGCATTCCAAAAATTATTTTGTACTTCCTCTTTGGATCGAAGGCTTATACTTCCTGAGACTGAAGTCTTGTTCTTCTAGTATAAAGATTACATACTTCTTGAGAATTTTGTAATTTATATTTTCTTGGAATTCAAAATAGATGTGTAATTCCTTTTGTGTCAAATATTGTTCTATAAAACTGTTTTCCTATGCTTGGTGCAGCCTTTTTAAAGTTTGTTCTTCTTGAACATATACTTTCCTTCCAACTAGGTTTGTACTGTCGTCTTTTTAAAGTATATACTTCTCTATCTTGACAGCCGTACTTATCTATGAAAGTTTGTTTGTTTACTTCGTATTTCTTGTTTTCCTTTATACTTCTCTGTTGAAAGGTTTTACTGCCTTTTTTAGGTGTGTCTAGTACTTTCTATCTGATGTATCTCCACCACGTGTACTTTCTATCTGATGTATCTCCACCACATGTACTTTCTGAAACGCCCCAAATATACTTCTTATTCTAACATTTTTTTTCGGAAATGGCTTATTCTAACATTTGGCTGTTACAGACCAAAAGAGAAGCTTGAAGCGTATACTGCTAGTCTTCCTTTTCCTATGTATTTTCTCCCCTGAATCTCTCTCCTCTGCTTTCCTTTGCTATGCAGCTCTTTAGGAAAAATCAAGAGCATAGCATCTGAAAAAAAGCATAGCTAGCTGCTGCATCGGCCGTGAGAGCAGAAGGCAGATCTTCAAAGACAAGATTGCAGGCAAATCGATAGACCAAATCTTCAAGGCTTTAGGAAAAAAACAACGGCAGGAGGCTGGCATCAGGATGCCACCAGTTCTTTAGTCCGCGCAGGGAAGCTCGAGATGCATGGAAACGAGCGCAACTAGGGTTGAACGCAGAGAGCAGGCAACAAGTTACGCTACTGAGAGCCGGCGGAGGGGATGCTATTACCGGGGGCGCCACAAGCCGTTCCCGCGCCGCGATGGCTCGGGATAGGGGAGCCGGCGGTGGAACAGCCTGAGGCGGCACGCAGGACTTCCGCCCGCAAGGGTAGAAGGTCCTTCGGTGTGGTGGAGCTCGCCGGAGGTAGAGTTCCTTATGCATGTATGTATGTATATGTATGTAGAAATATAAAGCAAATGAAAATTGGAAGTAACATACGTACATAAATAACTGTCATTACCTGAGCTAGCTGCAGAGATCACTGCACGGATGTCGTTCGACGACGGACAATTTGAGAGAGTCTAATAAATGGCAAATGGAACGCTAGCTCACGGGATGTTATGACCATGGAAGGTCAAGCATAAATACACGAGTTAGAGGAAAGGCCTATGGTACCTAATTTGTTATTTTTATTAGGAAGGGGCTCTCTTTAACAATCCGTCAAATGAAGTTGATAAATGTCGCTCTCGATCTACTAGGACTGACAGCAATTACGTAGTTAAATAAACCAGAATACTACCGGCAGTTCTAGCTAGCGTTGACATTAAGTAAAGAGATGAACAAGTTATAGCGACACACCGAATCTGACAGCTCTTACCTGTAGAAATAAAGAACGGACAGCTCTATTATTTTTAAGGAAAACTCACAACTAGCATAATGGGTCTGGACATTCATTATAAACAAAGTGTGCATATAAAAAAGAAACAGGGATCATGTCAGAGCATTACTTAATCCAGAGGAATAACTTAACTTACTACCCCTGATGCTCACCATGTCAGAGCATCCAGAGTTCCTCTCCATGGAATTAATGAGAGATATAGGGTACTAACAAACTAAACGCTGCAGGTTGATTCCTAGTATTTGCACACTCGAAAGGGTTTGCACTTCCTTTCCACACGCCATTACAACCACTTTTTCATCGGATGAACTCTGAACATGCTTTTGGGAAGTGCAACAATGCAGATTAGCCTACCGAAGCAGGTTAAATACCTTTGGGTAGCCTACCGGATAGACACAATATTTTCCTTTGGTTAGCCTACCGGAGCAAGTTAAATACCAAGGACAGCGTGCCAGAACAAAAAACGGTCTCGAATACATCCATCGTATCTCACTCATGGTTTTGAATTTCAGTTTCAGAAAATTTTCAGCTCCTACCGAAATCACGGAAGGAGTTGTTCAGTCAGAACATGATGTTACAGCGTCTTAAGGTTTTCCTCTACCTTTGTAAACACACCAAAGTTGAATGATGAAAAGAACATCCACTGATCAGGTGAGACAGATGGCAGGCGCTACGTACAGCGTCAACCAAGGTTCAGTTTATGTAGGAGTAGCAAATCAAGTACTCTCGCTCTCTGATTCATAAAAAAACCACAACCTTCACGATCTCTGATCTCCCATCTCCACAGAATCCGCCGCTCCAAATAAATTTAGATGTACATGAATGGTACCAATAGAAATTAAACCAAACGATATTCACACAAAAAGAATCAGTCATCCATTGCTAAATATTTTTCAATAAGAAACACTAAAAATATTATTAAACACATAGTGCATTAATATAATCAACTGCAAGACTTGTTCATGGGCGACTGAAACAATCTTGTGGAGAATGCAACACTAGCCTAGGCTATGATGGAGCGTGGGCTCATGAGGACATTATCGTCGGAACTCAGAACCACCTTGGCCTAGCTCCATAATACGGCGGTGGTGGTGGAGGTGGTGGTGGGTAGCACGGGCCATACCCGTATGACGGCTTGGGCCCCAAGTAGACGATTCCCTCGACGTGGGACCTATCCTTGCGGTCGCCGGCGTCGACCACAGAGACACGCCTCCTCCACATGGATGTGCGACCGCCATGACGCGTCTCCACGAGTCGCCGGAGAAAATACTTAGTCGCCCACGGGTCTAGGTGAGAACCGCCGTAAATCTGGACCAGGCCTAACTCCCCCGACACGGCAACCCTACGGGCACCTGCATGCAACCGGCCATGCCCATGTGCCATGTGATCGAGACCCATCTAAAGAGTATATTTCTACCCCCCTCCCGAGAATATAGAGGCCACCTGACTTCTCAACCGTTGGATTGGTCGTCCAAACTACCTCCAGCCGTTCGATCGAGTCACAGGTGGTCCGAACCGTCGGATCGGTTAGATCCTGGCCGTCTGTCTGCATGCCTGTTGGGATCATGTTCTTACTCGCACTCACCCCACCTCTAGCTACCGCCCCTGACGGTAGGGGCCTGCGTTTTGCAGGGCCCGCTGGTCTGGGACCGTGGGAGCGTGGCGATCTGGATAAACCTTCAGCACCGGAGCCGCGCGGTGGCTCCACTGTGGTTTTACAGACCGCGCAGGGGTAAACTTGCCCTTCCTCGACCAAACCCTATCACGTCCACAATCCAGCCTCCCGCCGCCCACGCGTTTCCCTCCTCTCCCCGCGTCTCTCCCATGGCGTGGCGCCGCGGAAAGCAAGCAGGCGACGGCGGGGGCAGTCTCCTCAGCCCATCTTCATCATCCACGGCGGTGGCTGGGTAGGGTTTGTGGGCATGGTAGAGGAGCTCACGGGGAAGGCGAGGACGACGGCCTCCCTCTACCACGATCTAGACAAGGACCCCCTCCCCAATATTCTCGCGGCGTCCGAGTGCGTGTGCAGCGAAGGTGGCGGCCATGGCGGCGGAGCGACAAGGGGGCAGAGGTGGAGCCATTCCTGGCGGTGGAGCGATAAGGGGGCAGAGGTGGAGGCCTTCCTGGCGGCGGAGAGAAAGGGGGCAGTTGGGCGGCGGCCTCCTCTACCCCGACCCTCCCCAGTCATCTAGCAGCATCTGGGCGCGTACATCAGCGGCGGCGACAATGGAGGAGGGGGCGCGTGAGTTGGCGGAGCAGCGGCCATTGCTTGCCGCCACTCTCAGCTTGCCCCGCCTCCTCTGCTGCTTGACCTCCGCTGCCGTCAGCCCCGCCCGGAGTTCCGCCGCCTCCACCGAAACTTTGGTCGTCACGTTTGATGGATTCAAGCTCTGCCTCCTACAGCCCCCCGCATGTTTACCTCGAGCACGGAGATTGAAGGCAGGCTGCGACGGGACCAATTCTTGGGAACGCCACCACAGCTTGGCCGGACATGGATTTCTCAAGTTGTGCCTCCAGCTCCACCGTCGGAACCTCAATCCTACCCTCCTCCTCGATCTGAACAGCACCTACTCCATATACAGGTCTCTCTTTCTAAACACTCTCTCTTGTGCTGTCTCAGGCTTAGGGGAATGTTTTTGTTTTGTTTTGCCTGAGCGTCCTTAGATCTGCAGGTTAGATCCTTTTAAGGAATGTCAATGGCTGACGCTACGAGCAGTTCAACATTTAAGTAAAAAATAGTACTAAAAAATTTGCAATTGCTTTACCATCGGAGTATTGAACCATTTTTTGAAAACAATATTAGTGTAAAATACTTCAATTGTTTATCCTGTAATGTCGGCTAAGCGTCAACGATTCAGTATACGCTTATTGGGATTTTGGTAGATGATATATTGGTCTTGCAAGTTCAATCTTCATTGGAAAATACTATTGGCTCTTGTGACATTGAAAATAGTTTGATATATTGTCTTTAAATATTGTCTGTTACCCTCACAGTCCAAGCTTTCTCGCTTGATCTACTCCGGTGCGACGGTCTATGGGGGATTCGAGAGAGGGGTTCATCGGCTATGGTTGCGAAGACATCGGAGTTGGTTAATTTCGCTTATGGGTACATGTTCCTCCGCCCTCTGAAGTGCTTTTGTCCGTATCGATTTTGTGATCTTTAGCCACTGAAGCTTGGAGGACAGACTGCTAAGATACCACCACGCATAATTGGTCTAGCCATGTGCTACAATGAAAAGTCGCAGCTTGGTATGCTTCTCAATACTCATTTCCTTTTCTTTAGCCAGCTGAACTTATAAATCAGTAATTGCTGCTTATGATGATTTGACCATGTTTCTCTTTGTAGTACGGTTGACCTCGAGCAAAATTGTAAAGAACCTCATATTGGTGGCTAGAGAACTCAACCTTCTAAAAACCGAAGGAGGGTTGGATAATTCTGATCAATGGAGCATCTATGAATTTTGTTTTATTCAAGATAAATGTTATTATCTGCTAAACAAGGTCAATGTAAGTATTCTTTCTTTCATTGCTTGTTATCATGCTGACCTGAATGGTCTTCTCCTTAGTAATTTCACATGTTTAGTCTTGCATTGATTGTTGGTATTTTTACTTTTCACAAACAGACTTGTAATAGCAACTCAACTTCATTGCTTGTGCCTTTTTTGGTTGTAGAGTTTTGATTTCAAGTCAGCTATCAATGGCGCCTTGCTTGGTCTGTCACCATCATATGTGCTGAGAGATGCCGGTGGCAGTAGGCTTTCAGTGGATAAATTATCGGATAAAATGAGTAATATGAAAATAAGAGATGATAAGGTATGATATATCTGTTATGGGTTGTCTGTTTACAATGTCGTGCAAATTTTGCTATAAATTTACACTCGATCTAATTTGTCCATTTGTTGCAGGAAGTAGAAACACCGATCAGTAACGATAATGTACCATAATTTGGTCATATTATTGTCACAGCCATCGGAGGCAAAGATAGCCAAAGGAAGAAGGTAAATGCATCTTAATTTTCTTTGATTATTGCTTACTTGACTAAGGTTTCTACAACTTCTGACGCTAGCAATTCATTTGTTGTGAATGGCAGCGCATAAGTCGCATGGCCGAGCCAGTTACTGGGAAAAGGTCATTTGGTGTTGGGTTCCAGACATTTTTGCAAATAAGAATCTATTAAGGGTATTTTAAATTTCCCCTTATATTTCTTTGTCACCGAACACACCGCCTAAAGCATAATAAGTACATGATTTCACTGCTGGCTTGGCAGGCTAAATGTTTGGAGAGAACTGAGACCCTATCTATCAAGGATGTCCTTCAGGTTCTAGATCTTGTATTTCAGTATGTTCTTGAGACAGATCACCGTGTCATTAGACGCTACAAAAAGATGAACCAACGCATGCCACCCATCCATGTGAAGCAATATACTTATCAGGTAACCATTAACATCGATGATATTTTTCTATAGCTTGATGTATTGTGTTGCCTTACTGATGCAAATTGAGTGAGCACATGTTGTTTGCGAGCCGAGAATGGCAAATGCAATAGTAAAATAGCCTTACATGGGTCATCTTATCAATATGAAGACTTCAGAAACAGAATTTGTGAACTGCTATCATGCATAAGGGATTCCATATTACATGCTGGTTTTACTTATTGTAGTCTACAAAAGATAAAATTTGTTGATTTGGGACTCTTTCAGTTTTGTGCTAAAAAAATAATATAAAATGTTGGTTTCGGGGCAAAATCCTAAGCTGGTCAGGTTCAGGCTTTTGGCCTCAACTAATAATCATATATAGATATGATCCGTTATATTTGAGAGAGCATACTTAGCTCATTGATAATAATCCGGGGTACGTAATGGCTTCTTTAATATCTCTATACTTCAGTTTAAAGGCATTTCAGAATTATATATGAGCATTCATTGAATAAACATAGCAGAATGCTACTTTCTATTTTTGTTCACATGTCTTACTGATGTTGACAAAGAATTAAGAGCACACAACTTGCAAGCCCAAGCATTTTGCGTCCGCTTTGTTGCTGATAAACTATCCCAGTGTAAACAATCTGTGGGCTCTACTTCTCACTATTTAAAACATTAGTAAGGATGCTTTTTGAGGCTGTCAGGACTGGTGAATACCATATCAAAGTATTTGTGGATAAAATTACCAACAATAAATTTAAATCTCTATATATTGGATCTTGTTACATCATTTGACATAACTCCATCTTTCTCTCTCCTTGATATTGACATATAGTGCACCCACGACAAAACTTCTAGCACTTAATGTGATGATTAATTTGCATACACAACTCAGTTATCTTGATTTCCGCATGTCCTTCAGATAAGTACTGATATTGAAGGTGATGTCCAAAGGCCTTGTGGTGATTCTGTTTCTCTGGAAACAATTCCACTTGTTTATTCAGACCACTAGAAGAACTTAGCAATTATTATGTATAAACATTTCAAATGTTGAATAAACTGATTGTTCCTGTTTGTGGGCCTTTGTTCACATTGGGGTGACTTTCTCCCATAAGTTGCATAGCCTTTTGTAGGACTTGTTTCACAAAATTCAGACTGTACCTCAGCATTCTAAACAGACCAAAACTAATTATTCTTATATCTCGATAGTCATTGAATGCGATGTGTGATACACTATCATGTACTTTCTGTAATATTTAGTGGTCTAGATCATATAAAATGCACTGATACCAGGGAAATCGGCCGAGGTAGAGTCGAGCGAATGCAAGCCCGTTTGAAGGAGTATATTTTACGGGAAGCAAAACGGTATGATGGGACCATAATGGTGATCCATGAAATTGACAATGGTGAGACCTTTGATGCATGGGAAAATGTCAATGATGAAGCTTTTCTTACTCTACTGGAGGTATACAAACGTTTGGACTCTGAAGACCTCCCAGTCAAATATGCATGAGTGCCCACTACTGATGGTAAAGCCCCCAAAAGTTCAAAATTTGACACAGTGGCCATGAATATCGCAACCGCTTGCAAGGAAGCTTCTCTTGTATTCAATTGCCAGGTATTGCAACTCATTTCTTTTACTGGAAAATAAATATATATTTATTATTTATGAAAAGTATTGGTTAATTGTTGGTTTTCCCTTGTATAGCAGTGTTCATATGGCAGTATTACACGTACGGCAACAGCTAGCTTATAATTATAGTCTTCTTCTACATGAGTGTTTATTGTTGGTTTTCCCTTGTAGATATCTAAATAGCAAGTACATACGGGGAATATAATTTCAGATGGTCTACCAATAATTCAAATTCCTAACTTGTGTTTTATAATTATATTTATCCAACCAATTGATTTGTTATTTGTTCAATGCACATATATTGAGACAAATTCGATTCTCAATCGGTAACATGATCTTTTATAATCATTTTTTGTTAGACTAACATGCTTGCTTTGATTTCTTTCACCAGACTCAACTGTTTTCCGCTTCGTGCCAGCGACTTGATGGAGTCTGTCGACATCCCAGCCACTGTCATGCTATAGGCAACTGATGTTGATCTCCCTGCATCGAATCTCTCCTCAAACAGCGAGCTCATGATAAAAGGTCTTTCCCAGGTTAGTTCCATGATATATAAACAAATCATTCCATTCTGTTCTGATCCAGCTGGTTGCTCCACAGTTACTTGCTATTATAGTTTCTGGAAAACTAATTTAGAACATGTCTAATTGTATGTCAACCCAAGCCCCGACGTGTTGATTCCTAGACAGAGAGAAAACCTGAACTGTCAAATTTACTTAGTCTGCCAGAACTAAATCAAAAATCTATACTATGTTATTTTTGTAGATCTGCTCCGGAATATATATGTTCATCACGATGTTAACCTGAAGATATTATTTGAAGCAATTTCAACAAATAACCATGGTGAATGGATATTATTTGTAGTAATATTACTATATATATACTAGATTCTCTACATGTTATTATTGGCATAAATAAGGAAAAGTATCAAAAGGGATTTCCTTCCATTTTCTACCTTCTCTCGTATTTGTGCAAGTTGAATCTGCTCTTACAAATCAAAGTCCATGTTATTTTAGTAAATTTCATTATTTCAGTTGTATATGATCTTGCACTTGTTATTTTAGAAATATGCTAGATGTAATCATGTGTTGTGCTTGTAGGGAGCAATATTGTTGTGTTTCTGCTAAAAACCTTGAGAAGTGGCAACCCCTTGGAAGTCACCAATTTCATTGACTAGGTACAAAGTATGTTTGGTATTATATCTAGCCTTCTCTTCACAAATATGTACTATGTTATGTTTTGATGTATAATTTTGGGTTCAGTAACAAGCCATATGATACGAGTGTATTTCTGAATATCGGTGGGTTGAAGCCTCGGTTGGTAACCAATTGGGTTTAATATTTTTTATTTCATGTGTAGTTATCACCGACAATGACTATGTGTTCAATTTTCGGGTTACTACAAGGTGAGTTCTTGATTCTTTTCCTTTGCTTTCTATGCACTTGAGGTTTTATCATTTGAGATTGATTTATCATTTATTTCTCTTGGTATCTTGCTTTTCATAGCCTGCTGTGTAATGTGATACTGATTTCTACCATGTAAGGAGCAACATAGATTTGTTAGTCTGGCCATAAAGGCATCACTATCAATTAGACTTATGGTAAGCTTGTTATTCTGCTGAATCGAACTATCTATAATGCTCCGATTTTCCTCCTCTAACATGAGATGTTACATTTACCATCACCTTACCCTTACAGTCCAATTTCACTGCTAGACTTCACATGTTTATTCCGTTCTTTTGTCACAAGTAGCTAGGGCCCTTATGGAAGCTCATGAAGCTCATGTCCTTTATGGAAGCTTTATTATTTCTGTAGGGGTTACTTATAGTTGGGTGGGAGTGTGCCAACCATTCTCTCCACTGGCGCCACCATGGCCATTGTCATCACCACCCCCGAAGGCAGCATTCACACGAGTACTGGACGTCGTGCCGCCGTTGGAGGCAAGGCGCATCATGGACATGGAGTCACGAGAGAAGCTATCATGGAGTTCTATGCCTTGGCTCGGGTTAGGCACACCCACCCTGACCTATAGATATCTCACTTATGTTGCCTCACTGAATTATTAGCGGGATTTCTTGCTCGTTCTGGCTTGTTGAAGTTTGAATGATTATTTGATTTGGTTGATTCGCTAGGAAAACAGTTTGGAATTGCTAGGTTTCTGCGATTGTGGGAGGGGTGCATGGCTTTCTTCCTTGTGGGTTGATTTCATTGTTACTTTTCTCTACTCTTGCAAAGTTTAGATTTTGCTTCTAAATGGAACACTAAGATGGCAGTGACCACCAGTTAGGGGATTGGGAGAGAGAGTACTCATTCTTGTATCTAGAAAAGCAGACAATATTGCCGATCACTTACATGCAGAAATAATTTGGGACAGTTCAAACACTGCACCAGTGATCCAATAAAGCACTTGCCATGCACACTTAATTTCAGATAGTTAAAGTGACAGAACCAGCAGTAGTCTTTATTTCTTTGATACATTGATTCCTTTTAATATCAGGAAAATATTGATATCCTACCAGCAGGAACAAACAGTGTTGGTGTTGTTGCAATTTTGACTGCCAATGCGGATGATCTTCATGTTATGCATGGAATATCCTGTGGAAGGTCATGAACATCGAGCTGAAGGTATCCCAAGCAATATACATTTGTAAAATAGTAGCTGACACAGATAGCTGCAATGTGTGCTTTAATTCCTTCTTATCATGAACCATTTGGTTTTATAGTGTGAACTCTTATAGCTTAGGCATGAAGACAGGGAGGATCACTCCTCTGTCGTATATGTCTTCTCGAATGTAATAAGTCCAAAATATATACCCTTGGCATGGTCAGTACTTCGTTTTTATTGTTTCCGAGCTTCTAAAATACCAAATTATTGATCCTTCTCTATATATGTGGTATTATAGTCGAGATGCCTCAATGGTTCTGTTGGAGTGTTTCGCTAAATAAAGGGAACAAGTACCTTAAGGATAAACTCAAAAAAGGAAAAATTAAGAAGTGCAAGACTGGGTAGAGGTTGGTTTTTAACTCTTAAGGTACATGCGCTCTTTTGCCACTCAGTTTCATAACATGGAGATCCTTGGCTACTTTGGGGAGAGTAATTTCCAGATGATGATGTAAAAACATAAATGCAACCGCACAGATGCCGAGAGAACGAAGCGGTTGTGTGCCAACTAGGTTAGAACAAGTTAGAAAAAGCTCATAGATGAAGATGGTCATGCTGCCTGCTTATAATCTTTTGTAATATAGCTTTTAATAGTGTTGCATAAAAATCCTCTAAATGATGCTGCAATACGGATCACCTTTAAAGTTCAGTTAGCCAGTTCTTATGCAACATGTAATGTAGTTAGTATGTTCTTCAGATTATCATGTAAGGAGCACGACTCTTATTTAGTAACTCTTGTGCTTTATCTGGGTAATGCTCATTACTGTATGGCCAATACCAGTGGGATTTCATCAGCATTTTCAATATTGATGTACTGCTATGTCATACTATGTTCTACCAACGTATTGTAAAGTAGAGCGGTTCTTTATCCGAGATCCACTTGAATATTTTCATTGATTGTTCATATCAGCTAGCCCGCCGCAGGCGGGCAAGCGCGCGGCCGCGCGTCCCTACCTAGTATTTATATATAGATCCAAAATTGGTTTGTGCATGCATGATAGTAGGAGGTACATACCGAACGCTGTTGTGGCGGATCTGCAGATTAAGTCGGCGCATGATCGGCAATTAATGTCCATGGACAGAAGGATAGGCGGCAGCTCCACCAGGTGCTTTCTCTTCTCGATGGACAGATCGATTAATTAGCTAGGTTTGCTTTGGCTAATGGCCGACGAGATGATGCACCGATTTATATCACTACAGAAATGGTGTTGTGTGCCGACGGCCGGAAGCTACGCCGACGGCCAAAGGTCGGGGCCATCGGCGTAGCACCGGGCCAGACCAATTCCCTAAACTGTTGCTCGTGCGTGATCTGCTTGATTAACTCCATTTGGTAATTACTTGGTGATCTCCTGCCTTTTTTCTCTCCTGACAAATGAAGATCGTCGATCGGTTCCCAGATAATTCGCCAAAAAAAAAAAATCCCGGATCAAACTTAAACGGCCGAGCGCGCCTCCTCCCAATAAATAATCGACGGACTCGCTAGATGCTCTTCTATAAATATAGCTCGGTATTAGGCAGCGAATTAACCGACGCACATTAATTATTTATTATCGTTTTAAAAAGTATACATTGTTTATAGATTGATATCAGTAAAATAAGAATGATATCATAAGGGGCGCATTTGGTATGTCACATCCTGTGAAACAGGTCCACAGGCTGAAAAAATCGGATAATTGAATGCCTGAGCAACGTGCGGCACACACAACCCTGGGCCAAGTCCACTAGGAACTGCCGAATCCATTGATTCGGCGGTTCCCATTGAGGCGGAGCCCAGCGCAAGCAGTAGAGACAGTTGTGTGTGTGGGATGGCAGCGAGAGATATCACGAGACCCAGTTTTTATGGCTTCGTTTCACGGAAAATGTCAGTCTCACCCTCGGCCATCTGTAGCAAGACATCCCTTTTTTTTTTGCTTTCAATACCGGCGGCATGGGAGACGCAAATCTATCGGCCGATTCCATCCACTCTAGCACGGGACCGTCCTCCTCCTTTATTGCACAAGCACGTCTCCTTCATCTCCGACAAGGGATCCATGACGATGTCTCCATCAACGCGACGGGCTCTTCTTTTTCCTCCTCGGCCGTGCCATGACGGAGGTATAGCACCCTTTCTTCCCCGACCCCGGCTAGTCTACCTATTTTGTCCATATAGGCCCCGCACACTCGCTCACCGCCGTGCGGTGGTGGTCTGTTGGGCCGTGGCCCATTAGAGTTTTTATTTTTCTATCTTTTCTTTTGCTTTTTTCTAATTCATTTTTTGTAAATTGGATAGAAGCTTTCTAATATTATTTAAATTTTGAACAGGTTTAAATTTTGAATAATTTTCAGTTTTATCTATTCAAATTTTGAAAAAATTTCCAAAAAAATCAAAATCCGAACAATTTAAAATTTTGGAAGTTTTTAAATTTAAACACTTTTAAAATTTGAACATCTTTAAATCTAAATAATTTCAACTTTGAACAAATTTCAAATCGGGACCATTTTGAAATATGAACATTTTTAAATTAAAAATTGTGAATAAGTTTTATAATATGAACAAAATTCAAAATCATAAAAATGTTGTAAAGAGACTGAAAAGAAAAAGAAAAAGAAAATAGAAAAAAAAGAAAATCACGAACTTCTTAGATGAGAGCACTTATTCCTCCGACCAGAGCTCCCCCAACCTTCTCTCCCCGACCAGACCTTCCCCAAACCGGTCCCTTCCTCGCCTCCATCGGTGACGCCGTGGCTGGACCCTAAGTCATCGACGAGCTTGCCACCCGCCAGTTAAGTTTCTTCCTCACCCCCACCGGTAATGCCGCGGCCAGTCATGTCGTCCCCATCTTCAGCGAGGACCCGGTCAGCCGGCCATCCCTCTAACCACCCCTTCCCCCCTCCCCCGCGACCTACAACCCTAGCCCTAAGTCTGGCGAGCACCCCAAACCCCCAACCCTAAGATCTCTTCCTTGTCTTCGCTGGTGATACCGCGGCATGTCGCGTCGTCCCCGTCTCTGACGAGGTCTTGGCCTCATCTCCAACCAGGGCATGCGTGTTGTCTTTTTTTTTTAAAAAAAAAGAAGAAGCGTGTTTCTGAATGGGCTAATACAGGCTTTACGTGAGTGAGTGACATACGACGAGTGGAGGTGGGTGCGGGCGAAATTAACGCTGCAATGGAGAAATTAGCTTTGAATTAATCGCTACTATTAGTACTATTACAACGTGTGGAAATCATCGGCGGTGGTCTCGCCCAGACTTAGCTCCGTCTCCTCATCAGTCCTGCTCCTCATCCAGAGCCAGACCCATGCCCATGGCGCCGATGTTCAAGGCAGTTGCGACGGAGCAGCTCAAGCTGCTGGTCGTCGTCTTCCTGCTCGGCAACTCCTTCCGCGTGCTCCCCGCCGCCGACCCGGCCGACGCAACCTCTACGCCCGCCTTGTCGCCACCAACTACTTCCTCGTCGTCACCGTCCTGGCCGCCGCCACGCTCCTCCTGGCGGTGCTAGTCGTCGTGGCCAACACCGCTGCCAAGGAGGCCGTCGGCGCGGTGAAGCGGCCCAGAGCGTCCCTTCGCGCGACGCTCCTCCTCGCCGTCGTCCTATCCGTCGCCACATCCATCCTCGCCGTCTTGGCCTTCGAGGACGGCTTCCTCTACCGGACCGGGACCGGGTGCGGCGACGGCGGGTTCGGCGCGGGCTCGGCCGTGGGAATCGGGCTGACGTGTCTCGTCGGCGTCGTGCACGGTTTCTCGGCTTAGATCGCCGTGTCTCAGGACTAATTTGTTCTATGTGTTGACTAGCTACGTACTGGTCACTCATCATGTCTTCAACTGTTAGGGGTGCTTGGTCTTGAATTGATTGTGTGTGTCCATTGTTTGTACTCTCTGCGTTTTAAAATATTAACGTTAAGTGAAAGGGGGCCCACAAAACCAACGTTTTCAGCCACCTTGTACGTAACTAACGTGTCCTAGGGGCACCAAAACCAACTCGATGGTTTGATCCCCTGTCGTCTGCGCCATATAAAGAGGACGGTCTGGCAGAAATATGATCCAGCGAGTTCATAATCTGCTTCACCTGCTCCCCTACATCCCTAAAAACCCTACCGATATAGGAAGACACAACAGTGACGTGAAGGACAGCCCGGACAGTGCCGCTGGAGGCCGGAGGGTATCTGTACCTTCGGCAGATCCTCTACTTCAGCAATCGATCAAGCCTGCACCAACCAGGAAGTAATGGCATCTTCATCTACCCCAGAACTGTGCGAATAGTTTTAAAAACCACCAGTTGTTCATAAATTTGCAAAAATCCACCAAGATTACACTGGACGCTCGCAATGTTCGCTGATGCAGAGATTTGGCCGCGCTAACAATGATTCTGACAAAGGGGTCCCATAGTCAGTGTGAGGTGGCAAGTGGGAGACGGTCGACTCGTACGGTCGTTAACGTGGGCCCCACTATAAATGGCCCCGTGTCCTAACCCTTTCCCTTGCCCCGTGTCGTTGCACCCAGCTACTCCCGCACTCGTCTTCGTCGCTGCCCCTAGTGGTGCGTTGCCACCGTCGGTGCGAGCCACTGCTTTTTATCGTGCCATGCCCAACTTGAATGAGGGGTCTTCATCGAGCTAGTCTCTGCTAGGGGTAAGCTGCTTGATTTAGGGTTTCCTATTTGGGAATTCACAAAATCTTTTCTATTTCTTGGATTTAGCTCGATTTACGTAGATTTTCTTTCAGTGTTTGGACGACTAGGACCTTGCCGACATGGATTATCCCCCGGATACCATGAAAGACCTCATATTTGTGCGGTTAGCTATGGACTATGGATTGGTTTGCTGTCTCCACTACCTAGAGCCTGACAGATGTGTGGCTTTTTAGGGAAGGAACACTGGATGCAGATTCTACATGTGCTTAGTTCAAAACGTAAGTTCATTTTTGTATTTGGAGTTCTCCTCTATTTGATTAAGTGGAGTGTTGAATTATTTAGTTTAGTGTAGTATATAGGTTAAGTAAATTCATAGTGTCTTGTAGTGCTTGTAAATATTTAAGTGCAGTTAGTTAAGTGGATCGTAGTGCTTCTAGAGATATAAAATCAGTTAATTTTCTGGTAGTGCTTCTAGAGATTCTGACAACATCATGTATGATGTGTGAATTGTGTTATAGTTATGACAGCATTTTGTTTTAAATTCTATTTTGTAGAAAGTTACAAATTCTGGATTTGTGTCCTAGTATATGATGAAGACTGGCCAGAACACTAAAAAATGCACCGGCAAGACTCTGGGTTATGTATGATGAGAGCAATAGAATACAAATAGATGAGAGAATCTAGAACCCTAAGCTGGTGCAGAAGTTAGTTGAAGAGAAGAACAAGCTGCAGAAGAAATACTCGAGTGTGCTTAATGGTGTGAAGAAATACATCAATGAAGTTCATAAGACAACGATGGAGAAAATCTTGGCCAAGATGAAGGAAGATAGTAAGGAAAAGGGGGGCAAGATGCACAACACCCACCCAGTGTCTCTAGCTCCTCGCTACAGTTCCTTGAGAGATTTATCTTCTTCTTCGGGCCAAGCCAAAGCCTCCGTCGAGGGATGGTTGAGGCGAGGCACCGGCCGTAGTAGTATGTCTTCTAGGTTTAGGTTTTGTCCCTTAGTGGCGTTTTGGAGCTGGTCCTGGGATATACGAGATCAAATCTTGGGTGTAGGACAACTCATCTTGTTGAGGTTTCTCCATCATTCACAGCATGACATCGAGGGAGTGGTCGTTGTCTCCACAAATAAGGTAGGGGTTGTCGTCCTTATGGTAGTGCTCTAGTGCTACGACGCATTGCCCTTCCTGGCTAGCTGAGGAGGCGCGAGGAGGGGAGTTGTGTCTTAGGGTCCTATGTTGTTCTGCTTCTCTAGGTCGGCAGTGGAGGCGAGGGGGTGGTGCAAAGCGGAGTGCCTACTCTGGCACCAAGCAAAAGTTGGTTTGTCGACCGGGGTGGCGAGGGGAGGCTGAGCAGAGGGGACTTGATCTGGAAAGATTAGAGAAGCTTGGCTTTGTAAGTCGTGATCTGTTGAGCTCCCAATCTCCGGCGATGTCTCCCACACAATTCTGGGCCAGAGAGGCCACTTCTTGTTCGACAATGGCCGACCTTTGTCTTCCTAATGGCCAAGCCTATGCAATCATGCACACAAGGGCCTAGTAGGAAGTCTTCCTTCGACCTTACTTTGGGATGCATCACTACCGACGCCCCAATTGGTAAGTTCCTCGATGGCGACGGTGGTGCCCAGTGTTGGTGGTCTCTCCGATGCGGTGGAGAGGACCGAGGACCTGGTTTCTTTTCAAAAAAAAATCTAGTGTCCTTCTTGTAAGATTTGAGGCCTTATCTCCAAATTCTTGGTTTATTAGTGGAAGTGTTGTTAGGGGCCTCTTTGTAATTTGTACCCACCCTTTATTTAATACAACTTCTAGGCCTTTTGAGGCCTTTCCCGTGCCAAACAATAGAGCAAAAGGGGGCATACTTAAGGATTGGTTCATGAAATGAAGAAACAGAGGAATAAGTCGATGGATGAAATGGCAATGCTCTGAAGCATGTGCAAATATCTCAAGAAGATGTAATAAAGGCTGGGCAGAAGACACGGGATGATGAAAGGGAGCCTATGAAGGAGGAAAAGAAAATCTTGATGAAAAAAGAGATGCTATGAAGGATAAAAAGCTTGAACGCATGCTCTTTTATCTGCTAAATGCGCAGGAAGGTGAAAGGTGATGAGGATCAATGCAATTTGTAATAAGTGATTTGCAATGTTCACATTCAATAATGTTGACTAGTGAACTCACTCTATTTAGCATTTTGGCATAACAGCCTAGAGGTTGATCTTCACCTTCAGCCGCCAGTGGAAAAGAACCGAAGCCGACAAAGAGGGTGAGAGTGGTCGCCCTTTGACCATCTTGGAAGGCAGCCAACAAAGAGGAGTCGTGGATGCACTCGCGGTGTAGATCTAGGATCCCACTAGCTGAAATAAGGAGATTTCTTTCGGCTGCGTCTCCTTGATGAGCGAAGGAGATATCCAAACCCCAACCATGGATTCAGGATCCATAGAGACGCACGAGCTTATTTGAGAAGCTCTAGCCATATCTATACCTAGTCGCCATCCTCCATGGACGCCGACACAAGGTATCTAGCCGCCTTCTGGCGCGACTCACAGATACCGAGAGTAAGCTCGGGTATGGCATAATGCCAGAGTCCACTTGGAAAAACACACCTAGACTACAGCTACTATATACATAGTGTCGGCTTCCTCTCCCCGTCGCCTCCGAACGGCTAGGCCGCGGAGATGAGGGAGAGAGGAGACAAGGACAGGCGGCATCACTCTCAAGTCTCGAAAAGAAGGGGGAGGAGACCAGGGGAAATGAGAGATGTGTTCTGATCGGATATATAATCCTTGTTTTGCTCACCAGTGACAGCATTGCATCTATACAGTGCGGACTCCATGTCCATTTCAAACTGATGCACACACTTTTGTTTCTTTCACACTGACACGTGCCCGGATGAAATTAAATCAATGTTAAGAAAATCGGTAATCGTTAGCTGCTCGGTTGGCTTGGGAGTAGCGGTTAATCGGAATTCGGATGATTAATTGATTTAATCGGTCAGCTATTAATCGGTGCAACCTAAAAAAATTAGCACCTAAAACACGTATGAATCCTCAGCCTTAAGCTCCCGGATGAGATCCTCAAGGCGCTCGAGCTCTTGTATCTAAGGTCTGGTCGGCAACTACGAGGAACTGGTCAACAACGATAAGGAACTAGTTGGTGATGGCTGAAATCAAGCTCCTGGAGGCAGGGATCAACCGGGAGCTTCGCAAAACCTACTTCATTGGGGCGGCGTGTTATCAAGGGCGAGGTGGTTGAGATCGGCGTCAAGATCTTGCGGCAGTGCCGCCTCCTCCGTCTTCACAACAGAAGAGGCACAATCCTACTGCTTGTCAACTTTGTCGCTCCGCTGAAGAAGAGAAAGATAACGACTCAGCACAATACTACTCCCTCCATTTCAAAATATAAGATGTTTTAGGTTTGTGAAGAAAATTAATGTAGACATCTTTTAGTGTGTAGATTCACTCTAAACTTGAGTGAACCTACACACTAAAAGTAGTCTAGATACATTGTTCCACAAAGCTAAAACATCTTATATTTTGAAACAGAGGGAGTACTATTTATCAACATACAGACATCAGACTGGAATCCAGCAGAATTACTTGGAATGAAACACGTGCATGAGAAACAGAAACTAGTACAAGCCAGAACTCTTGAAAAAAAATGTAAGATTACCTCTTCATTGGGTGTCTGAAACTTCCCCAGAAACAGGCAACTTGTCCTTGTAAAATGGTGCCATCATGCGTAACATTCGGTCGGTGAGCCAAACATCCTCGGGTGCACATAACAAATGCCTGAAGTACGTCGCTATCTTGAGCATCCTTTCGTCGGAATGTTCTTCAGACAGACCTAAGACATCCCTGAGGTACGCTACTGTCGGCATCTCATCGTCGGTCGCTGAAACCCGCCCCTCCGATACATGCAAGACATCCTTGAGGTATGTAGCTGCCGCGCGCACATCAGCAAGCGAAATCTCCTGCAGTCCAAACACAAGTTGAGAGAGCAAGGAATGTCCTCCGTTCTAAAATATAAAATGTTTTAACTCTGTCGTAAATGAAACTTACTCAAATTTGACAAAGTTTACAGAAAAGTGTATCGACTTCTACAACATCAAATAGGTATAATTGGAAAATATAGTTCATGCTGGATCCAATGAAAGTAACTTGGTATTATAGATGTTGGCGCACGTTCTTACAAAATTGGTGTTATAGATGTTGGATCACTATGAATGAAATATGTACATGACAAAAACATGAACTACTAGCATTAATCCTTACAAGTAATAATATGTAAAATTACCTCTTCGTCTGTGTCCGAATCTTCCTCGGAGACAGGCAACTTATCCTTATATAATGGTGCCGCGCTGCGTAAGAGCTGGTCGCTAGCCCAAACATCCTCAGATGCATGTAACACATTCCTGAAGTGCGTAGCTATTGCGAGCACTTGCTGGTCGGAATTTTCTTCTGATACAAACAAGACATGCCTCAGATATGCTACCGTGGGCATCTCTTCGCCAGTAGCAGAACTACCCTCCTCCGATATGTGCAAGACATCCTTGAGGTACGTAGCTGCAGCGTGCACATCAGCAAGCGAAATCTCCTGCGGTTCAAGCACAAGTTGAGAGAGCAAGGAATTTTGTCCATTCTAAAATGCAGAAGGTGTTGGCTGTGTCCTGAGTCAAACTTCATTAAATTTGACAAAGTTCACAGAAAAATGTATCAACTTCTACTACATCAAGTATAATGTGAAAATATAGTTCAGAGTGGATCCAACGAAACTAACGTGGTGTTATAGATGTTGTACGCCTTCCTACATTTTTTTTTTCAAAAATTGACTTAGGCTAAAACTAAAAAAAATACATTTTGAAACAGAAAGAGCAGCCATACCTCTTTGTCTGTAGAGATAGGCAAATTATTATCCATAAAGTATGTAGCTATGCTGCGTAACAGCTTGTCATTTGCCCAAACTTCCTCGGGTGCATGTAACACATCCTTCAGGTGCTGAGCTGCCTTGAGTACCTCTTCATCGGAATTTTCTTTGGAAATACGTAAGATCTGCCTGGCATATTCCACCGTTAGCACCTCGTCCTCTGTAGCTGGAACCTCCTCCGACACATGTAACACATCCTTTAGGTAAGCCGCTACCATGCGCACATCAGCAAGGGAAACCTCCTGGAGTGTGAACAGAAATTGAGAAAGCAGGGTAGGGATATCAGAGGAATACTTGCATAACACTTGTGTACACATACACATCATTACCTTCAGAAACAAATTGAGAAAATAAGTAGGAATTAAGAATCAGAAAAGTTACTCGCCGGTTACTGGGAATGAAATACATGCATGAGAATTGTGAACTACTAGCTAGTCAATTAAAAACATTGCATAAAATCCAGGCATACCTCTTCGTCAGTAGCCAAAACATTCCTGGACAAATGCAACTTATCCTTGAGGTGTATAGCAAAAGATCGTACATATTGGTCTGTAGCCCAAACTTCCTCAGGTGCACCTAACGCAGCCTTTAGGTCCGTAACTAACTCGAGTACTCCATCTTCCTCAGAAGGATCTTCAGATAAATGTAATACTCGCTCATAGTATGCTACCGTGGACACCTCTTCACTGGCAAGTGAACCCTCCTCAAATACATGCAACACATCCTTGAGGTATGTACCTACCATGAGCACATCAGCAAGCGAAATCTCCTGAAACAAAGGAAGGAATTAGAGGGATACTCGCATCGCATGGCACATCACAGAGTCTCAAATAATGCATGCGTCAACGAACCAACATATGTACAGACCTTGTGCTTCAGTCTTTGAATTGTAAGTTTTGGGTTGCTGGGGTGGGTTTCTGCAGCTTGCCTTAGTGCTTCTTCTGCTTTCTCCACCTCCTCACGAATACAACCCTTGCAGTGCAGCCAATAGGTGACATCCTCGAGCAATGGCATGTTCCCTACCAAGCCAGTGTCTTTCCTCACGTCGGCGTAGCAGTTCAAGGAATAAAGCATTGGCAGTGCTCCTTCTTCACATATGATCTCCATATTGATCAGAAGAAGACCCAGTTTCTTGTACTCGTGGCTAGCAACAGAGTACGATTGGTGGTACGTGGCCTCCAAAATGTAGAGATTGAGAAAACGGAGTGACGGCAACTTTCCCAGGATTTGCATATCCTGCTCTTCCAGGTCCTGCACTGTTAACTTCAGGGAGAACAGATGGGGAACAAATGAGAAATCCATCCATGATGGACGCCTGGATAAATACATGCCAACTAGCCACAGCTGGCGGAGATCTGAAGGGGCCGCCCATTCTTCGAAGCCATGAAAGCAATGGATCTCCATGTCCTCTGCTTCTAAGCAGATATTCAGAATCTGGATTCTTCGCAACTTTTGTAGAGACTCCACCAAAGACTTCTGTATGCTCTCGTCCATTTCAGTAAAACCGATTCTCAGAGCCCTCATCTCTGTCAGCTCACCTAGATCTCTGACAAAGTTAGGAGACTTATCCACCGAGCCTAGACACAGCTCTTCTAGGGACTTGAGCTTCCCTACCTCACCCCTCATTATGCCCTGAGGAGCGGCCAGGAACTTCAGATTCGTGAGCTCGCTAACAGATGACGGTAATTCTTTTATGGCACTGTCAGCTATGTTCAGAAACTGCAGGAGTTTGAGATGTCCTATTTTTCTTGGGAGCTCGGCAAGAGGTGTAGCGGCCAGTCCAAGATACCTTAATTGAAGCAACTTACTGAGACTCTCCAGATTAAAAACTCCTAAGGAAAAATTACAGTTTTCCAGAACTAGCACACGTAATGCCTTGAAACTCTGAAGCGGGGGCATCCTAATATCATGGCATTGTATAGCAATGAATGACCTAACATGCCCCATTTCCATGATAGGATTGTGCTCCGCACATCCTTTGTAGATGGATAATCTATGGAAGGTATTGCTTCTGTTTTTTGAGCATGTGTTCTGCTGCTCGCCATCATGTACCGTTACAAAGTTCAACTCTCTTGATAAGGTGTGTATGAGATCAAGAACCATATCATGAACACTACAGAAGTTTAATCTAGAAAAGGGCTCTGCCAACTGGATCATACTCCTATTGATTAGATCGTTCAAGTAGCTCTCTCCAAGCTCAAATAACCCTATTCCTTGTTTCTCTGGGATAAAACCTTCTGCTACCCACATCCATATCAATTGTTCTTTAGGGATCAAGCCATTCTCTTGATATATGCTTATATACAATATCAAACTTTTTAAATAAGAAGGCAAATCATAATAGCTATAAGATATAATTTTTCTTGTGTTCTGAACTGCTTCACTGTCTTCATCCCCAAATCCAATAGAGTCATACACTTTAGACCACTCATCCTTTCTTTTATTAACAAGCAAACTAGCTATTGTAATGATAGCTAATGGCACACCACCACATTTTCTTAAAATTTTAACAGATGCTTCAGCAGGTTGATTATCAGTAGATATGCTTGCACCACCAAATATTCTGGCATTGAAAAGCTTTCTGGAGTTCTCCTCGGAAAGCGGCTTCATGTTATAAACACCACCAACTCTTTTGGCAACTTCGCAGATGCGTGTAGTTGTGATTATTGTGGTTCCAGTGTTACTATCGACCAAAGCACATTTAATTATTTCCCATGTTTGTATATCCCATATATCATCGATAACTATCAAGTACCTATTTGCATGAGAAGGAAGGATCATTGAATTAGTAAAAACTATGTGGAGTAGTTTCCATTAAGAGAATAATCTTGCAGATCCTCAAAATCCAAAAAAAAAAGTTAAGTTAAAAATCTTTTGAAAAAATGGTCCAAGGAACCCTTAGATGCCAAGAAAGAAATGGAGGGAGGAAAGCTTGCTAGAAAAACTGAACACCTAATTATACGAAAGTGATCCCAGGCTTTGGATGTTATAACACGAAATCTCTGACGCTGAAACTATTATTTTCAAAAGAATAGAAAGGGAGACAAAGTCGTTTGTTTATGTGATATACTTTAAAAACTAGTTTAACGCAGGACAAAATAACATTTCAGAACAATATTATGTATGTTATATTTTGTTTGACCGTCATCTTAATTAACATATCCGTTTAGTTTGACATCTACTTCAGACACAGAATATTTCTCCCATATTAGTAAAAATATAAATACAAATATATAAAATACTTTCGTAATGTTACTCATAAATGTATTGACTAGCATATATATATACCTCTTGTTTGCAAGAAAAGCTTGCACCTCGTCGATGAGCTGCCTTACATCCAGTTTTGACGCAGATATGTCCATATACTTTTGCTTGTCAAGCTCATGTAAGATGTCCTTGAGAACTTTCTCCATGCTTGGTTTCTGGCCCACTGGAACAAAACCTGCACAATCGAAGTTCTTCTTAAGCTTACCATACACTGCTTTAGCTAGCGTTGTCTTTCCCAGCCCTCCAAGTCCAACAACAGAGACGGTGTTGAGCTTCTTCCCAGTTACATCATCACCATCGTACAGTCTCTTGATGAGCTCTTCAAGTGATTTGTCGATGCCAACAAGGTCAGATACGTTGCTGTACAAAGCCAAGAGACGAGGGTCCACTACTGTTGTTGTGGTGGCAATATTAGAAACGACATCCTCGACCTTGTACCTATCATACCTCTGCTTCACCTTTCTCACTTGATTCTCGATGTCTTTTATATTACTGGATATTTTGTGGCGAGTCTTGAGCTTGCTGAACCAGCTGCCTGTCTTCTTGATGAAGGCCATAAAGGTGTCATCCTGCTCGGCCGTCGTCGTCGGTTCGAGACGCACCATGTAGTAGTCAAGGCTGTCCTCTATAGCATAGGACAGCTCTCTAACATCATCAGCCCAGATCTTGACCTGCGGATCAAGCTGGTCGAGCGGCACATCGGACAACTTCACAAGAGCAGCTTGCATGCTCGTGAGCTCGTCGCCGAGATCCCTGATGCCCTGCTTCACAACCTTGTTCAGGCGATACTCCTCCAGTAGCAGCGCCCCCAACTTGGGGAGGAGGGTGCTCATCGCCCCAGTGGCGAAGTGCATGTTGACCCTCTGCCTCTCTAGCTTGATTTATTTTGCTCCTCCCTAACTTTCTGGAGTACAAGCCCTAAGAAAAGATGCAGTCAATACGAGAGTACAAAACAAAAAAAAAATCAACCATAATAAAAGTTACAAAAATTAATTGGTGTGGTGGCTCTGATTCCATAGGTAGCCAAAACAATTGAAACAACACAAAAAAGAAGTACTACTTGGGTTTCAGACCTGTTAATAAGGGATTCGTGCAGTTTTGAATCTGCAAGTGCCAAAACAAAAAATCCCTACTGGATCAGATCAGGGGAACTACGAAGGAGGGATGTCTGTGTCAAGACCAGTGAGATTATTTGATTCACGCAACGAGGACCGGACTTTAAACAGATCTAAGGTACTCCACTATAATAACAAGAATGCGCTGCAGGTAGACTACTAAATAGGATAGGGGAGGCGGAATGTACCTAGAAGTAGAAGGGCAGAGCTGAACAAGAAGGCGGCGTCGTGTCGCGGGCCGGCGGCGAGCTGCCGGAGAAAACCTCTCTCTCTCTCCACCGCTCTCTCTCTCTCTCGCTTTCTGCGCTCAGGTCTCCTCAGAGGAGGGCCAGAGAACTTAAAAACAGAGTTGACGACTGCGGTCAAGCACGGCGGCCAGGTTTTGAGCAGAGAGAAGCAAACAAGCGTTTGGCAGCGGTTTGGAAGAATGGGCGCCCACGGTTTCGTTGCTCACAGCACATGGGAAGAATGGGCCCAAACTATTTTATTTGGAATTATACTCTCGGATATGAGTCATAAAGATATAAATTCAGTTAATTATTGGTTGTTAGTGCGTCTAGAGATTCCGACAGCATCATGTATGATGAATGAATTGTGTTATACTTGTGATGTAATTTTGTTTTGTAGGAAATTACAAATTTTGGATTTGTGTCATGGTATGATGAAGACTGGCCAGACCACTAAAAAGGTATGATGAAGACTGGCCAGACCACTAAAAATGCACTAGCAAGACTCTGGATCATGTATGATGAGAGCAATAAGTGGCCAAAAAATCCCACATTCACAAGTATAACATCTTCAAACCCTACATAACAATGCCTCGTCGCCTCCATGCGACATCGCGACCACGCGAGACATACACGGATACGCCGACATAGGAGTCGAGCCATACGCAGATACACCGATATAGGACTCGAGCCCAACGCAGGTTGTCGGTCGCCAGGTGTGTTCCGAATTTGTTTTCTATTACTAGTTGATCACTTGATCGCTAATTGTACCCTCATTGTGATCAGCAGCGATACAGACTAGGGCTAGGCTGATTTTTAAATTTTACCAATCTCTTGTATGTATTTTCAAAGAACCCTAAAAGAGTGATGTTGTTCAAATAAACATTATGCATCAGAAAGTTGTCCAAGTATGGTACTTAATATATCCAATTATAATGTAAGATATTATGATATATATACACTATAGTTGTTAAATAGTTTAAATTTCTAATAAGGTAGGGCCCCATTTTAGAGTTTTGCACATGCCCCCCGGATTTTGCCGGCTTGGCCCTGAACGCTATAAGAGCATCTCCAACCAAACTTCTATCCATGGCCGGATTCCTATTATGATCCTCTATCGGCCGAAAACATATTCCCGAACTATGTGGAAATGATAGCATGTGACGATTTTATGTCAACTAGGGAAAGGTGGCTTTGCCAGGTAGAAAGGATAGCACCATGGATAGAGCATGGTGGCCCTCCTGCCGAATGGTTCTTGGAGTCAACTCGTATATGCCCGCACACTGGATATATAGTGATATCCGCTAAATAGGACACCGCAACATTGTGTCCGTTCGTTTTTTGGAGAAACACGCGCTGATGCCTCGGCTTAGGATTGAAAACACTAAGAAAACTTTCCGTTCGTTTTTTGGAGAAAAAGGAAACTAACGGAGAGCTAAAAATAAAACGACGACATTTTGCGAAAAAAGAACGGAAATGGAATATTCTAAATGGAAACAGAAAAGTAAATGAGGGAGCCATTTCTGACGGAAATGAAAATGGTAAGACAAAACAGAAATTTTCCGGAAATATAACCATCTATACCGACATAGTACTTTGCATCAGTTATTTTTCTTGCTCTTGTCGGACCATAGAATATATATACAAGGTCTACGTAATACATCCAACCAATCCAGGCTAAATATTAATCAAGTGAGTGTTTTGGCGCTTATGTGAAACTATTTATGTGAACTTATGTATTTGTCGATGTGTTGAATTATGTGTGTTAATTAATGTTTAATTGTCGTTGTCAAAGTTGTGAGCTATTATGTATCTATTATATGTTTCTTTTAGTGTAGAGACCATGATATTATGCCACTATTATATTCCGATAAATGTCCGTTTTTTATCGTATCCATTCCGTATTCTTTTCATTTCCGTCTCCAATGATTTTCAGTTTCGTGTTTGTTTCCGGAGTTTTCCATATCGTTTTCGATTTCGGTGACACAGAAGGAAACAAAAACGATAAGACATGTTTCCGTTCTATTTTCAACCCTACCTCAGCTTATGCCCAACCAGCCGAGCAACGTAGATATTTCATTGTGTTAAAACAGAGCCTGTGAACAAGTCGGCAGGCTGATAGATAATTTCTTTGTTGTAAAAACTTTCTCTTAATCATCAATGGGCATTGCAGAGTAAAATGTATATTGAAGTTGCAGTAATGGATTCCCAAGTTTAATGAATAAATGCACCACGGAAACAGGGAGTGTAAAATATATACATATCTTTCTTTCAAAATAATTTTCGAAATTTCAGAGAATTCCCAAGTTTCGGGTTTTTCGTTGGGGTTTGAAATATTTCTCAAACCGAAATCTAAAACCCTGCTTAAGATATTGCTAAAATATATACATGTCTTGTTGATGATATGCTAAAATATATAGATGTATTTACCGATCAAAGATAAGCGCAAAATTAATTTTGTGGGGCAAATAGGGATGAGTTTTACATGTCGATTCTCCTGCTTTCACTCATGTTGCTTTTACATGACCAATGCACATCATGTACAACGCTGCACATAGCACAATTTACATCTAAAATCTCGGTAACACTGATGATCTTATCCGTCATCTCTGTCTTGGTTTCAGAATATCATCCACCAGAATTGAAGTTATGGCAGCGTGCTGTTGAGCGTTTTGACAAAGGCTATAATAAGGTTGTCATCTCGCCTCCCATGCATGGTGGCTTATTTACCAAAGTCTCACATATTGAGGGAGGTCTCAACTTTACTCATCCCGTTTAATTGCAAACTGCACGTACCTAACCACTTCACTAAACAAAAAGTAAGATGAAAAGGCAAGACGGATAGTATATTCCAACACGTATGAAACAATTGGAATATCATCATCAGGTGACTGCTCACAAGACAAGAACAGGCATTAATTTCACCAACTCTCTTAATTGTTTCATATATGTCCTCAAAGTTCAGGCATAGAAATCTCATATCCTACAAGAACATTTTATTTACTAAAAAATGAGAAAAGGAAAGACACAAGCTAAGAGGTGCATCAAAGAAGAAGGGCTAGCTCATGTATGTACACTGCGAGCTAACACTAGCTGACTTATTCAGTCCCATGCAGTTCTACTCAGCCGCCACTGCTTCCAGCACCCATGTCGTCCCCTCTGCGCTGCCGCGGCTTGTAGAGCGTGAAGTTGACGTACTTTGGTCCGAACCGGTGGGTGACCGCGAGGGCGCACACGGACTGTGACTTCCATCCTTCCTCCATGAACATATGGTCAATGACGACATGCTTAGGCTTTAGCATCGGAGCGTGTTCGTCGCCGGATCTGCCGCCAGCAGGGATGGACATGGGAAGCTGAGGCGGGAGGGCGGGTGGCTCCTTGTAAAACTCGTCGTCGGCGGGGAACTGCTGGCCATAGCTGTGTTCGGGCGATGGAGGCGCGTCGAATTCCGCAAGGCTCTCAAGATTGTCCAGGTCATTGTCCTATTCAAAACAGACACAAAATCATCAAGCTACTGAACTCTGCCATTTAAAGAGTTACTTATTAGGGTTTTATTACTTGCTGAAGAAGTAGACATATACTATATGTAATCCTTACTGACATTGACATCGAGGATGTTGGCCACCTGCCCTATCTCGTCAGTCACATATGGTAGTTCAAAGTCAAATGTTGGCACCCCGTCGACGATGATCCTGTAATGATATATTCCAGATGGCAGAACCAACAGTATAGCGCGAACATGCCCGGACCTCCGTAACAGCTTCCTGAAAGTGATCATACGTACACAGATTTTTGGTATTATTCTAGCGCATATCATGAACAAAATTGCTGGATAGAACATTAATTGGAACACGATATATAGATATAGATCAGGCTAAAGGTAATTAAACCTTGAAGTCCAGTTATCCCATGATCCTTCCACAAACACCTTATTTCCTCCATGCCTCCATGTAATCGAAGATGGAATCCCCTTCTCTCGGGGATTATTGTTGTTGGTGGATCGATCTGATCCATTAACCGGAGAATGGCCAAAAACAGGGAAAAATCCAGTCGGTATCTGCGGTGGAGGAGCTACCGGAACCTGCAACACGTGCACTTAACTGTCGTCAGTGTAAGAAGGAGCTAGCAGCAAATACTCCCTCAGTCTCCCATGATATAAGATGTCATTATTATAACCAATCTAGGACAGAGAGGGAGTAGGAGTTAGCAACATCTGATGATAAAGGATATGGCAATTTAAGATAGACTGACTATCGATTAGTAACCATGAGAACATGCAATTATGTCACAGTATTTTAGAGGATCTGAAAGCTCTGCAGTTCAGCCGCGGATCGATCTCAAAGTTATCTGCTAGCTGTGGCTTAATAAACCTAAATAAAGTTGAAGGCGTGGACTAGCAAACCGATGCTAAACTAGTAATCAAGAAGAAGAGAGAGGACAATTCGTTAACAGGCATGGACTAGTAATTAACCGACAGCACAAGATCGAGCAAGAAATCGTCACCTGCGGCGCGAAGACGTAGGGAGCCGGAGGAGGAGGAGGAGGAGGAGGAGGCGGCTCCCACATCACGACATCCGCCGGAGCCGAGCTCCCGCTGCCACCGGGGGCCATCTGCTCCGGCGACGCCGCCGCGTGGCCGTTCCCCGCCTCCCTGCCGCTCGCATTCCCCATTGCGGATCGGTTCCGCCGGCACGGCAGCTATCCTATCCCAAGTTCCCAACTAGACTAGAGAAGCACCGCCGCTGCAGCTGCCTCGGCGGCCGTCTATTTAACGTCTCCCAGAATATATGCTTCCTATTTTAGAGCTTCCGCCGATTAATTCCACAGGCTGGTCCTGGTGGTGTTTTACTTTGCTTGATTTGCTTCCGAATAAATCCCTACACTACACGGGCGGGAATCACGTCTAATCCCATGATTTCCGGACTTCAATGCATGGATTCGATTGCTGGACCGGCCCCTAGCTAGTAGAAACGTACGTACCATTCATCAGTTCCAAATATGCATCAACGTTCCGAATATTCATTCTCATCTAGTAATCCGAATCCTATGTAATCAATCAATTGTAACTGTCTGTCAATATATATATATATATATATATATATATATATATATATATATATATATATATATATATATATATATATATACGTGTCACCCTATAGGGTGTCGGTATCGTCGATATGTCTTCAAGAAGGTACGCCGATGGCATTGTCGTCACCTTAGTTCTCGGATTGAATTATGAGAAAAATGCCCCAGTTGCGGCCGCTGCCATCGTGCGCTCGATCCTCCTCCTCGCCGCCGGCCTCTCCCTTGCTGACTACTTCCTTGTCATGCCAGTCTTGGAGAATGGCATCCTCCTGGGCGGTCTTACCGCTGGATTTGGGGAAAGAGGAGAGGGGATCATGGAGGCGGTGGGCGATGGAGTGGTCGCCATCATTTCTTTGTTAGTTGCTTATGATGAGAAAATATGCCATTCTTTGCAAGGATTTATGGTCTAGGGATCCTCTATGGTTCTGGCTTTATACGAACTAGCATGGTGGCCCTCACAAATACAAGGGCATGGCCTTTAATTTTTTTTATAGGAGATCATTTATAGATTCATCGACACTCATCTTATGGAACAGAAAACATATAATTTATAACAACCATTCATTTAAATATCAAATGTGTAGAAAACATCATTAATCATACTTAATTTATAGGAATATAATTAATAGGCTATTTACAAAACACTACATTGATGACCTATGTGTCATTTGTGCATGATATTTAAATATAGGCACAATTAAAGCAAAGACTATATATGCTTGAGTTTGTATGCAATGTTAGATCATTATGCAATTATAATATTTAAATTCACAAATGGATGGTGTTTGCCTGATCTTTGGTCCTAAGATGTTTTAACCATCCGGATGGTATATAGGAGTACAATATCTTTTATTAATAATGTCGAACTTATCCTTTTTAATATATATATATATATCAACTCAATAGTATACTGTTGGGATGGCTCGTTGCTTTTTATTCGTTTGCTTCTTCCGAGGTTGATCATGCATATGTTACTATTTGTGCAACTCCGCAGGGTAAATCTTTTCGAAAAGCCGTGTTCACGATTATGGACGACTTGGAGCACAGTTTGTCGATCATAGACAATGCACACTAAAGAATTATTGTTATAATTTGACTTGGATCTAACATGACTAGTAAGTTGGATAACCACCATGGACTGAATGAATAAAACTGTCAACTATATGAGTTTTCTCAGAAGGAATTCCTCGTTTGGTCTCAAGGGAGAAATAGCAGGATGAGTATGTTTAATATTAGTATCAGGTTGGTTTCGAATAGATCTCTCTTATTCCTATCTGATAGCCGACAATTATACTGAGTCTCTATAGGTTGTTTAATGCATGCTTCTAAGACTCACCGTGTACTGGCCTCGGTACTGACCGCTCCCTTTTTCCTTTGCCCTTTGTCGGCACCCCTTTTATTTTGACAGGTGTGAGTTTGACAACGTTAGCAAGGTTACCCTTTCGGCTTGGCCTGGCAGGGTTATGGACGCCATTGGTTATTTTTTAGGGCTCTTAGTTCAATTTGCATCTAATTCGTACTCGGATGTGTATCATTTTCAAGGTAATTTGAATCTTTGTACTGTATATTTGTATTCTGGACTCATTAAGTCGTTGTTGTACATATATATTCTGTGTGTTCCATCGTGATCTATTTGTAATGATATTACTTTATTTTCCATCTGAATGCAAGTTTCTGGTGGGCATCATCGAATCGTTTCTATGCAGGTTTGGCGAAAAATCGCTGAAATCTGCATAGGGCAAATTTGAGGGTGTTACATTTTCTCATACAAAGTTATGATAATATTTTGGTTTTGATTTATTTTCATATAGTTATCTGCATCAATTATTTGTTATCTACTAATAGAATGAGGGCCCTCTAGATAGTTAACCCAGTGTTATGCTTCTCTAAAATTTCTGGCATGTCTCTTTTCTCTACCATATTTTGATTTTTATGTTGACTTCCTTTTCTGCATGTCTCTTTCTCTACCATGTAGTGTTGTTCTACCATGTTTAGGTGCACTTATTAGTATTTAATAAGGGGATCATTAAAAAAACCGGTCAATTTTGTAAATGGTCAAATTTTGCATTTTATTCTTATGAATATTTAAGGGGCTCATTAATAAAAAATTCAATTTTTGTTAATGGTCATATTTTGCATTTTATGATTCTCGCATGCGTTTTTTAGGCCCGAAGCCCTAATTCCTCGAGACGGACCCTACATGAGGTTCTAACAACTATGAGTTGAACTAAGATGGTCATGTCACTCTTAGCTGGGTTGTTGATTTAATGGACGAAATACATACAAAGTTGTGTAAGCAACGAGGGGAGTAGGGACACTGCCGGGAGGTAAAAGGTAGATGTACTTTGATGTTTGTCGATTGTACGCTTCCAGTCCAATCGGCCGTGACCTTTCATATACACGTTTACAAGTCGGAATATAACCCTGCTTTTAGCTCTCTAAACTAGGTAACTACCGCCACCGACATTGTATTGGATTTAGAACCAATTGTCTATGTTGTCTCCAACGCAAAGTCGTCGATTATTTTAGTAGTCATTTTTTAGGCCTGAAGCCCTATTTCCTCTAGACAGACCCCACATGAGGTTCCAAGAACTATGAGTTGAACTAAGACGGCTTGGCCACTCTTAGCTCGGTTGTTGATTTAATGGACGAAATGCATGCAAAGTTGTGTAAGCATTCGGAGCATGGACACTGCCGGGAGGTAAAAGGTAGATGTACTTTGATGTTTGTCGCTTGTACGCTTCCAGTCCAATTGTCCATAACCTTTCATATATATATGAGGTAGTTGGTCTTCATGTATAAGCTAGGGTTTTCTTACACGTTTACAAGTCGGAATATAACCATGCTTTTAGCTCTCTAAACTAGGTAACTACCACCGACATTGTACTGGATTCAGACCCAAGTGTCTATGTTTTCTCGAACGCAGAGTCATCGAGATTATCTGTATGTGTTGGCCTTCGTCTTCCATCTATAACAAGACGAATCTTGGTCTTTGGGCATAAAACGATACAAACCGATTATGCTGATGTATAGAAGTATAAATGTTCGCTTTCACAAACTAGTACTCTCTCCGTTCCAAAATAGATGTCTCAGATTTATTAAAATTTGTCTAGACACTATTTAGTATATAGATTTATCTAAATTTTAGAAAACGTGAGACATCTATTTTAGGACGGAGGGATTATAGGTAATAACAATGTATCTTTAAAATAACAGTGGCCACCCTATGTGCAAATTAACAGGGGGCTACGTGCAGCACGTATGGCCCATTAGTGGCCCACTATGTTAATTTACCGAGTTGCGTAGTCGGGCCGCCCCATGTTAGACAGACAGACAGACAGGCCCAAGTTTGCTCAAAGAAAACGTCAACCGGTCGGGCATATCGCTTCCTTGTTCCTCATTCCCGAGCTCGCTCCCCTCCGCCGACGATGGCGCCGCTCACCTCGGCGGAGCTCAACTTCCTTGTCTTCCGCTACCTCCAGGAGTCAGGTCCGCACCCTACCTACCTCCATCCCGTCCCCCTCTTTCCATATGGTGCTTAATTAATTAGGTCGCAAGGATTTATTAGGGTTTACGCTTCCTCCTGCTGAGATCTGGTGGATAGGCCTCTCTCTGCTAGCCAGATACCTCGTGCCACCGACGGTCCTCCCCTCTAGACCTCCGCCGGCGCCCCCGACCAACCCAGGCCACCGTCCGCCCCTTCCCGCGGCTGCCCCTCTGCTCGTTTCCCGTCTGCTGGTTTCTTATCCAGTTTTGTCCCCACGGTTTTTCATTTCTTTGTTGTTCCTTCTTTGGGGTCCAGGTTGCAGTGTTAATGGGTTTCGTTTGGTTGATGTTGCTGTTGGATGGATCTGGATGAACGTGGGAAATTGTAAACTTTGCCTCTTGGCACCTCTCCTATGCTATGTGATAGGCCGTCCAGGGTGTATTCTAGAAAGAATAAAATGTGGGGAATTGTTTTACAGAAATTGTTTACTGTTCAAGCCCATACTAGTTCCAGCAGACAAGTGGTCAACACCGAACCGATACATTGACACATGACAGATAATTAATACTTGATGTTTGGAAAGAAAACTGGAAATGATATACATGATTTCGGTTGATTTCATCAATTCTTGTGACAGTTATGACGGATTACTTATTTTTGGGCTATACATAGTAACTAGTGAATATATCCTGTAAGCATCTGGAACGGATGAATACATCTTCGAAACATAGAACATAAAATAGTACTGCTGCAAGTGTAAAGAGCAATCACATGTAGAGTAAAATAAAAAGACGGGTTATCTTATGTGGTTCTAGGTTGTGCAGTGTTGTTTCTCTTACTAACTACTTTTTAGCGTTTCCTTCCCTTTTTACATACTAGCGTTTTGGATAACTTTGCTCATGGTGAAACTTGGCCCCTCTTAGTTTCGTCCACCTCTGCCGCGGTTTTGGTTTTACTGGCCCCAAATGTACAAATTCATGCACCTCATAAGTCAAAACCATCAAGTGCTATTGGTGGTTTTTTATTTGGGTTCTGTTGATTTTATGTAACCACTTGTTACTCCTCGGTGCATTGAGGGGAGGGTGTTTTTTCAGGATCTCTCAACTTTTGTCCCATTCTTGTCATGCTTTCTACCGTGCAGCTCTTTGTTATTATTGTTGGTGATATTTTCCGTGCCATCTGCATTTCCATTGTACGCTTCTAGAATTGCTACCTGTAGTTATGTTTGAAAGCATGGTTTTCAGTTCTCACTGATAACAGTCAACATTTCCAGGTTTTGTCCATGCCGCGTTTACTTTAGGGTATGAAGCAGGGATACATAAAGGTGGGATAGATGGAAATGTTGTTCCCCCTGGTGCTCTTATAACTGTCGTGCAGAAAGGCCTTCAGTACATAGAATTGGAAGCAAATGCTGATGAAAATGATGAAGAAGTTGACAAGGATTTTGCCCTTCTGAATCCTCTTGAAATCATTACAAAAGATGTTGAAGAGTTGCAGCGGATCGTGAAGAAGGCAAAAAGAGAGAGGCTTCAAATTGACCGTGACAAGGACAAGGGAAAGGAGAAAGAATGCATCATCAAGGAACATGAACATCGTCTTGCAGGTGAACGGGAGAGAGAGCGCCATGATAAAGAAAAAGACCAAGAGAGGGAAAAAGACAGAACTGAAAGAGACAAGGTGAAAGAGAAAGAGAAGGAAAGGGAAAAACAACACACGGAGTGTATTGATAAGTTTAAGCATGAAGAGGATTCCCCTGCCAGTGGAGGTCCTACACCAATGGATGTAAGTACAACCCCTCATGAAATTTCTAGTGCAGATGTAACCGTTTTGGAAGGACACATTTCAGAGGTGTTTGCTTGTGCATGGAGCCCAGCTGGCTCTCTTCTTGCTTCTGGGTCGGGAGACTCAACTGCTAGAATTTGGACAATTCCTGATGGTCCATGTGGTTCCATTCAACCATCTCCTGCAAGTGTTCATGTTTTAAAACATTTTAAGGGTAGGACTAACGAGAAGAGTAAGGATGTCACCACACTTGACTGGAATGGGGAAGGATCACTATTAGCCACGGGCTCCTATGATGGCCAGGCGAGAATCTGGAGTGGAGATGGGGAGTTGAAGCAGACCTTGTTCAAACACAAGGGACCTATATTTTCTTTGAAATGGAATAGGAAAGGTGATTTTCTCCTAAGTGGCAGTGTGGACAAAACTGCTATTGTGTGGGATACAAAGACATGGGAGTGTAAGCAGCAGTTCGAATTTCATTCAGCTCCAACACTAGATGTCGATTGGCGAAACAACAGCTCTTTTGCGACATGCTCAACCGACAAGATGATCTATGTTTGCAAGATTGGGGATCCACGCCCAGTTAAAACATTCAGCGGCCATCAGAGCGAAGTTAATGCTATCAAGTGGGATCCAACGGGTTCTTTGTTGGCGTCTTGTTCTGATGATTGGACTGCAAAGGTGTGGAGTGTGAAGCAGGAAAAATGTGTATATGATTTTAAAGAGCATACTAAAGAAATATACACTATTAAATGGAGCCCAACAGGTCCAGGAACAAACAATCCCAATCAGCAGCTGCTGTTAGCGAGCGCATCATTTGATTCATCTATCAAGCTATGGGAAGTTGAGCAAGGACACCTTCTGTACAGCTTGGCTGGCCACAGTCAGGCAGTTTATTCTGTGGCATTTAGCCCTAATGGTGAGTACCTTGCTAGTGGGTCCCTCGATCAAAGCCTACATATATGGTCTGTCAAAGAAGGAAAGATATTGAAGACTTTTAGAGGGAGCGGTGGCATTTTTGAAGTGTGCTGGAACAAAGAAGGCACCAAGATAGCAGCCTGTTTCTCCAACAACACTGTCTGTGTCATGGATTTCAGGATGTAGTTTCACTGGGAGATAAATTAGGAAATTAATGATAAGCATTGATTTCAGGATGTAGCTTCACTCTAATGTATCAGGCTGCAAAGCTAGAATGTTTGTTCTTTCCATTAGTGTGGAATTGTTAGCGTACTCTATGTTTCAAATGACTTTATGTTTCCAGTTGATGTACAGTAGGAACTGGCTATAGTATATTTTGCATGTTCATGGGTTTCTCTGTCATTATGGTCTGTGATAATGCACTCTTGGTATGCACTTCTACCTTTTGCACTTGAGTATATTTTTTCTGATATTATGGTCTGAAGCTTAAATATTGCACTTCTACTATTTGCACTTTTTGCAGTTTTATTGTCATAGTTTACATTCTCTTCAATCCTGTTCTTGCCTTAGAGTGTAATATCTTTTTTTTTCTAATGACTTTCTGCCACCATTTCATGCCTCCAGAATTGGAAAATTTATGTTGAAACCAGCAAAAGGTCAAAATTAAACAGAAGAACATGATACCTATGAGGAAACCAGTGAACGGCCTGTAGCTATGATAGAAGAATCTCTACCTGATATTGAACAAGATGGTCAGTGCAATTGGACATCTGTCAAGAATTATGTTGTCCAAATATTTGGGAGTCAGGTTTAGAAATTTGAACAGAAATACAATCAAAATTCTCTGGGCACAAGCCAGTATTTTAACATCATTTTCTGCAGATTTCTTTAGTGTTAACAATTATTGGTATTGATCATATGAGTGCTTTTAGAGTTAGTTGCTTGCACAATGTATCAGAGGGATTTGAGTAACTTATTTCTATTGTATTGAAACTAAGGGGACATGGTGGTACCTGCAGAACTGTTCACGGGCAGGGCTGGAGACCATTGCAGAGTAGGTTAGCATCAGTGCCGTGAGCTTGGGCAGTGCAGCGCAGCTTTAGATGCATTTGCTGGGGCAGGTCAGAATGCAGTCCTTGCAGGGACATGTAATTACGACGAGCAGAGCCAATGGCAGCTTCCAGTGATGAGCATGTTGAGGAGAATCAGATTGTTCAGCAAGCTTACACCGGGCCTCCGAATCCCTCTACAAAATATCACACCGGTAATATCAATACGTTTGTGCCTTGGTTGGAACCCTCTACAAATTATCAGACTAATATCAACACATGTGTGCCTTGTACAAGTCAAATACAGTAGTGGTGGTGTGGGTCACCAGGTCAGTACAAGGGTGTTGAACCTTATAAAAGCAGTCAAAGTACTTGTCTAGCTATGTATGACACAGTTGGAAAAAGGCATCTGAACTTTGATAGGTCATCTGAGGTTAGAACCTTTCAGAGAAGCACAGGATTTAGACCTTGTTCAGGTGATTAGAATTCCCAAAAGGAATTTTAACCTTGTAAAGATAATCAATCTCATCAATTGAAGCACAAGCACCTGAGCGCGTAGCCTTATCCTCTCCCCTTCTCTCCTTCCCCCTCTCCCCCACGTCTGTACTTTGACCGCTGGCAACTAGGCCAATCCCGAGCTATCTTTGGCGGCTTTGGCGGCTGGAGATGGCGGAGGGGCGGCGCCGGTGTAGATCCTAGGGCTAGAAGTAGGTTTTATGGCGTTATGCCATGTTTTGGGAGTGCGGCGCCGGAGTTGGGCCGGTCTTGGCGCCTGCTGTGGCGGTTGCGAGCTCCGCTGGTCAGAGGAGGTGGCCGAGCGGTTCAACACTGTGGTCTCCCTAAATAAGGTCAGGGTTGTTCTACTTCGTGTGCCTCCTCTGCTTCCTCTTCCCCCGCCGGCCGTCCGTGGAAGCAAGGGGTTGAGGAATGGGAGTAGGGAGGGGCACCGGCAAGGAGGAATGGGAGTAGGGAGGGGCACCAGCAAGGAGGAGGCTGGGATGGCTACCCTATGGCGGTGCTCGGGCGCGGCGCCGACAGGGTGCTGCTTCCTAGAGGAGGACGACAAGTGGTTTCTCGGCAGCAAGCTTCCCGAATAAGCAACTCCATCGCCTTCACTGCTACGTGTTCGGCGATTTCTCCCTCTTGGCCAGCTGGGGTGGCGAGGGAGATGGTGGAGTCGATTTTGATGCGGCTGGCTTACGGCGGTGGTTCTTAGCGCGGTTGGAAACTGCACACCTTTACTTTTATGAGAGGTGACGGACTCGATTGATTGTTAGGCGCAAACAATCGGCAGATCAATACCTTTGCTTCCATTTCTTCAATCTTTGTCTATGTTGTCCGTTTCTTTGGCGACTTCGCACTTAGATTGTCCATTGAATCGACAACCGAGCTAAGAGCGGCCAAGACCAGTTTAGTTCGGCCGAAACCCATTCCGGCGCAACAATCTCATAGAGCATTTGTGGAAACTCAAAGGAGAGGCCGTTGCGCCACCTGCTTCATCAAGTTGAACTTCAAAAAATTTGGATTGTATGATGTTAATTTCCATTGTTGTCGAGCTTAAATTCCTATGTGTCTAAACTTATTTATTGTGTGAGAAAAAAAAACAATTTGGGACATCCGCCCACCTTAAGCGGCACCACACGATCAGCGCCCCCCAATCGTTCGATTGGCGTTTTTGCCAGACAGTGTTTAAGGTGGCGCGGCTGGAGATTTTCGAAGTCTCTTCACGAGACATTCTTTTTTTTTTGTCTTTTTACACAGCCCAAAAATGTTGCTTTTAGTGAAACTTTGTGTGATTATTACATAGAATGTGGAGATTGCACCTGCGAATATATTTTTCAAATCCTTTTTTTGAACTATCTGAAGTACGTATTAGTTTTTATAAAGAGAGCATATGACCTGGGATCAAAAGTGAATTTCTGGAAACGGACTAGTACTATAGTATTCGTGCAGGCAAAGCTTCCTCGCTCGCTAGCTATATCGTACGAAATCAATCAACTAGTACCACAAATACATTAATCGTATTTCCTAATCTCACCTTGATAAATTTTCCATAGGAATATTCCTACTAGTATTTATTTAAGTCGGTTGACTGCTGAATATGTCGTCAAAAATCATTCCATTTTTGTCTGTCGCTCTGCCTCCTCCTCCTCCTGCATGCATGCTAATTAAGGAGTAGATTTTCCAAATCATAACTTGGGAGGCGTAATTAACTCAGGCGGAAGAACCCCTACACCCCTCCCCTTCCCATGCATAATAAAACCCAGCCTGCAGCAAAACCTCCCAAACAACAACCGCCTCACCGTATTCTCGCCGCCGACCGACCGAAGAGATGCCCACCACGCTGAAGCTGAAGCTGAAGCGCTTCTCGCTCGGCCGCCTGTTGGCCTCCCTCCGCCCGAAGCGGGACTCGCCGTCGTCGTCCTTCCCCACCTCCATTGCAGACCTCGTCGTCAAGAACAATGGCCGCCGCCTCACTAAACCCCCGCGATCCAGCGACGTACCTGTGTCGCTCACGCCCACGGTGGAAGTCCCCAACGAGCTGACACCGCCGCCGTCGCCGGCCCGGATCACTGAGGCCCCCTCCCCTCAGACTCGGGAGCTCTTGGCCGGCGGCGACGATCCTGACGACCCGAAGAAGCGGTGGAAGAGGTCGCTGAAGAAACTCATCTCCAAGAAGAAGCGGGAGTCCAAGGATTCGCTCGAGCGGCCGGACGCTGGCGCGGGTGACGCTGGCCGAGCACCGAAAAGCGAGTCCTTTTCCACCGAGCACACGCCGCCAGAACCAAGCATAGGAGGGTTGTCGTCGTCGTCCTCTCGGGCCGAATTCCTGGTGGTTGCGGTGGACGAACAACGAAGGCCCGTCAGGTTCCCCCTGTCGGTGTTGGTCATGGTGATCCTGGCAGGCCTCCTCGCCGGGAAGATCCCGGCGATAGCGCTGACCGTGCTCTGCGTGGCCTTATTCCCCGGCGCCGTCCACCTACTTACTTGGTAGCTACTGATGTCATTCTCCAGTTGAGAGTCTATTCATCATCAGATTCCCTCAAAACCGATTTTTGGACTTTTTATTACTCCTAGTTGGTTGGTTCGTTCATGTCGTCCGTCCGTTTGTAAGAAGAAACCAGAGATTGTTGCTGATCCATGGTCTGGTCGTGCTTTTCTTTGTCTGATCATGTTCTCAATCGATCGTGCTTTCACAATTTTGTTTCTCGAGACAGAAGAAATTCTCTACTCTGCGTGCATGTACCCTTTGGGGATCGATGGCAAGCTTCCTCGCTAGAATAATTAACCTCAATCGTAATCAATCAACCACCACAACAAGGCATCAAATCCTTTATTTCCTATTCTCTCCTTGATTAATCTTCCATATGCATATTACTAGCTAATTAAGTCGGTAGACAAATTAATTTCCTAAATGTTAGCTTCCTCGAAATTTATAGTATCTTCTTTAATCGCACGGTATGTTAATTAACTACTTCTATACTTCGTGCTCTGTCTCCTGCTTCACTTGCTAGGCAGCGCATATTAAACCCATCCGGTCTATTGTATGTCATTTTCGTGCAAACGGTCTAATATACTCCCTCTCTCCCATTTTAGGATGCGCATAGTTTTTGATTCGTATACCAATGAACTGCATGTAACCTTGTAAAGAAAAATTCTCGACCAAAATAGCCCTCTCACAATTAGTTATTTGCATGCTACTCGGGGCAAATCAGCCAAATTAGCACTAATTTAGGCTTACATGTACAATACGCATCCTAATTTTAAATTTTTTGAAAAATTTATGCGCATCCTAATTTGGAAGAGAGGGAGTACTCCCAATTTGAGTATGTTGTTCAACAAGACCCGGTGTATATAATTTTTTCTTTAGTTTTTAAAAGACATGAAACAATCATGTATGCTATGAATGATAATCAGTCGTGCAAACAAATTCCAAAAGTATATATGGATTTTTATAATTGTATGTCTTCTGCAAACAATAATGGACGACGGCTAGACTACCACAAGAACAGATTACCCAGCTAAACAATAAAAAGTTGATTAGCCAGCTGAATTCAAATACGAAAATTTAAAATATTTTATAGATCAAACCGTTCATTGGATTTAGGATCCGATTTCACCATTAGACTAGCCGCGATAAGATCTTTAAAACTAGATCTCATGTTGATATGTTTTGAAAAAATTTTTAGACCTAAAAGTTATACATACGTAACACATTAGTGATCCAGACTAATGTATATAAGTTATCCGGCCTATGAACTGTTTGTATATTGTATTGAGACTCTTTCCGATGCATCCAAAAAACACCGAAATTGTTGATATCATCCGTATTAATGCAAAACTGTAAAATTTGGGCACGATATCTATCGATTTCAATTCCTGACGGATTTATCACCCACGGAGTTACCCACATGTTTATGGTATAGCTATCCTCATGGAGTTACGCAGTTGCTAGTCTACATATGACAAATCCTACAGGCGCTCACAACATTGTGTCGATGCGTACCTGTCTTCAGAACGGTAACGAGACACGAGAACCCCCGCGCTACTACGAATGACAATCCATAGCGGGCGTTTCGACATGTTGTGCATATGTCGGCATTTTGATAGAGCGAGCGCTGCCTCACATACGACGATTCCAAACCCATGCACTCTGGCAAGATCATGTTGCTAAACGCGAGAGATTGGCTAGTAAACGAGAGTAGGATTGCAACTGAGATACAAAGAAATCAAACTGATTACATCATCATCATTAAATGCAAAATTATGAAATTCGTAATGTTTTTGGCTCAAACCGTTTATCCGATTTACGATTTCTTTTGACCGTTTGGGTAGTAGCAACGAGGTCCTCAAAATTAGATCCCATATTGATATTTTGTGATAAAAAAATCGGGTCAAAAAATTATCCACTCACACTAGTGCAGAACACTACCTCTAACACCGGTTCAGAACACCCTCTAACAGCGGTTATAGAACCGCTGTTGAGGGTTTGGTGTTAGATCCCCCCCTTTAACACTGGTTCTTATATGAACCGGTGTTAAAGGGTGACGCACGTGGGGCTGCCGCAGCACTCACCCCTCCTTTAACACCGGTTCGTAACCCGTTCTGGGCGTATTTTTGCGGTGCGGCGGGAACGGGAGGGCGGGGGGAGGGGGAATCGATCGGGAGCGGTATATACACATACATCGCCGTCGGTACATACGAGTACATAAATAATTAATCAACTATTATTATACACAAACATCGTCATTGTGTCGTATTCTCCGTAAACGTTGAAGCATCAAATACAAGACAAACACGTTCAAGCATATATACAACATTCATTTTTTTGGATATCTAAAGAGTTCTCCGCCAGGCGTGACGACCTCATCAAGTATGAACTCCGTCAATTCCTCTTGAATGGCTCGTATGCGATCAAATGGTAGAAGTTGGTCCCGCATCCGTTCGATCTAAATATATATGAAGAATGGGGTCAATATATATATATATAAGAATAAAACTCAACACAATTGATGGTAATAAAATAATGTTGTGTACTTTGTTTACTTACTCTAAGTTGTTCTAGTGCGGCTTGGCCCGTCGCATATATCGTGTTGCGAATGAACTCGTAAACATAGTATCCACATAAGTTATTGTCGGATCCCTGATACGCGCACTTTACGAGAATAGAGAGTTCAATCAAAATAATAATCAATAAAGCATGATATAATGGAATTGGAAGCAGAATCAAAGAGATACGCAGACCTAACTAGCTAGTATTACTTACATTTTGGTCTAGAAATTTTAGTTCTTCTGACCATTCACCCACGACCCGGCAGGACGGACGGCGGCAGCGACGGCGATGACGTCTGGCGGCGGCGAGGGTGGACGTCTGGCGGCGATCTCCTCTTCTTCCTCTTCCTGTTCGATCGATCTGGCTGGGGGGAGGAAGAGGAAGGCGCGCGCGCATTATAACCCCCACTTTAACACCGGTTCATGACTGGAACCGGTGTTAAGGGGGGGGGGAATTCGTTTCGTGCCCGCACCCCCCTTTAACACCGGTTCTAGCCACGAACCAGTGTTAAAGGGTGGGTGGGTGTGCCCGCGTGAAACGAAATAAATGCCCCCCCTTTAACACCGGTTCCTAGCTGGAACCGGTGTTAAGGAGAGGGGCATTTATTTCGTACATTAAAGGGGTTGGTGGCTTTTTTAATTCATAAAATAGGATAGAATTTAGAAAATTCATATATTTTTCATTTCAACTCAGAAAAATATGAATAATATATCATAATTTTCAGAAAAATAAGATCTATCTAGTCAAATAAAAACATTTTATAGTTACTGTAGATGAAAAATTTCAAAATGATTAAAACACTTACATATAAATTTTAATTATTCAATTAAAACAAAAATAAAATAGTCAAACCCTAAAACTTTGAACATAAGAAATATTAAGCATCTAAAAATGAATCTAACCCTATTTTATTAGACAAAATCATATTTTATTTTGTATTAACATTTTTGAATTGTTTGGATATTTAAATGCCGCATCTTTTGTATACTTTGGAATCTGACAAAACCTCGCTAAACTTGCATTGTATTTTTGATAAAATAGCATATTGTGAACCAAAAAATGATTTTTGTAAAAAATCACGAGCATCGTATCATGTACCTATAGTTCATATCTGACTCACTTCCTATCGATTCGGCTGGAATTTGTCTTTTTCACCAGACATGGACGAAAAGGTTTCAGATCCCCCTGTTGGTACATTATCCATATAAGGTGGTCTAGTATTTTTCTAAAATGTGGTGCTAGTTTTTTGAATTAGCCATTTGGTGGTTTTTTCACAAAACCGCCCGTTTTTATGCTCGAAAAATGGAAAATGCCTTTTTGGTGTGACAAAAAGGAAAACTTCCTCTTGCAACACGTATGCACAATATGGCCACATTATCACAAACTATGCCTTGATTCTAGCCATAACATTGGTCATTTGACCCGAAAGCCAAGAAACCTCGAATGAGATAGGTCATTTTGTGAAGGTTTTTTTGAGACATAATCAATATACCAAGTTTGATATTTTTCCTTCTAACTATGTCACATAATATAACACCACGCGAAGGCTTCGCATTGTTTCGATCGTTTTTTAATTTTTTATCCCCGTTTTAAACTATCGTCAAACTTTGTCGAACAACGGGCATGAAGATTCTTAGCTCGGGGCCAAGCCTCGCTAAACTTGCATTGAATTTTTAATAAAATAGCATATTGTGAACCTAAAAATGATTTTTGTAAAAAATCATGAGCATCGTATTATGTACCTGTAGTTCATATCTGACCCACTTCCTACCGATTCGGCAGGAATTTGTCTTTTTCACCAGAGGTGGAAGAAAAGGTTTCAGATTTCCCTGTTGGTACATTGTCCATATAAGGTGGTCTAATATTTTTGTAAAATGTGGTGGTAGTTTTTTGAATTATCCATTTGGTGGTTGCTTCACAAAATCGTCCGTTTTTTATGCTCGACTAAAAATTAATATACATAAAAGAACTGAAAATTAAGATACATGGCCAGATTAAGTCATAATCGGTCAAACTTGTTTCGGAATGTTGGAGTGATTCAGTCATGCTCCTGCCTACACCTGTAATACTCGCCACTGTAGTCGTCGTATTCGCCGCCGCCGTCGTCGTTGTCGTCGTCGGGGTCGCCGTAATTGAATCTTGAAGGCTGAGTACGTGTGGGATGGACTTGAGGGTAGCGCAGACGGGGGTTAGAGTCGGCGGCAGTGTCGTAGGCCATGAGGCTCTGGAGAGTCCGACCGCGCCACCACAGCCGAAAGCCGGCCTCGTTGAAGTTCGTAGGAGGTGGGACGTCCTCCTCGTGCCTGGCGAGCGCCCTCTCATGCCGATCCCCGAAGAAGGCTTCCCAAGTAGGGAAATAGTCGGGATGCCATCTGGGATTCCTCCGTTGCTCCGGCGTGAGCTCGAAGTAGTAGTGGTTCATGATGGCCATCCGGCGCGCCACACCCACACCTAGAGGCAGGAGGAACTGCACGCCTCGCACTCGGCATCCAGCGACAGGACACGAGTAGCCAGGCGGTAGTTCGAGGCGCAAAGCGCCTCCGCCTCCCTGGGGGTTAGTGCTACGGTGGAAGCCATGGGAAAGAGTGATGAGGTTGCAGATATGAGTCTAGATATGTGCAATGAAAATGGAGGCCAATCCTACATATATATAGTGAGAAATGGCTGGAGGGAAGAACTGGCGGGAAAAACTGGCGGGAAGAAATGGCGGGAAGAAAAATGGCTCATTTAATACATATACTGTTAACAGAAGAAATATGACATTGATTTCCATGTTGAGATACATATGTGTGCCAAAAATGGCTCAATTAATACATATAGTCAATGTTATGATCGTGTCGGCCGTAACCATGGAGTATCAGCACCGTTTAACAGGATGGTTGGGTCAGTCTTCACTCTGAAGGGCAAAATTTCATCAAACTTATTATAATCTTTTGACATGTTTGTCTTGTCCTCCACTCCCACGATGTTTATTTTCCCTGAAAGAACTATGTGACGCTTTGGCTCATCGTGTGATGTATTTGTTTGCTTATTTTTTCTTTTTTTTCGGTTTGGTAGACATGTCTTTCACATAGAAAACCTGAGCCACATCATTGGCTAAGATGAATGATTCGTTTAAGTTCTTGTCTACCTTCATAAGATTGTTGAGATCCACTATTGTCATTCCGTACTTCTTGTCTACCTTAACCCCTCCTCCTTTAGCTTGACCCATTTGCATCGAAACAAGGGGACCTTAAAATTAGGTCCATAGTCAAGTTCCCATATCTCCTCTATGAACCCATAATACGTGGTCTTTTGCCCATTGTCTTCTGTTGCATCAAAGCGGACATCACTGTTTTGGTTGATGCTCTTTTTATCTTGGCCTATCGTGTAAAATATATTCCCATTTATCTCGTACCCATGGAAAGTACATACAGTCGAAGATGGTGTCCTGGCCAACAAGTACAGCTGATCCCCAATAGTGGTGTTATTCGTGAGAAGTCTTTGCAGCCAGCCGCCAAAACTCGCCATGTGTTCACTTATAATCCATTCATCAGACTGTCCCGGGTGTTTGAGACGTATTAAATTCTTGTGTTCATTGATATACGGGACAACCAAGATAGATCTTTGTAAAACCGTGTAGTGTGCTTGATTGAGAGAATGCTCGTCCCTACATATCATTGCTTTACATCCTAGGGTGCCTTTTCCACGCAGTATCCCCTCATGTCGTGATTCTGGAACACCAATCGCCTTAAGGTCAGGAATAAAATCAACACAGAACTCAATGACCTCCTCTGTTACATAGCCCTTGGAGATGCTTCCTTATGGCCTAGCACGGTTATGAATATATTTCTTTAAGACTCCCATGTACCTCTCAAAGGGGAACATATTGTGTAGAGAATGGCAATCTCTTCTACTAGGTGAACCAGGAGATGCGTCATAATATTGAAGAAGGATGGTGGGAACACCAACTCAAATCTGATAAGACATTGGGCCACATCTGTCTGTAACCCTGGTAGGCTTTCTGGATCGATTAACTTTTGAGATATTGCATTGAGGAATGCACATAGCTTCACAATGCGTACTCGAACATTTTTAGGTAGAAGCCCCCTCAATGCAATCGGAAGCAATTGTGTCATAATCACGTGGCAGTCATAAGACTTCAGGTTTTGGAATTTTTTCTCTGCCATATTTATTATTCCCTTTATATTCGACGAGAAGCCAGACGAGACCTTGATACTGCTCAGGAATTCAAAAAAGATTTCCTTCTCTGCTTTGGTAAGAGCGTAGCTAGCAGGAGTTAAGTGGCATCGTTTACCCTTCTCGTTCTCAGGATGCATAGGATCTTCAGGGTCTTTCATACGTTGCTGGTCCTGCCGTGCTTTCGGTGTATCTTTTGTCTTCCCATACACTCCTAGGAAGCCTAGCAGGTTCACGTAAACATTCTTCGTTACGTGCATCACGTCGATTGAAGAGCGGACCTCCAAGACTTTCCAATAGGGTAGGTCCCAAAATATAGATTGCTTCTTCCACATGGGCGCGTGTCCGGCATCTTCATTCGGAACAGATAGACTGCGAGGACCTTTTCCAAAGATTACTTCTAGGTCCTTGACCATACCAAATACCTCCTCACCGGTACGGAGGACAGGCTTCCTCCGGGGTTCTACCAGACATTTGAAATGCTTGAATTTCTTTCTTACTGGATGCAGGTTCGGAAGAAATCGACGATACCCTAGGTACACAACCTTCTTACATTTCTCCAAATATACACTTTCAGTCTCATCTAAACAGTGTGTGCATGCATTGTATCCCTTGTTTGTCTGTCCTAAAATGTTACTAAGAGCAGGTCAATCATTGATGGTTACGAAAATCAACGCTCGTAGGTCAAATGGCTCCCCTTTGTGCTCATCCCACATACGTACACCTGGTTTGGCCCACAGCTGTAAAAGTTCTTCAACTAATGGCCTTAGGTACACATCAATGTCGTTGTCGGGTTGCCTCGGGCCTTGGATGAGCACTGACATCATAATAAACTTCCTCTTCATGCACAACCAAGAAGGAAGGTTATAGATACATAGAGTCACAGGCCAGGTGCTGTGACTGCAGCTCTGCTCACCAAAAGGATTCATGCCATCTGTACTTAGACCAAACCTTAAGTTCCTTGCTTCATGTGCGAAGTCCGGGTACTCTCGCTCGACTTTTCTCCACTGTGACCCATCAGCGGGGTGTCTCAACATCGCGTCTTTCTTACGGTCTTCCATGTGCCATCGCAAGAACTTGACATGCTCTTTATTTCTGAAGAGACGTTTTAACCGTGGTATTATAGGAGCATACCACATAACCTTGGCAGGAACCTTCTTCCTAGGGGCCTCGCCCTCAACATCGCCAGGATCGTCTCGATCTTATCCGCAGCAAGGTGCATACCGGGCATGCATCCAAATTCTCGTACTTCTCACCGCGGTAGATGATGCAGTCATTAATGCATGCATGTATCTTCTGCACGTCTAATCCTAGAGGGCAGACAACCTTCTTTGCTTGGTATGTACTGTCGGGCAACTCATTATTTCTTGGAAGAAGATTCTTCATTTTTACCAACAACTTTGAAAATACGCTGTCAGTCACACCGTTTTCTGCCTTCCATTGCAGCAAATCCAATGTGCTACCTAGCTTTTTGTGGCCATCTTCGCAAGTTTGGTACAACAATGTTTTGTGATCCTTTAACATCTTCTGCAGCTTCTCCTTCTCCTTTTTAGTTTCACATTATTCCTTTGCATCAGTAATGGCCCGACCAAGATCGTCATCAGCGGGCCCATCTGCTACCTCTTGATCTTCATTATCTACCCCCGTTGCAGTATCATCATATTCAGGATACATATTATGATAGTTGTCATCATCCTCTTCTTCTTCGTTGTCTTCCATCACAACCCCTTTTTCTCTGTTCTTGGTCCAACAATTATAGCTGGGCATGAAACCGGATCGAAGCAGGTGGGCGTGAATGGTTATGGTATTTGAGTAATATTTCTTTTTCTGACAGTGAACACACGGACAACACATAAAACCATTGTGACCATGGTTTGCATTAGCCACAACGATGAAATTTTGGAGGCCCTTAATATACTCGGAAGTACGTCGGTCACCGTACATCCATTGCCGGTTCATCTGCATTAATATATAGTATATATAAAAAATTAATAGGGAGATGACCATTTATATATAGTACATCAATGACACATGAAAGGATAGTTGCCGACCTCGACCGAGAAGGAAAGAGCAACGAGAAAACTTATTTTGAGCTCTCGGGCATTTCACCGAACACCTCTTGTGCATAGAAAAAAACACAAACTAGCACACCTCTCACCCTCTTGCTAGGCTCCAAAATGAGAGAGTGAAAAAATGGAAGAGAGGGGTGTGGGCTGCGGTGTGTTATATAGCCCCCCTTTTAACACCGGTTCAAGCCACGAACCGGTGTTAAGGGGGGGCTGCACGGGCCACTAGTGCAGTGCCTTTAACACCGGTTCGTGGCACGAACCAGTGTTAAAGGGGGCTCCTTTTTTCTACACGGGCCACGCTGGTACGGGCACCCCTTTTAACACTGGTTCATAGAAGAACCGGTGTTAAAGCCCATTTCCAGGCTCAACTAAAGGCCTCGTTTCCACTAGGATCAAAAGACGTGAGCTATCCAAACTATATTATATAAATTACCCATCCTATGAAAGGACCGTGTGAAAATCTCTTTTATAGCTCACACGATTTCAATTTAGGATCTATTTTCACTGTTGGACTAGTTTGGACAGGATCTTCGAAACTAGATCATGTATTGATACGTTACAACGATTTTTTAAACCTAAAATTTACCCGCATGTATGCGAGTTATATCCATAAGAAATTGGTGGATAACTTTGTCTAGAATGTAGGACAACTATATCTAATTGGTGATGATAGATATATTGTAAACACATATATAACTACCTAGAGAGCATGGTAAATACATCAATATGAAGATGGTAGCTATACGGTAGGTATATGGACAAAACTATCCTAAACACCTAGATAAATCTATATAAAATCAGTTGATAACTATAAGCTGATTAGGTGGATAACTCTATAAGAAATGGGTGGATAAATTTTATCTAAAAGGTTATGATAACTGTATCAAATTGGTGATGATAGCTATGTTATAACACCTGGCCGGACAACTCTATAAGTAATAGATGGATAATTATTACGTAGAGAGCATGATGAGTACAACGATGTGATAGCGATAGCTATATGATGAATACATGGGTAACTGTACCCTAAACATATGGATATCTTCATTTGGAATCAGTTGATAACTATAACCTGATCAGATGGATAACTCTATAAGAAGTGGGTGTATAACTTTTATCTAAAGGATGGGTAACTACATTGAATTGGTGATGATAGCCATGTTGTGATACAAGATAATTGGTGATGATAGCTATATTGTAAACACCTGAATACTACCTAGAGAGCGTGGTAAATACATCGATGACGATATCTATATGGTATACATATGGTTAACTCTACCCTAAACACCTAGATAACTCCACATGAAATCATTTGATAACTATAAGATGATTAGTTGGATAACTCTATAAGAAGTTGGTGGATAACTTTTACCTAAAGGATATGAAAACTATATTGAATTGGTGACGATAACTATGTTGTAACACTTGGATGGATAACTCTATAGGTAATAGGTGAATAACTATTACGTAAGGGGGGTACGAGTGAAGATGCTCTAAATCATATATAGTGCTTTTTTGAAACGGGTGATATACTATTACTTAAAAAACATTTAAGAATTACATCATGTCTCTGTATAACCAGGATGCACATAGTAGACATAAGTCTAGAAAACTAAAAATAACACTAGACGAATTACATGGAATTCAAGAAACAACAAAACGCCTAAAACTATGGCGAACCAATGATAAATCATGTTGTCATCCATGTCAGAAAAAATCCCTTATCATATCCTCCAAGCGTGTACAAACCTCTGTAAATAGGTCATGATACTCCTCACTATGTAGAGTAGATCACAAATGGAGTGTAGCCGTGCACCGATAGATAACCTGCATAAAAGAAGACATTTAATCATTAAAAACCTTGTCTTTTTACACAGCCATAGGGACCAGATAATGGCAAGCACTCCCACCTTAATAAGGATTATGTACTTGTAATGTATCTCATGTAGCCAGTTGCAAAATCTACGTGGAGGACTTAATTCAGAAGTTATTTGGATGATTGACCATATAGATCTAGCAAATTTACATTAGAAGAAAAATGTTTAATTATCTCATCTTGATGACAAAAAACACATTATTTACTTCTTTGCTAATTCCTTCTAACAAGGTTATCCTTTGTTAGGATGACTCCCCGACGAAGATATCATGTGAATATTGGTCTTTAGTGCTATCTTGATCTTCAAGATTTTTTATTATTATCAACTTGCACTGAAGGCATGCTCAAAGCTTATTACACGGAGAACTTCCCATTCAGAAGTAGATTTCATGTGAACGCATGGGAGCCATCAGAGAGAAGCACCACAGTTAAACATTGTAACAGAGTGTTGCACGATGCAAGTCTAGGTCCGAATAAGGTTCTCCTGAAGAACACATTAGGAGGGGAGGATTCCAGTACAGAAGCAATGGTGTCCCCGTTATGTCGAGCAATATTGCACAAAGCCGCGTATTGTTTCCTAAGGGTGGCATTTCCTTGTCACTTATCCTCCCGGAACCTTACCTTCAATCCATCCTTAATGGAGAAGGTGCCAAATCTGGAAAAAATGTTTCTTTGTACTCATTAGCTCCGCCCAAAAGTGCGAATATCATGGCTTCGAAAGCACTTGAGATAATGCTTTCGAACCAACATATTTCCTCCACATGACGGTTTTCCATAGACCATCTACACTAAGTAGCTTAAATAGTCATTTATCTAGTAGAGCGATATTTTTGACCTTCTGGTCATGAATACCAAGTCCACCTTGATCTTTTGGGCGATAAACCATACTCCATTGTGCCAATCGTTATTTTTTCTCAACATATCCTTGACAAAATAATTTAGATCAAAAGTAATCCAACTTTTGCAAGACTCCTTTGGGTAGCGAGAAGAAAGAGATTATTTACAGCACCATATTGGTGAGTAGTGAATTTATGAATATCAGTCTTCTTTCCAGAGATAGCAATTTGACTTTCCAACTACTGATCATTTTCTATAGTCGCTCCTCGGCTAATTTCCATTCAGCATTTGTGATTCTCTAGTTGATTGGAACTTGTTCATGCTCGCAACCAAAAAAGCTTAGCATAAATATTGGATGCATCTTGAGCCTCTCCAAAGCAAAACAATTCACTTTTATGGTTTATTTTCAAATTGGATAATTGCTCGAATGCTGATATAATACTTAACATAAATGGGTGAATAAATTTTACCTAAAAGGTTATGGTAACTACAACAAATTGGTGATGATAGCTATGTTGTAACGCCTGGTCGAACAACTCTATAAGTAATAGGTGGATAACTATTATGTAGAGAGCATGATGATCACAACGATCTGATAACTATAGCTATATGGTGAATACATGGGTAACTGTACCCTGAACATAAGGATAACTTCATTTGGAATCATTTGATAACTATAACCTGATCAGGTGGATAACTATATAAGAAGTGGCTGTATAACTTTTATCTAAAGGGTGGGTAACTACATTTAATTGGTGACGATAGCCATGTTGTGATACAACCTAATTGGTGATGATAGTTATATTGTAAACACGTGAATAACTACCTAGAGAGCATGATAAATACCTCGATCTGATGACGATATCTATACGGTATACATATGGGTAACTCTACCCTAAACACCTAGATAACTCCACATGAAATCAACTGATAACTATAAGCTGATCAGTTGGATAACTCTATAAGAATTTTGTGGATATCTTTTACCTAAAGGTTACGGAAACTATATCGAATTGGTGATAATAACTATGTTGTAACACTTGGCTGGATAACTCTATAAGTTATAGGTGAATAACTATTACGTAAGGGGGTACGAGTGGAGATGCTCTAAATCATATATAGTGCTTTTTTGAAATGGGTGATATACTATTACTTAAAAAACATTTAAGAATTACATCATGTGTCCGTATAATCAGGATGCACACAACATACACAAGTCTAGAAAACCAAAAATAACACTAGACGAATTACATGGAGCTCAAGAAACAACAAAACGCCTAAAACTATGGCGTACCAATGAGAAATCATGTTGTCATCCATGTCAGAAAAAAACCCTTATCATATCCTTCAAGCATGTACAAACCTCCGTAAATAGGTCACGATACTCCTCACGATATAGAGTAGATCATAAATGGAGTGTAGCCATGCACCGGTAGATAACCTGCATAAGAGAAGACATTTAATCATTAAAAACCTTGTCGTTTTTACACAGCCATATGGACCAGATAATGGCAAGCGTTCCCACCTTAATAAGAATTACGTACTTGTAATGTATCCCATGTAGTAGTTGCAAAATATATTTTGAACTCTATGTGGAGGACTTAGTTCAAAAGCTACTTGGATGATTGACCATATAGATCTAGCAAATTTACATTGGAAGAAAAAATGTTTAATTATCTCGTCTTGGTGACAAATAACACATTGTTTACTTCTTTGCTAATTCTTTCTAACAAGGTTATCCTTTGTTAGGGACTCCCCGACGAAGATACCATGTGAATATTTCTGTCTTTAGTGCTATCTTGATCTTCCAGATTGTAGATTCCATGTGAACGCATGAGAGCCATCGGAGAGAGGCACCGCAGTTAAACATTGTAACTGAGCGTTGCATGATGCAAGTCTAGGTCCGAATAAGGCTCCCCTAAAAGACACATTAGGAGGGGAGGATTCCAGCACAGAAGCAATGGTGTTCCCGTTATGTCAAACAATATTGCACAGAGCCGCGTATTGTTTCATGAGGGTGGCATTTCCTCGTCACTTATCGTCCCAGAACCTTACCTCCAATCCATCCTTAATGGAGAAGGTGCCGAATCTGAAAAAAAGTTTCTTCATACTCATTAGCTTAGCCCAAAATAATCTCTTGGCTTCGAAAGAACTTGAGATAATGCTTCCGAACCAACATATTTCCTCCACGTGAGGGTTTTCCATACACCATCTACACTAAGTAGCTTAAACAGTCATTTATCTAGTAGAGCGTTATTTTTGACCTCCTGGTCATGAATACCAAGTCCACCTTGATCTTTTGGGCGACAAACCATACTCCATTGTGCCAGCCGTTATTTTTTTCTCACTATCTCCTTGCCAAAAGAATCTAGATCAAAAGTAATCCAACTTTTGCAAGACTCCTTTGGGTAGAGAGAATAAAGAGATTATATACAATACCATATTGGTGAGAACTGAATTTATGAGCACCAGTCTTCTTTCTAGAGATACCAATTTTCCTTTCCAACTGCTGATCCTTTTCTATAGTCGCTCCTTGGCTAATTTTCATTCAGCATTTGTGAGTCTCCGATGGTGTATCAGTATTTTCAAATAGTTGACTGGAAACCGTTCATGCTCGCAACCAAAAATCTCGGCATAAATATTGGCCGCATCTTGAGTCTCTTCAAAGCAAAAAAAATTCACTTTTATGGTTTATTTTCAAACTGAATAATTGCTCGAATGCTGATATAGTACTTAACAAGCAACCCATCCAGTCCAGGAGAAGATGTGTGATTTTTTTTTTGAACAGAGGAGAAGATGTGTGATGGATCGAGCTCTGATTAAGAAGGAAGAATATACAAGTCAGTAATGGCAAACTTGAGCGAGCTTTGCCACGCCGGTGATTGATCCTTATCCTTCACAGGGTCGTTGATCCGTTCGGTTGCTCCTCTTAGTAAGTAGTCATCTCCGTGCTAGCACCATTTTTAAATCTGAATCTTATCTTATTGACTCCTCCATCTGGGGAGGGTATCTCCATGGATGGGTGTTAGGTGGAGGGCTTCTTTTTTCTACTCCCTCCGATCCATATTAATTGTCACTAAAATAAATGTATCTATACATGTTTTAGTGCTAGATATATCCATTTTAATGACAAGTAATATGGATCGGAAGGAGTATAAAAGATGCCTTCTTGAGCCTGTTGTAACAAGATGAGGGGAGAAATGAGAGGTAGGGTTTTCCAGAGGAATACGTCAGGGCCTTATATAGAATGGTCTTATCACATGGGCAATGGACCATTTTGTACAATCATTGGCATAGAGCTCATTCCCAAATTAGAACACCGTCCTGAGCTACGTTGGGTGTGGGCCGAACTCGGCTAAATGTGACTTAGGCCGAATAATCCAAACATGAAGCTGATATCTAAAACCTGTCCGGATCGAGGTAGCAAACCATGTCATCCCCATCTCATCTACTCTCTCCAACTACATACACGTGGTTGCCCTCTGTCTGTATGTTCCTTGGAGGAACAGAACTCCATTAGATACAATCTAGAATCTGTTGATACACTCTAGGAGTATCCATTAGTTATAACTAAGCTAGAATATCTTAATCTACAAGTCAATATTAAGATATTGTTAGTAATTTCGTAGTTCACAGTACCATATGTCATGGTACATCGGTACAAATTGTTATTTCTCCTTATTATCACCCTTGCTAAGAATGCATTATTTTCAAATAATAAACCAATAACAAATTTAAGCAAACAAGTGACTTCAAATTAATTTTCTAATTTAGAACTGATGTACTATAATCGTATACATTTCCAGTGTATATACATCTATGTTATCAACACAACTCGGGATGACCCCAAAAAACACAATTTTATGTTTTTATAAACGTTATAAAAGAATGAATTTTAACAACACGATAGGATGTAGAAAGTAAAAGTATTTAGTATAAATGGTGGTTGTTTGTCTTGTTTTTAGAAAAAATAGTCACGTCCCGCCGAATAGAACCAAGTTTGACCATCTCTAAAACGAAGTGTGATTGATGTTTATAATAAACCAATGCAGCACTAAGGTTTTAGTTAGATGTTAATCTGAACTGTTTAGACAGTTTCGTTTAGTTCAGTTAGCAATTTCAATTAGCGTTGTTGTCAGAGTTTTTCAGCTCCAAGTTTCTAACAACTTGGAGCGAATCTTCCGCTTAGTGTGATCCGATCGTGGGATGGCACGATCATTGTGGATCGTGGTCTCTTACCTTTACTTGTAGCTCAAATAAATAGCAGTGAATGATAACACAAAATTCTCAAGTCTTGTGCCGCACAAATACTGTCTCTCGCTCAAACTCTGAATTTTCGTGGTCTCCTTCTCGATGCTGAAGCGACGGAATACACCAATCTGGGACGCGGTTGAGAACGACGAGGTGCCCTAGCATGAGGACAAGCAGTACCTAGCGGCACTGTTGCACTCCACCCCTACTAAGATGTACTACATGCTCATTAGGAGGGGAGCACGAAGCCACATGGGAGGCGATCAAGGTGCATCACCAAGGCACCGATCGCGTGCGTGACACACGCATGCATCGTATTCGAACTGAATTTGAGACCATCTTCTTCAAGGATGACGAGCGGATCAACGAGTTCGGGATGCGAATCTCGAATCTCGCATTTTCCCTGTGATAATGAGAAAATCATGAGAAAATTCCTCTATGTTGTCCCCGGTCAATTTGTGCATATTGTTTTCTCTATGGAAATGATGATGAATCCGGTCACCCGGACAGTCGAGGAGGTTCTAGGCCACCTCCGCGTCGTCCAGGAACGCCTAGACAACGAGCAGGGCGGCTCAAGCTTTGGTGGCCAGTTGCTGCTTGCTGAGAAGCGGTGGGAGGAAAGGAAGAAGCGGAACTGCAATGGCGGCGCTGGCGAAAGCGATAGAAACTATGACCGTGGTGGTGGCAGTGGCGGAGGCGGGCGCAAGGGTGTCCACACCCAACAAAAAGCCATGTCGGTGGCCGGTGCTAGCAAGATCGACCGCGAGAACCACAACCACAACCACTTCATGTGGCAAGTCCATCTCGAGACCAAGGATGAAGCATCAGCTGCAATTTGCGGTTTCCAGGCTGAAGCATCAAAGGAGTCACATCAGCCACTGCACGAGCTCCGCACTGACCGAGCTGGTCGTCGATCGAATTGGCGGATTGGTGCGCAGAGATTGTGGCGTCAATCATCATCACACTTCTTCTTGTTCCCTGCAGAAGAATGGGGTAGTGGAGAGGCGCAATCCGACCATCATCGGCGCCACAAGAAGCATGCTCAAGAAAATGAGCGTGCCAGTGGAATTCTAGGGCGAAGTCATCAACATCGGTCTTGGTTCTGAACAGGTCACTGACTGACTAGACTAGGAGCCAGGAAAGCAAGACACCGTACGAGGGATGGTATGGCGCCAAACTGAATGTGAATTTCCTCCTTGTGTTTGGCTGTAGGGCATACGTGAAGGAGACGGAGACGAAGCCAGGTTTAAAGAAACTTGATGACCGTAGCCACCCGATGGTGATGATCGGCTATGAGAAAGGGAGCAAAGCCTATCTCCTCCATGAGCCTGTCAACAAGCGTCTCCACATGTCTTGCGGCGTCGCCCTCCTCAGTGCCAACGCCGCCGCCACCATCGTCCTCTCCGTGCTCTTAGCCCAGACATTGTAGCTAGCTAGGTGGTGGTCAGCTAGCCAACCGGATACTACAGCTTTTGATTACGAATCAAGAATGAGACGCAATTTCTAAATCAACACTACTACTACGACTTTTGATTACGAATCACAGACGTTATGCTGGCTGGACAATTTTATTAGACAGGCTTGATGATGGCCACTGTCGTCGAGTTGGAGGATGCCACATCCCTCAGAAACATGCTCCTTGTCCTGGGATACACGGCCATGCTGCTGACGAGGGAGTAGGTGTTCCTGAACGAGGAACGCGCACGGGTCGAGCTCCCGCGCATGCCACACAACATGGATGCGGCCTGGTACCTCGATATTAGAGCCTCGAACCACATGACGGACAATGATGTTGTGTTTGTGGAGCTGTACAGGGGCGTCTCCGGCAAGGTGAAATTTGGGGATAGATCGGTCGTTAATGTTAGGAATAGACAAGTTGTATTTCTCTAGAGGCCAAAGGCCACAATATATAGTACAGATACATGTGCAAATATGCAGGAAGCCCCCTAACATATGGAGAAACTACAATATACAAATATATACATCTAACATCCCCCCTCAAACTCATGGTGAATCCACAACACGGAGTTTGGAGAGTAAGAAATCATACTACGCTCTGGTCTGTGCATTTGTAAAGAAATCCTTAATCAAATATGAAGGCACTTGAAGCGTAACAACCTTGCCGCACTGAAAGCGTGTAGAAAGCATCAACACCAATATGCTTGGTAAGCTCATGCTTGACCGGATCACGTGCAACACTAATAGCACCTGTACTATCAGACAAAACCAGAGTGGGTGTGGTAATAGAGACCCCCAAATCCGCAAGTAACCATCGTAACCAGGTCACCTCAGCAGTCAACAAGGCCATAGCACGCAACTCAGCCTCAACACTCGAGCGGAAACCCACATGCATTTCTTCATCTTCCAAGCAATGAGCGAACCACAAAGAAACACACAGTAAGCGGAAAGTGAACGGCGATCCGAAGGATCACTTACCCACGTAGCATCCGAATAGCACTAGAGCTGGAGGGAGCTAGAACGAGGAAAGAAAAGGCGACGAGTGATCGTACCATGAAGATAACGAAGAACACGGAGAAGATGACTATAGTGAACAGTGGTAGGAGCAGAAACAAACTGACTCGGAATATGAACAGGATAAGAGATATCAGGACGAGTGACAGCAAAATAAACAAGACTCCTAACAAGATGATGATAACGCGTTGGATCAGGAAGAGGATCACCATCAGTAGGTTGAGGCTTAACATTAAGCTCCATAGGGGTCTCAACAGTGCGCTCATCCCCAAGAGCAGAACGAGCAAGAAGATCCCGAATATACTTCTCTTCGGAGATGTAAAAGCCATCCGAAGTGGAGGAAACCTCAATTCCAAGAAAGTATCAAAGAGGACCAAGATCAGCCATAAGAAACTGATCACGAAGACGAGCCTTAACAAAGACGATATACTCAGAATCATCACCAGTAATGATCATATCATCAACATAGAAAAGAAGAAGAGTGCGTCCACGAGGAGAAGTGTGAACAAACAGCGTTGGATCATGAGCACTAGGGGAGAAACCAGCAGCAGTCACTACAGAAGCAAAGCGCTCAAACCAGGCACGAGGGGCCTGTTTGAGGCCATAAAGAGAACATCGAAGACGACAAACCATCCCCTTGGGAACAGAATACCCAGGAGGAGGCTGCATATAAACCTCCTCACTCAACTCACCATTGAGAAAGGCATTCTGAACATCAAGCTGAGACACAGACCAGTGACGAACAGAAGCAATATCATGAAGAGTACGCACGGTGGTCATATGAGCCACAGGAGCAAAGGTCTCATCATAGTCACGACCATGCTCCTGCTGAAAACCACGAGCCACAAGACGCGCTTTATAGCGCTCAAGAGATCCATCAGAGCGGGTCTTAATTTATAGACTCACGTACACATGATAGGACGAACACCAGGTGGGGGGAGAAACAAGATCCCAGGTTCCAGTGCGCTCAAGCGCAGCAATCTCCTCAGCCATGGCCAGCTGCCATTCAGGATGATGCTCAACATCCCGATAAGAAGTCGGCTCGGAGGCAACAGAAAGACCATACTGACTAGGAGAGTAATGGTTGGGGGCACGACGCTGACGAACAAGACGAGTAGAGGGAAGCTCATCATAGGAAGACGACTTAGGAGACGACGATGAAGAAGAAGGAATAGCAGAGGAAGACTCCGGAGAACGAGGAAAACTAGGAGAACTAGACGAAGCAGAGGAGGACGGTGTCGAAGAAGAGACATCAGGGGGAAGAGATCCTGAAGAAGACACAATAGGAGTAGAAGGAGGTGTGTCAGGAAAGAGAAGAAAAGAGATATCTTCCACCGGGTAGGTACCAGCGGTGGGACGAGGATAGAAAGGACGCGTCTTATCAAAAGTAACATCATGAGAGATACGCATCCGACGACCAATGGGGTCCCAACAGCGATAGCCCTTATGCTCATCACTGTATCCAAGGAAGACGCACTCAACAGACTGAGTGGTCATCTTGGTGCGTTCGCGAGGAGCAAGGAGAACATAGCAAACACAACCAAACAAGCAAAGCATAGAGTAGTCTGGAGACTGTCCAGATAGGCGCTCAAGAGGGATACCACCCTGCAGAGCGGCAGAAGGCTGAATATTGATGAGGTAAGTCGACGTAGCGACAGCCTCAGCCCAGAAATGCGGCGGAAGAGAAGAAGCAATCATCATGACACGAGTGGTATTAAGAAAATGGCGATGCTTACGCTCAGCAACGCCATTCTAGGCATGTGCGCCAGGACAGGAGAACTGAGCAAGAGTGTCCTGCTCAACAAGGACCCTTCGCAACATCTGGGAGATATACTCACTAGCAGAATTAGCACGAAACACACGAATGGAGGTAGAATATTGAGTACGGACCATGGCCGCAAAACGCTAATATATGGAGAGCATTTCACTACGAGAGCGCATAAAATACAACCAAGTGTACCGATAAAAATCATCGATAAATAAAATATAGTAGCGATGGCCCCTTTCGGCGAAAAGGCGGACCCCAACATCGGAATGAACTAAATGAAAAGGTCATTGAGATCTGACGCGCTAGTAGGATAGGGAAGCTGAATCTGTTTTCCCAACCTACAGCCCTGACAATGTAAAGACCCATCTCCTGAGACAGACCCTAGAAGACCACGATGAACTAATGACGACAGGCGAGAGTCACAAAGGTGACCAAGACGATGATGCCACTGCTGAAAGGAGATGATAGCAGAGGCGACGACCGGAGAAGAACTGGCAGATGAAGTGGCAGCAGAAGGAACACGAAGCCAGTCTAACTCCCAAAGTCCTGAAGAGTCACGGCTGCGAGGCGGCTCAACGGGCTTGTGCGACGGTTCTAGACAACACAAGAATCAGCATCAAGAATGACGCGACAACCAGAGTCAGTAAGCTGGCTAGCAGAGAATAGATTCATCTTAAGAAGAGGGACATGAGAAATATCAGGAACAGAAAAATAAGAAGTAGAAAGGGTGCCCCGACTAGAAACAGGAAGAGATGTACCATCAGCCGTGAAAACAAGGACAAAAGAAGACTTAGAGGTCATATGAAAGGAAGCTCTGGGGATCGATTCCCGGCAGCGGTGACGACCGGTGGCGAAGATCCGGCGATCTGGAGGATATCTGACGCGGGCGGGGACGAGTGGCGAGGTGCTGTGGCGAGGCGGAGCGTGCGGGCGCGTGCAGACGCTTTGGTGGCGATGAATCGGGGCAGGGCAGCTCGGGGGTGACAGGGGGACACCAGGCGTGTGGGTGGCTGGATCGTAGAGGCCGGTGGCCCGTCGGGTGAAGCGCAGCAGGTGGCTGGCGGGGCGGGCGGGTCCGATCCGATCTAGGAGATCGATCTGGGAAGTCGAGCAGCCCGTCGGGTGAAGCACAACAGGTGGCGGGCGGGTCCGATCCGATCTAGGAGATCGATCTGGGAAGAAAAAATTTAACGAGCAGAACGAGACGACTCCACACAAGCGGCCAGAACGGGAACCGACGATGGCCGGGGCGAGCTGATGGCGGCGGCGGTCACAAGCAGAGGACCGGTGGGCACGGGAACCCTAAAACTGGCTCTGGTACCATGTTAGGAATATACAAGTTGTATTCCTCTGGGGGCCAAAGGACACAATATATAGTATAGGTACATGTGCAAATATGCAGGAAGCCCCCTAACATATGTGGAAACTACAATATGCAAATATATACATCTAACAGTTGATATCCGTGGTCGCAGCACCGTCATCTTTGCCATCAACAACAAGCGTTACTGCGAGCTCTACAATGTGAACTGGATCCTGCGGCTCAAGTCCAGCTTCGTCAGCATAGGCCAGATGGACGAGATTGGCTTCCTCGCTGATGTCAAACACGGGTTCCTTGTAGCAGAATGGGGTAGTAGAGAGGTGCAATCCGACCATCAACCAGAAGCATGCTCAAGGAAATGAGCGTGCCGGTGGAAAATTCTAGGGCGAAGCGGCATCAACATCGACATCAGTCTTTGTTCTGAACAGGTCTCTGACTAGCTAGGAGCCTGGAAGGCAAGACAACGTATGAGGGATGGTATGGCGCCAAACTGAATGTGCATTTCCTCCTTGTGTTTCGCTGCAGGGCGTACACCAAGGAGACGAAGCCAGGTTTGAAGAAACTTGACGATCGTAGCCACCCGATGGTGATGATAGGCTATGAGAAAGGGAGCAAAGCCTATCCCCTCTATGAGCCTGTCAACAAGCGCCTCCACGTGTCTCACGGCGTCGTCTTTGATGAAGGGGCTAGCTAGGCTAGGACTCGGGGGAGTGTGAGTGATGAAAGCACCTCCATGCTCACGATTGACACTACTACAACTATCTTCTCCGGCACACAGAGTCTTTTTAGTGAATGAAAACGCTAAATCAGTATCATTGCGCAAAGTCATTCTCCAATTCATGCAATTGAGACACAATTTCTAAATTAACAAAACTACTACAAATTTTGATTACGAATCAGAGTACAAACGCTATTATGCTTGCTGTTATATGTTGATCCAAATTCTACAAAGTATAGGTCAATTTCTGACGAGTGGAGCGAGGCCCATCGCTGCGGTACGGTACGGATCGTCGAAGACCTAGGTTTCCACCGATATATAAACCCCTTGTAAGCCGCCGGTTGGGATGTATTGCATCTATGAAATCTCCAACGTTTGTAAACACTCCTCGATATAGTGAAGTTTCGCTGGCTGGCGTCCGTGGTTTTTTTCTCTCTTTGTTGGAGAGGTTTTTCCACGTTAAATCTGTGCCCCTTGCTGTGATTTCGTTTTCGTTCTTCGTTATCTTCTTGTCGCAATTGTAACACTTGCTAGACCATTTTACTAGACAAACTTCCCGAGAAGCCTTCACTTCTTAGGTACACAGAGTCTTTTTAGTAAAAAGAAAACACTAATTCAGTATCATTGCACAATGGTCATCGCGAATCTCAGAAATGCTAAGGAAGTGAATCTTGGCACATGACTCGATGTCCTGGGTCATCAGTGTAGGGGTTCGTAGCATGGAAAACAAAATTTTCTATCGCATACAAACAAACAAGCCAAGATCTATCTACTAGATTGTAGCAACGAGTCGATAGAGGAACTCACCCTCGAAGATTCCAAAGCGGTTAACGAGAGCAGATTCTCGTGGGTGATGTAGTCGACACTTCCGATCTCAAGATCGGTGAGCGATCCTTCCGTTCGGCAGCGCTCCGATCAATGGGTCACACGTTCGGTACTCGACGAAGACCTTCCTCTCCTTGTTCCAGGTGAGGCGGAGGTTGTAGCACTCTCCTCGCGATTCGGCAGACAACTGGCGTGGTACGGAAGTAGAGGAGATCCCAGGCTTCGCTTAAGCCGGCGAGTATGGTGGAGCTTATGAGAGAGGCTATTAGTGGTCTAGTAATTAGACACACCAATTAGAAGGCTCTAAACCAATTAGAAGGCTCTAAACCGCTGGCTAAAGCAATTAGAAGCTCTAAACCAAAACGGCTCTAAACATGGAAATCTAGAGGTGAAACTTGTGTGTCTAGGAGGGGCCCTGCCCTCCTTTATAGGTGGGAGGCGGCCCGGGGAGGAGTCCTCCCCAAGTCGGCCTGGGTGGCGCGCCGGCTTGGGGAGGAGACTCCTCCCTCAAGTCGGATTCCAACACCTCTTTCTTGTTTCCCACAGTTTCTTGTTTTGGCAGTTTGACTTTCAAACTGGACATTTGACTTTTCTGTTTAGGATTCAATTTAATCCTTTATTTGGGACAGCAAGAACACTTAGTACATGATGCAATCATTCCATTAAGTAATGACACATTCATGTACCCTCCCCGAGTCTTGGGACAATCCGGAACCTTCTAGAACATTCCGATGAAAACACCTAATCATTCCCGAACTCAAACGGACTTTCCTTATATGAATCTTATTCTCCGGACCATTCCGGATCACCTCGTGATATCCCGGATCCCATCCGAGACTCCGAACAACATTCGGTCTCTTTCTCATAATACCATAACTACTCAAACAACGTCGAATCCTTAAGTGTGTCTCCCTACGGTTCGTGAATTATGCGGACATGATCGAGACACTTCTCCGAACAATAACCAATAGAGGAATCTGGAAATTCATATGGCTCCCACATATTTCTATGATTACTTTGCGATCGAATGAACCACTTACATACGATTCCAATTTCCCTTTGTCTCACAATATGTTACTTATCCGAGGTTATGATCGTCGGTATCTCTGCATACCTAGTTCAACCTCGTTTACTGATAAGTACTCTTTTCTCGTTCTCGTGATATGTGATCCCTTGTGAGCCAGTCACATGCTTGCAAGCTAATTGGATGACATTACACCGAGAGGGCCCAGAGTATATCTATCCGTCATGTGGATGGACAAATCCCACTCTTGATCCATGTGTTTCAACCAATACTTTCCGAACACTTAATGCCACCTTTATAGCCACCCGATTCACGGTGTGGTGTTTGATGTCATCAAAGCATCCATCCGGTAAAGGTGATATGCATGATCTCATGGTCGAAGGAATTAGGTTACTATGTATCGAAAGCATATAGCAATTGAACTATTGAAATGACTTGATCTTTATGCTACTCATCTATAGAGTATGTCCATCACATCATTCTCCTAATGATATGATCCTTATTAATAACATCTCTATGTTCATGATCGTGAAACCATGATCATATATTAACCAACAAGCTAGTTTAACAAGAGGCTTTACTAGGGACTCTTATTTTAGTTTACAAATCACACAAGTATTAATGTTTCCGGTTAATACAATTATAGCATGGTATGTAAACATTTATCATAAGTGTGAAGATATGATAATAACCACTTTATTATTGCCTCTTGGGCATATCTCCAGTCTCCCACTTGCACTAGAGTCAATAATCTAGTTTCAAACCTTTGTGTATATAACACCTATGGCTTTCCGGTGTTGTATGTACACGATTGCTAGTGGTCAATCGATCTCGGATCGACACTTCCAGTCCGTGTGTAATTGCATGTCTTTGCGTCTCACGCATCACTCATTCTCTAATGAGATGGCTTTGTATAAATTTGGTCTTTCGGTGTGACCTTTAGCTCTTTGGGGTTAAATCATGTTGATAATATTGTCGCACAATATGTCTTCATAGTATTATCCCAATGTGAACTACACCTAGTTTGATAACAAACTACTTGACACAAATGCCCTCTTTTCTGCTATAATAGCAGTCATATACTTAGCCTTTTGTTGTAGTATCTCACAATGTCTTAACTTTGGAACTCATCCAAATCCATTATGGAACTCATTCCATTATATTGTGCCACCCTTCGTTTAGATTGAGATAAACTTAATTTGTACTTTGTGACAAAACTAGTATCAATGTAGTACTTTTACAATGAACTAACCATCTATTTGTCACTTCTACAAATATTATACTCTTAGTTCTTCCAAAAGATCATAAGAATATCCTTACTATTGTCCAATGATCATCTTATGAATCATTCTGGTATATGCTCACAACATTTAGAGCATAGGACATATCTGGATTTGTACATATCATAGTATGATTGATATAAATACTATTTGTGATTACATACATCAAGTATCAATCTATACTTGAATATTTGTTTCACTTTACCAAATGTCAATACACTTGAATATATATCATCAACATTGAACTCATTCAATCCTTTCTGTGCAACAAGAACCTTTCTTGTAGTTTCTATATTGAACTCATTCAATATCTCGTCTATGTACTTCTGGCACAACCATATTAGCGTCTATTGATGCCAAATATTTGGATTTTGCCTAAGTCTTTCATCGGGATGAAATTCTTAATATGTGTTAATAAAAGATACATCTTTTCTAATCAACAATATGTCCTCCACATAATGTATTAGAAATATGTCTTAGCGCTCCCACTTAATTTCTTGCAAATGCAAGCATCTTCATTGTCTCTAATGAACTTTTAAACTCCTTTAACAGTTTCATCATAGTGAAGATTCCAACTCCACGCTTACTTCAACCATTGAAGTTTGCATATGTTTTTAGCATCCCTTGAATTTAACAAAACCCTTTGGACCGCGTCATGCACACGTCCTAGGTAACAATTCTATTAGAAGAACTTGTTTTGTTTATTCAACTACCATATAACAAAATTTATATGTAGTGGTTGCTACATTAATCCGTCTAGACTAAACATCGCTATGAAAGATCAAATCTTGTCATATACAACCTTTGAACATTGTTGTGAACTCTTTCCCAACATGTCAACTATTTCATAGATGTACAACATCCATGTCTATTTATTTATAGATCCAAACACAATTGTAAGGTCTTACACCTTTCTCGAGGGTCCTTCAAGTTCAAAACTTGATTTCTCGTGTATGGAACTATCATGGATTTTATGGCTTCAAGCCATTTGACGGAGTTAGGGCCCATCATCGCTTCTTTGCATGTAGTCGGTTCATTATTCTCAAATAATGATTCAACCCTCAAATCTTGGTATTTGATTGTTTACCCGATCTACTTGTTTCAATAGGAACTTAGATCTCCGTGACCACAACCTTTTGAGGCACGTGAGCCATGAGCATTGTTGCTGCCTCCGAAACACTTTTCGGCGCTGCGCAACTCTGTACATATAGCTAAGGTTCTTTTAACCTTATCAAAGTTCTATTGTCCTCCCACTTAACTTTCACGAAAAAATTCCTTCTCAAAGAAAATTGACGTTCTAAGCAACAAACACTTTTGTCTCCGGTGTTTATGGAGGAATACTTAACAGTTTATACAAAGACAGGTTCATCCGATTTTGGTTGCACACATCTTTCTTATGCATAGCATACCAATGTTTATGAAAGGACAAATTGGGTTTTATCCCAAACCATAACCTTATATGGTGTCATTTCAACGGATTATGATGAAGCTCTTTTCAGTGGAAATACGGTAATCTCTAAAACTTTTAATCTTTAAAATATAATGGCAGTTTTATGAATTACACCTTCGATCTTACCATGTCAAACAAGGTTTAATTACATATCTCGAACACTCCATACTATTATGGTGTTTCGGGAAAATGCAAATCCACGGAACGATTCCTTTAAATCTTAGGTATTATGCTAAACTTGTAACTCAAATATCTTCCTTTATGATCTTATCATAAACTATTTATATTCTTGTTACAATGATTTTGCACTTCATCTTGAAAGTCCTTAAACTTTTCAAATGTTTCACACTTCATCCTTATTAAGTAAATATTCATATATTCACTCAAATTTTGGAGAAAGCATATGAAGTTGAAATCCATCGCTCTTGACTACACATAATGGATTTCATACAACAATATGTACTAGTTCCAATAAGCCAGTCATTCGTTCCCTTTTTGCCTATGAACGAAGTTTTAACTATCTCTAGGAAAGTTTCACAAGCGTCATTTGATCAAAATCAAATAGACTCCAAAAATTCCATCCATATGGATTTTCTTCATGTTTTTCTTTCCAATATAATTTAAACGGCGATGTCACTTCCTAAGTGATCTTTCAATCAATTTGTCTTTCGACATTTTTAGCACTAGTTTTATGGATGTGATTCCTCCAACGAGATTTACGAATCATCCATCTTTTATGGATTACGGCAATTATTTGAACAACCCTTTTGTTCTCATAATACCTGATAAAACAAATCTTGAAGGCAAGCTTTGATGTTTAACGAGCAACACAATAACCCTTTATTTTGTTCTCGATGAACATCATCACATATTCTTTTGCTAGTTACTTAGGCCATTGTAGTTCATGAATTGTGTTGTTTCGTATGACGATTCACACCAACAAATTCAGTATCAAATACTTAAGAACCACATTGTTTAACAAGCAAAGAATACAGCCATAACACGTATATCATCTATATACTTAAACTGAACAATTCTAGTCTTTTCTTTTACGCCATATACTTATGAGATTCTCTTTGATTTCCTTTTACATTTGAAAGAATCTATCAACATCAATTAGTGGAGTCATTCATATGACACATAGCCCAAAACATGTATAGTTAAATACCAATGTCTTTGGACTTGCACTTTGAAGTAGATCACCATCATCAAATGTTTGGTGTTCTTTCAAATTCCTTTCTTTAGTAATCTCTTGGTGTAGTAAATATCTTACCTACATCAAATACTCACCCTCATCATCGATTTATCCATGATCAAACTACTTTTAGCTTGTAACGGTGAATCACAAGTATAATGTTGCTCTCCAAAACCTTTTGGAGGATTAGGACAACTAGTGTCTCCAACCTTTTGCAAATTCTCATCAAATATGAGAACATGACTTTAGCCATATTATACTCTATCATGTTGCAACCAAAACTTCGTTTCAGATATCACAATATCTTCCACACATCATGGTTTCTGAAACAACTCTTTCAGATCCTAGATAACCTTGATATTAAGACAATCCTTTGAATATCAAGAATCATGGAGACAAACATGATACTTATATACTAACATTGGAATTGTTACTCTTGTTTTAATACCAATTATTAAACTTCATGGAGTAACCGGAACTTACTGAAAGTTTGTAATAGGACTTTTAAACTTTAGATTAACACTTCAAAACAATACGATACCGGTTAAGTAAAGTATCTAACGAATTCTATAGTTCTATCATCTCAATTATAACTAAGCGCAAGGTGGTAAGCGGATGCCAATGACTACAACAATTATGCAAATTCACTTTGATTTAGTTTATGATAAATTGAGTTCTAATTAATAATTAAATTAATCTAGGTGAACTCCCACTCAAAACAATATCCCTCACATTGTTTTAGTGATCACGAACCAAATCCACCACATCAAAACCGATCATCACGAGAGTTGATATAGCTTCAATGGCGAACAATCAACATGTTCATCATATCTACTATATGACTCATGCTCTACCTTTCGGTAATCCGTGTTCCCGAGGCCATGTCTACATGCTAGGCTCGTCAAGATCAAACCTTAGTTTCCGCATGAGCAAATCTGGCTTGCTCACGTTGTATACACTTGTAGAATCTAACACACCCGATCATCACGTGGTGCTTCGAAACAACAAGCTTTAGCACGGTGCTAACTAAGGGTGAACACTCTATGACTTGAAATTCATGTGCATGAGGGATCATCTTATAATGCTACCGTAAATACTAAGCAATACAAGATGCATAAAGGATTAACATCACATGCAATTCATAATATATGATATGATATGGCCTTTCTTCTTTGTGCTTCCGATCTCCATCTTCAAGCACGAACATGATCTCCATCATCAAGGCATTGCATCAAGGTCAATGACGCCTCCATGGTTGTCGATCCAAGCTTCAACTATTACAACTACTTTGAATAGACACGCGGGTCTTAACATAAATTAAATACAACCATATGGCTCCGATTTGCCAACTTACAATAAGGAACATTGCATACATCATATATAATCACAATCATGGCCATATCACATCACAAGACACCCTGCAAAACAAAGTTAGACGCCTCTACTTTCTTTGCATATTTTACGTGGTTTGGGGCTTTCAATAAGTGTCGTTCTAACTTACAAACAAGAACCACAACATTGATACTAGTATTGTCAATCACCCGTTGTAAATTGGATCTTAACTATGCTAGGAGCAGGCACCATAAAGCCACTTATGCAATACAAGTTGCATGTCAAGCGTGGAGCAAGTCTCATGAACGATGTCATGTAAGGTTAGCGGCCGCTTCATCCCAACATACATAAGATACAAAGTACACAAGCAATCGACAATAAAAGCATCAACGCCCACAATGACCATTGTGTTCTACTCGTCTGCAAGATCTACATATAGGCACGGCTCGATACCCTTTGTGGGGTTCGTAGCATGGAAAACAAAATTTTCTATCGCATACAAACAAACAAGCCAAGATCTATCTACTAGATTGTAGCAACGAGTCGATAGAGGAACTCACCCTCGAAGATTCCAAAGCGGTTAACGAGGCGATTCTCGTGGGTGATGTAGTCGTACACTTCCGATCTCAAGATCGTGAGCGATCCTTCCGGCATGCGTTAAAGCGGCTCCCTTGATCGGTCACACGTTCGATTTCGACGAAGACCTTCCTCTCCCTTGTTCCGGCGAGCGGAGGTTGTAGCACTCTCCTCGTGATTCCGGCTGTGGCGTGGTCTGGAAGTAGAGGGAGATCCCGAGGCTTCGCTTAAGCCGGTGCGAGTATGGTGGAGCTTATGAGAGAGGCTATTAGTGGTCTAGTAATTAGACACACCAATTAGAAGGTCTAAACCAATTAGAAGGCTCTAAACCGTGGCTAAAGCAATTAGAAGCTCTAAACCAAAACGGCTCTAAACACGGAAATCTAGAGGTGAAACTTGTGTGTCTAGGAGGAGCCTGCCCTCCTTTTATAGGTGGGGAGGCGCGTGGGAGGAGTCCCTCCCAAGTCGGCCTGTGTAACTACCTCGGTGAACTACGCTCCTAGATACAAGCCCGGATGAGAGATAGCGGTTGAAATAATGCGGTGGGGCCCCAAAGCCACTCACCGGTAGTCCTTTGGGGCGTCCCAACCGCTAACCTCTCAACGGGACTGTCTGGGCGGCGTCGGCGGCGAAGGATCAACTACGTACACAAGTGGGTATGTCATAAGCCACCATACAAGAGTACATCATGACCATCCCATCTAGAAAGAAATGAAATATATAGCAACGCCATACGGCAAGATTCAAATGACCTAGATAGATCTATATTTTAGGATAACTCCTCATACAACACACATCGAGTATCATGCGGGCGGCAAACAGAATCCGTGCGGATAAGAAGCAAATCGGCATAAGATGCCATAGAAATAAGCACATCCCAACTACAGGTCTCATGGATCCCGTTCCGGAATCTCTACACCGAGCGGCCGTTGCCCACATCATCGGCTTCTTCCAAAGATGTCAATCACGAGAAGGTACATTCATCCGAATCAAGAATTTATCGTGTGAGACCCTAAGAATTTTCGGCAAGACTTAATGCCTCTAAAGGGGACACAACAGGGTGGTGACGAATTGCAGCAAAAGATAAACCCTAGCAATTCTACAGATAAACGCTAACCATCCGCCTAACCAATGATAGACGGATGTCCGTGAATTTAAGTACAACAGTTATAATGGTAATCTCATCCGATCCATCCTCCTCCCTGCTTACCAACAAGGAAGCGGACGAACAACCCCCCCATCCGTTGGCAATTTTATTAACCATTCCATTAGTATTGCACTATTTACTAGTCATGTTACTTTAGTCAGATTAAAGGCGGTACTTTAGTTATGCTTGTCTATGATCAAGAAACTGTGCTCCAAGTCGTCCATATCCGCGGACACGGCTTTCAGAAAGTTTTACCCGGCCGGGGTGCACCAATAGCAACACACACTCGATCAACCTCGGAAAAACCAAATCAAAACCCAACGAGGTCTTCACGACAAAGCAATCACAAGATTCAGAAATATTTCAGGGGGCCACCCCTTAAGTAGATCCCGCAACGGAGTAAGCAAGCTCTGAGACGGCCTCAAGGTCTGGGTAGACGGCTGTGAGCGACTAGGAACCCCAAACGGGGCTTGTCGACACCGCGTAAACGTGTCCCGATCTTAAACAGTACAGTGTGCTATCTGTCGCACAATCGTAAATAAAGCAGTAAAACATGGCATAAGTACATGATCGTAAATAAAACCTCAAACTAGTTTGTGGCCCCAAGAAATAAGGCGGAATCAAGCTCGCTCGTGGGGGTCCCATATACCTCCGGATGTGGATAGCGCGATAAATCAAGGAACAGAATCAAGTACTGGGTCTTACGGACACAAGTGAGCAGGAAAACCAAATAGCAGATATTGCTCACCGTGCCACTTTCTTTAGTTATCCCAACTACTCGTTAAGTTGTTTAGGTACCTCATTGTTCATCGACTCACAAACCCTACACATGTTGTTCACGACTCGCATGGCTCAAACAACTCCTATAGTAGTGGCTCATGGGATGGAGGAAACAAGCTTGGTGGGGTGTAAAAGTAAGGGCTATGCATACTTGGGATTCAATTTAATGCAATCGCGACTCTATGATGCAAGAATAAGATAGAGGCAATAGGTACTGTATGTATGCAAGCATGTGGTAGTGCTTGCACGTATCTCTGTTGAAGCAAGGGACGGTTCGGTAGTGCTCCCGGTTCTCTTGATACAACCCCGCCAAAGGTGTCTATCCGAGAAAAACCAAACAAACAAGGCCAACATGAATATAGAGCACAAGCATATGAATAAGATGCGTCAAGCAAACAATCATGCCATGATGAATGATGCACCATTTACATGGCAAGTAAAGTAGCATGGCATGGGTGAGGTGTGGGGGACAAGAAGATAACATTTAGTTGGTTTTAGAATCACATTTGTTGCCATAACAGTTGTTATTCATTATATAGTTATATGATGCATGCTGCAATAGAAGTCATGGATAGCATAAACAGAAAGGTCTCGTCGAGCTGATCATTTTAGACTACTTATTTGCTAAATTTGGAATTACAAAACATTAGTTATGATTTAATGAAAAAATCCAGTGGCAATTGATGTAATTACACTAAACTTGGAATTTTACTTGTGCAAAAGTCAAATTAGATGGCATATTTGAATTCCCCTCATCTTGCTGATATCCAAACATATATTATTTGTCAAATTTGGAAATAGTATGTGAAAGTTATTAAAAACTGAATTTGAATTTGGAATTTTGAATTTATTTAACAAAATTTGAATTCAAACTGCTCTGGAACGTTTTACACAGCTCGCCCAGCCTGAGTCGCAGACAGTGGGCTGGGGTTTCTCAGCCCACACGCCATTCGAGCAAGATGGACCGGGTTGATGGTTGCAAAGATCAGAGCCTTTTTGTAAAATTACCACATCGGCAGGGGGCCACAGGGACCGCGGTTGAGCAAAAGAACTGGCGGGGTTATGCGAAAAGAACAGACCTTGTGGATCTTCCTCTGAACCTAACTGAACCGAAGGCGGTGTACGTTGCGGCGTGGCGCTGCAGGGGTTGAACCGCGCCTCAAGGCGCTAAGCCGGGCCACATTGCGGGCTCGGGGTTGGTGATAGGAAGAGGCTAGGCGGGTAGGGTGTGGCGCGCGAGCTTGCAGGCACGCTGCCACGGCCGACCGAGGGCGCCGGCAAACGAATCGAGCATCCAGAAGCGACCGAGGAGGGGGTTAGGGAGGGTCGTGGGCTCACCGCGGGCGTCTTGGCGTGCTCAGACGGGCAGGGTGGTGGTCGCGATCCACGGCGACGGGCCGTAGCTAGGGTTTGCGCGTGCTCGTCTGGCGCTCGGCGCTCCTCCTCGCCAAGCGGATCGGACGATGCCGGGAGTGGCAGTCTTCTCGACAACCTCGCAGCACTCTCCGCTAGATCGACGGTGGTAGATCGGCGGGCGTGGCAGGGCAAAGGGAAGAAAGGGGGAGAGGCAGGCTCTTGCGGGGTAGATCTGGGGGTCCTGGGCGAGGCAGAGAGGGAGGTGGGGGGATAAGAACGCCAGGGGGGAAAGAGGCTAGCGTGGGGGAGGGGTTAGCTGCGGGGGTGGCGTTGGTCACCTCCCTGTTCACGTGCTGCGCATGGGGGGCCAGGGATGGCGTGGTAGAGCTGGAAAGGGGAGAGGGGGGACTGGCAGGTGGGGTAGGGGCGTCTAGGGAGGCAGGCAGGTGGGGTAGGGCGCTGGCAGAAGAGGAAAAGAGGGGAGGGGGGATGGTCGGGCTAGGGCTAGGTTGAGGGGTGCCATGCCGTGTGGGGGCAGCTAGGGGGTCGCTGGGATGGGGCCTGCATGACAGGGGGCTAGGGCGAGCTGGGTTGGAGTGTAGATGAACAAGTATGGGAGCTAGAAGGGAAGAGGGAGAGAGGTTGGTTTAGAGCTAGGTATGGGGTAAGGGGGATCAAGCTAGAAAAAGGGGAGGTACTTAGGGTTTTAACTAAGGGAAAGAGGTAGATTAGGGTGTTGGGCGGTCAAGTTAGAGCTAGAAGGGAGAGGGAGAGAGACATGGGGCATGGGAACTTGCTAGATAGGAGGAAAAGGAGAGGTAGGTTTTGTTTGGGTTTAGATTAGAGGATAGATGGCAAGAGTGGGAGTAGGGCTTTGCTAAGAGAGGTAAGGAAAGATGGAGGGGATGCTAACTTGCTCAAGCATGCTTCAAGCACAAGCTCTAAACAAACTCAAGCAAGAAAAAGGAGGAAAAGGGGGGGAGAAAGATGGCCATATGGTGGTGGGGTTCTACTCTAGTTCATGCATGATCCAATTTAATGGCCTAGCAAGAACCAAGGGGGAGGGGTTGGTTGGAGCATGCCCAATAGCACATGTGGGTGCATGGGGTAAGCTAGAGGGGAGAGGGCTAGGGTTGATACTCACAAAACAAGATCAAACAAAGAGGAAAGGATCCATTTAGGAAACAAGCAAAAACCAAAACTGGAAAAGGTGGCACTTGCATGGCCCATGCATGATAATTAATGCCCAACTATCCTTGTGAAAACAATAAGATTAATATGGCATTATTCATATGCATTCCCAAAAGGTGGCAAAGGCCAAGCAAAAGATGATGGGTGAGTTCCAACCAACTAATCATGAGCCAGATAAAACAACAAAATGCCAAGCTCGTAATAGTTGGATGGTGGAATTATAAGGTGGTGAAAGAAAAGGTGGTGGAGTCAATAAGAGAGATGCCCCCAACTCAATTTGGGCATTTAACAATGTATCAAGAGCCAATTGCAATATCAAGAGGCAAATACAATTAATCATGCACATGAGATAAGAACCAAACAAGAAAGGGTTTTATATGATGATCAAATGCAAGGTGATATGATGGTATGAGCATGATATGATGATGATGCAACAATTATATGTTGAAGCGGCTCTTTTATTATTATGACATGTAGCATTACAGGGGGTTAGACAACCGGGATGCTACAACTCTCCCACTAAACAGAATCTCAGAGATTCTAGGAAGAAGAAGAAGAAGACACAAAGAGAGAAGGATGGTTGACACGGAGTTCATCTTGGGCTCCCATGTTGCTTCATCAATGAATGGTGTGACCACGCACCTTGCGTAATTTGATGGACTTGTTGCAGTCCTTCGCTCATGTCTCGAGGATTTTGGTGGGTGTTCTTGATAAGAGAGATCTTCTTGTAGGTCGATTAGCTCATGATCCACGGTCTTGCCGGGTCTTTGAAGCACTTCTTGAGCCGAGATGTGGAAAACATCATGGACTTTGAGTTTTTCCTAAGCTCAAGTGCATAAGCAACTTCTCCTCTTCTACCACGTATCTTGAAAGGACCGATGTATCTAGGAGCCAACTTTCCTTTGATACCAAGCGGTGTGTTCCTCTCATGGGAGTGACAAGGTAGACGAGATCACCAGTGCATATACCATATCTGTGTGCTTCTGTCATAGTTGCTCTTCCGACGACTTTGAGCAATCTTCGTGTTCTCCGAATGATATGCACCTTCTCCTCTCGCTTGAGTTACAATGTCAGGCCAAACCAGATTCTTTCTCCGCACCGACCAACCAATGGGAGTTCGCACTTGCGTCCATAGAGAGCCTCGAATGGTGCCATCTTGAGACTCTTCCGAAGCTGTTGTTGTAGGAGAATTCACATATGGAAGGCATTCTTCCCACTTCATGCCAAACGAGATGACGCAAGCTCTAAGCATGTCCTCCGAATCTGATTGATCCTCTCCACTTGTCCTTGAGACCGAGGGTGGTAAGCAGTCTTGAAGTTCAACTTTGTTCCCAAAGCTTTTGGAAACTCTCCGTAACTTTGAGGTGAAGATGCTCCCAGTCGAACTGATTTCAAGTGGAACCCCATACAAAGAGACAATCCTGTTGATATAGAGCTCACCAATCAAGTCGAAATTGTTTCTTTGATCGGGAAGAAGTGTGCCACTTTGAAAGCCCGTCGATGACAACAAAAATTGCATTGTTGCCCTGCGACCTTGGACCTTGAAAGCGGTGATGAAGTCCATCTCAACTTTCTCCCATTTCCATTCCGGAGGCTTCAATGGCTGTAGAATACCAAATGGTTTCGATGAATGCCTTGACTCTGCGAGACATCACATTCGAGACGTGCTTTGCACAATACCTTTTCAACCTGGGCCACCAAGATTGTGTTTTCAAGTCCATGTACATCTTTGTGCTGCCAGGATGGATAGAAAGGACCGAATCATGTGCCTCCTTGAGAACTTGGTCTCTCAGACCCGGATAGTTTGGAACAAACATCCGGTGATCAAAGAAGAGCGAGCCTTGATCATCAACATGGAAGGATTCATACTTCGGAGTGCCAAGCTTAGAGATGAGCTTTTTAGTGTGCGGATCACCACGCTGACGAGAACGAATCTGTTCTTCCAAGAGAGGAGTAGCCAGAAGGTTCAGGAGATGCCCTTGTTCCACAATTTCGTGTTCACCGACGGAATTCCTCGCACAAGAGAGGTCACCGCTCTTCCACCATGAGGTTGTTGACATAAGCTTTTACGCTAAGCGCATTCGCCATTACGCTTTGCTTTGCCCGGAGTGTAGTTGATGGTCACATCAAGTCATTGATTGCTTCAATCCATCTCCTTGTCAAGGTTGAGATCCGTTGAGTGAAGATATACTTCAAACTCTTGTGGTCCGAGAAGATCTCACAACGGTTACCAAGCAAGTAGTGCCTCCATAGCTTCAAAGCAAAGACCACTGCTGCTAGCTCAAGGTCATGTGTGGGATATTTCACCTCATGCGTCTTCAATCGACGAGAGGCATAAGCAACCACCTGTCTCTCTTGCATAAGGACCGCACCCAATCCTTGCAAAGAGGCATCGCAGAAGATCTGGAAAGGCTTAGATGTATCTGGAGGAACCAAGACTGGTGTGGAAGTGAGCTTCTCTTTGAGTGTCTCAAAACTTTCTTGGCAAGGTGTGTCCACAGTACTTCTTGCCTTTCTTGAGGAGATCGGTAAGAGGCTTTGCTATCTTGAGAAGTTCGCACAAAGCGGCGGCAATAGCTAGCTGCCGAGAAAACTCCGCACTTCCTTGACATTAGCAGGAGGAAGCCATTCAACTATTGTCTTCACGGTTTCGGGTTGTTGCCGCAATGCCCTTGGCAGAGATGACATGTCCCGGATATGTTACTTGCAACCAGAACTCACACTTGGAGAACTTTGCATACAAGCGGTTCTCGAAGCTTGTTCGTAACACACCGCAGTGCTCTTCATGCTCCTCCTTGGACTTGGAATAAACCAGAATGTCATCCAGATATACCACCACAAACTTGTCCAGTACTCCATGAAAACGGAGTTCATCAGCCTCGAGAAGGTAGCAGTGCGTTGGTGAGGCCGAAAGACATGACCGTGTACTCATACAGCCATAGCGAGTGGTGAAAGTCTTGGGCACATCCTCTTTGAATTTTGATTTGGTGATAACCACTCCTCAAATCCAGCTTAGAGAACACCAGCCTCGCCACCGATCGATAGATCATTTATCCGAGGGAGAGGATATTTGTTCTTGATGGTTTTAGCATTTAGAGCCCGGTAGTCAACATAGAGCCTATCGGTTCTGTCACGCTTCTTCACGAAGATTGTCGGACTACCCCAAGAAGAAGTGCTGTGTTGAATGAAACCCAACTTCTCTTGTTCATCAAGTTGTCGTTTGAGTTCAGCCAGCTCAGAAGGACCCATTTTGTATGGCCTCTTGGAGATAGGAGCCGTTCCAGGTTCAAGCTCAATCACGAATTCAACCTCGCGATCCGGAGGCATACAGCAACTCTTCAGAAAGACATCCGGAACTCACAGACCAATCGGTACCTTCCGAATAGCTTCCATAGCATCATCATTCGAGCAGCCAAGGAATAGAGCTGACATCGAGTCGACTTGGAGAAAAGACTAGATGGCCTTCGTGGATCTTCAGAGACACCGGCGTTCAAAGACAATCAATCACAGCTGCATTTGTGTCAACCAATCCATGCCTGATGACATCAATGTCGAGTTGCCTGAACAATCAAAGAAGCCAAGAATGAAGAACCACCAATCTCAACTTGATTTCCATGACCGATAAGCTCGGCCCTCATGTTTGAACGGTGATTGTACCACCAACCGCTTAGAGAGGAACCAGACTAACTCATTCTCTCCTGCAAACTTGTGTGACAAAAGAATGCGATGCACCGTAATCAAAGAGAACTCGCAGGACCGAGTTAACGGATAGCATACCCATTACAACTCCAAAGTAGCTCACTTGAGAGGCGTTGACGCGGTTGGCACGAACAACCGCAGACCCGGCTTAGTGTTGATGTTGAGAGCCCGAGGCGGTGGCGCATTTAACCAAGGAGAGCTTGATGATCTTGGCGGGGTTGAGGGAGAGCTTTGTTCTTCATTGACAGTTCCAGTGGATGTCCAGGATCTCCACATGTGAAGCTGCACCACCTGGACGTGAGCAGAAGCGGGGACTCCGCCAGCGCCCAGGTAAGGGTTGTTGTAGCCCCAGGAGCCGCAGTGGTGAAGTTTGGTGGCCTTGACGTGAAGCTCGCAGGTCTTGGTGGAGCCGGAGCGACGGTGGGGTGTTAGGAACCCGACACGCCGCTTAGAAGGAGTTTCCATTGCCGAGCTTGATGCATCCTCGCTGTTTCTTGGACTCCTCGAACATCTGCCTACTAGCCTCCTATTGTAGTGCCATATGCTGCAGTTCCAGGAAGGTTGCCGGTCTTGCATGCGTGAGTGCATACTTGATCGACGCATTGAGCCCTTGCCTGAATCTCTTCTGCTTTTTCTTGTCATCAGATACCTCATCACCACCATAGCAAGACAGGTTCATGAAGTTCCTGATGTAGGTGTTGACGTTATCATTTCCCTGCTTCAAGTTGAGGAAAGCCTCCTTCATCCTTTCCATCACAATCTCTGAGAGAAACTGTTCTTTGAAAGCTGCGGTGAACCTCTCCCAATTTGGCTGGAACCCGGTGCAGCTTGCCTTCAAGTAGTTTTCCCACCAGAGAGCCGCATCTCCCTTGAGAAGGTGGGTAGCACACTTGACCCACTCCTGTTCTGGAACATCCGCAGTCTCGAGCAACCTTGAGATCTCGCGCAGCCAATCATCAGCATCAAGAGGTCGGTCAGACACATCGAACTGGCGAGGGTTGAACTTGAGGAAGCTCTTGATGTCACCACGCTTGGGAGGTGGAGGAAGTGGAGCGAACTCATTCCTTCTGACGCTCTCCTCGAAGCGCTGCTGGTTCTCTTGCATGGCTGCCAAAGCATTAGCTATGCTTGACAGCGCTGAGCCCAGTTCCGGAGGAATATCCTCCTCAGTCCGGCGTGGAGGAGCCATCCTGTCATTGATGTAAAACTCAAGTCAGTACTATAATGGAGAATGATAATAATCCAAAATAGTACCAAGATGGAATTAACCAAGATTAAAGGATACAATTTACTGAGATGATATGAAAATATCAACAAAGTTCATAGCACCTCAAAGATATTAAGCATATCGCACACGACTGAAAAGGAGTGTGGTACACAAACATATCAAAGAAAAATTTTCCACAAATTTCGGCATTAAAATACCAATAGATGCGCAAAATTACTTAACGAATCAAGATTAGTGACTCTACCGATTCAATATACAAAAGCGAATGATACAAGTAGTGGTATGGTCGCGACTCCATCCCGCACTCAAATCATTACTCCGCACATGAATAAGTGGAACACATATCCTAACCCCTTCTTCTCATTTAAAACCTAAAGATTGGTACTACGGAAACGAACACCCCAAACAAGATAGCGTCGGATACAAAGCGGAAGATAGATTGCGTCGGTTTACAAAAGCCTGTTGGTATGGAATGTACCAACAGTGGATTATCAAAGGCAGATAAGATAACAACTTGGATGCAACAGATAGACAAGGGATTACACACACACACACACACACACACACACAACCTATGGTACTACGGGAACCCAGAACACGTGAATCCTAGTTTGAACTTTGAGAAGAGGATTGAAAACGTTACACTTCCTTACCAGAAAAGGGTGGGTGGGAGGGTAAGAAGAAAATGAAGCAGTCCTACTCTCGCGTCTTGTTTTTCCCTATATACATAACTACTAAAATATTTGCTAGATCGACAACGACGTTTGCTTGAAACCACGAAGGTCGGGATGGCTCGATACCAATTGTAACTACCTCGGTGAACTACGCTCCTAGATACAAGCACGGATGAGAGATAGCGGTTGAAATAGTACGGTGGGGCCCCAAAAGCCACTCACTTTGGTAGTCCTTTCAGACGCCCCAACCGCTAACCTCTCAACGGGACTGTCAGACGTGGCGGCGAAAGCGAAGGATCAACTACGACACAAGTGGGTATGTACGCAAGCCACCATACAAGAGTACATCACAGCCATCCCATCTAGAAAGAAATGAAATATATAGCAACCATACGGCAAGATTCAAATGACCTAGATAGATCTATATTTTAGGATAACTCCTCATACAACACACATCAGAGTATCATGCGGAAGCGGCAAACAGAATCCGGGTACGGATAAGAAGCAAATCGGCATAAGATGCCATAGAAATAAGCACATCCCATCTACAGGTCTCACGGATCCCGTTCTCGAATCTCTACACCGAACGGCCGTGCCCACATCATCGGCTTCTTCCACCCAAGATCCGTCGAGAAGGTACTGCTCATCTGAATCAAGAATTTATCGTGTGAGACCCTAAGGGTACAAAGAAGACTTAATGCCTCTAAAGGGGACACAACCGGGGTGACGAATTGCAGCAAAAAGATAAACCCTAGCAATTCTACAGATAACGCTAACCATCCGCCTAACCAATGATAGGCGGATGTCCGTGAATTTAAGTACCAGATTATAATGGTAATCTCATCCGATCCATCCTCCTCCTCGCTACCAACAAGGAAGCGGACAACCCCCATCCGTTGGCAATTTTATTAACCATTCCATTAGTATTGCACTATTTACTAGTCATGTTACTTTAGTCAGATTAAAGGCGGTACTTTAGTTATGCTTGTCTATGATCAAGAAACTGTGCTCCAAGTCGTCCATATCCGCGGACACGGCTTTCAGAAAGTTTTACCCGGCCGGGGTGCACCAATAGCAACACACACTCGATCAACCTCGGAAAAACCAAATCAAAACCCAACGAGGTCTTCACGACAAAGCAATCACAAGATTCAGAAATATTTCAGGGGGCCACCCCTTAAGTAGATCCCGCAACGGAGTAAGCAAGCTCCGAGACGGCCTCAAGGTGGGTAGACGGTGTGAGCGATCGGGAACCCAAACGGGCTTGTCGACACCGCGAAACGTGTCCCGATCTTAAACAAAGACAAAGCTATCGTCGCACAATCATAAATAAAGCAGTAAAACATGGCATAAGTACAGGATCGTAAATAAAACCTCAAACTAGTTTGTGGCCCCAAGAAATAAGGCTGAATCAAGCTCTGGCTCAGGGGGGTCCCATATACCTCCCGGATGTGGATAGCGCGATAAATCAAGGAACAGGAATCAAGTACTCGGGTCTTACGGGACACAAGTGAGCAGGAAAACCAAATAGCAGATATTGCTCACCGGTGCCACTTTCTTTAGTTATCCAGAACTACTCGTTAAGTTGTTTAGGTACCTCATTGTTCATCGACTCTCACAAACCCTACACATGTTGTTCACGACTGCATGGCTCAAACAACTCCTATAGTAGTGGCTCATGGGATGGAGGAAACAAGCTTGGGGGTGTAAAAGTAAGGGCTATGCATACTTGGGATTCAATTTAATGCAATCGCGACTCTATGATGCAAGAATAAGATAGAGGCAATAGGTACTGTATGTATGCAAGCATGTGGTAGTGCTTGCCTGGTATCTCTGTTGAAGCAAGGGACGGTTCTGGGTAGTGCTCCTGGTTCTCTTGATACAACCCCCGCCAAAGGTTCTATCCGAAAAACCAAACAAACAAGGCCAACATGAATATAGAGCACAAGCATATGAATAAGATGCGTCAAGCAAACAATCATGCCATGATGAATGATGCACCATTTACATGGCAAGTAAAGTAGCATGGCATGGGTGAGGTGTGGGGGACAAGAAGATAACATTTAGTTGGTTTTAGAATCACATTTGTTGCCATAACAGTTGTTATTCATTATATAGTTATATGATGCATGCTGCAATAGAAGTCATGGATAGCATAAACAGAAAGGTCTCGTCGAGCTGATCATTTTAGACTACTTATTTGCTAAATTTGGAATTACAAAACATTAGTTATGATTTAATGAAAAATCCAAAGGGCAATTGATGTAATTACACTAAACTTGGAATTTTACTTGTGCAAAAGTCAAATTAGATGGCATATTTGAATTCCCTCATCTTCTGATATCCAAACATATATTATTTGTCAAATTTGGAAATAGTATGTGAAAGTTATTAAAAACTGAATTTGAATTTGGAATTTTGAATTTATTTAACAAAATTTGAATTCAAACTGCTCTGGAACGTTTTCTACACAGCTCTTGCCTGAGTCGCAGCATGGTGGGCCAGGTTTTCTCTGGCCCACACGCCAGCGTCTGAGCAAGATCTGGACCGCGGGTTGATGGTTGCAAAGATCAGGAGCCTTTTTGTAAAATTACCAGCGTCACTGACAGGGGCCCTGGGGACCGCGGGTTGAGCAAAAGAAGGCAGGGGTTATGCAAAAGAAACAGACCGCCTTGTGGATCTTCCTCTGAACCTAACTGAACCAGGCGTGTATGCAGCCAGCGATGCGGCAGCGTGGAGGGTTCGAACCCGCGCTACGGCTAAGCGGCCGACTACCAGGGCTCGGGTTGGTGATAGGAAGAGGCTAGGCGGCTAGGTAGGGTGTGGCGCGCTGAGCTTGAGGCACTCGCTGCCGCCGGGCAAGACCGAGGGCGCCGCAAACGAATCGAGCATCCAGAAGCGACCGGGAGGGGGTTGTCGGGAGGGTCGTGGGCTCACCGCGGCGCGGCCGGGCGTTCGATGACGGGCAGGGGTGGTCGCGATCCACGGCAGGTGGCCGACGGGCGGCCGTAGCTAGGTGCGTCGGCGTGCTCGTCTGGCGCTCTGGTGCGTCTCCTCTCGCCGCGGGTACGGACGATGCCGGGAGTGGCTCGGTCTTCCTCGACAACCTCGCAGACCTTTCTCGGCTAGATCGATTGGGCGGTGGTAGGCTGGCGAGCCGGGCGGCGGGGAAGAAAGGGGAGAGGCTCTTGCGGGTAGATCTGGGGTCTGGCGAGGCAAAGAGGAGGGGGGATAAGAACGCCAGGAAAGAGGCTAGCGTGGGGAGGGGTTAGCCGGGGTGGCGTTGGTCACCTCCTGCTCACGTCTTGCGCATGGGGGCTGAGGATGGCGTGGTAGAGCCGGGAAAGGGAGAGGGGCTGGTGGGGTAGGGGCGTCTAGGAGGCAGTGGGGGTAGGGTAGGCGTAAGAGGAAAAGAGGAGGGGGATGGTCGGGCTAGGGCTAGGTTGAGGGTGCCATGCCGTGTGGGGGAAGCTAGGGGTGTGGGATGGGGCCTGCATGACAGGGGGGCTAGGCGAGCTGGGTTGGAGTGTAGATGAACAAGTATGGGAGCTAGAAGGGAAGAGGGAGAGAGGTTGGTTTAGAGCTAGGTATGGGGTAAGGGGGATCAAGCTAGAAAAAGGGGAGGTACTTAGGGTTTTAACTAAGGGAAAGAGGTAGATTAGGGTGTTGGGCGGTCAAGTTAGAGCTAGAAGGGAGAGGGAGAGAGACATGGGGCATGGGAACTTGCTAGATAGGAGGAAAAGGAGAGGTAGGTTTTGTTTGGGTTTAGTTTAGAGGATAGATGGCAAGAGTGGGAGTAGGGCTTTGCTAAGAGAGGTAAGGAAAGATGGAGGGGATGCTAACTTGCTCAAGCATGCTTCAAGCACAAGCTCTAAACAAGCTCAAGCAAGAAGAAGGAGGGAGAGGGGGGAGAAAGATGGCCATATGGTGGTGGGGTTCTACTCTAGTTCATGCATGATCCAATTTAATGGCCTAGCAAGAACCAAGGGGGAGGGGTTGGTTGGAGCATGCCCAATAGCACATGTGGGTGCATGGGGTAAGCTAGAGGGGAGAGGGCTAGGGTTGATACTCACAAAACAAGATCAAACAAAGAGGAAAGGATCCATTTAGGAAACAAGCAAAAACCAAAACTGGAAAAGGTGGCACTTGCATGGCCCATGCATGATAATTAATGCCCAACTATCCTTGTGAAAACAATAAGATTAATATGGCATTATTCATATGCATTCCCAAAAGGTGGCAAAGGCCAAGCAAAAGATGATGGGTGAGTTCCAACCAACTAATCATGAGCCAGAGATAAAACAACAAAATGCCAAGCTCAGAATAGTTGGATGGTGGAATTATAAGGTGGTGAAAGAAAAGGTGGTGGAGTCAATAAGAGAGATGCCCCCAACTCAATTTGGGCATTTAACAATGTATCAAGAGCCAATTGCAATATCAAGAGGCAAATACAATTAATCATGCACATGAGATAAGAACCAAACAAGAAAGGGTTTTATATGATGATCAAATGCAAGGTGATATGATGGTATGAGCATGATATGATGATGATGCAACAATTATATGTTGGAAGCGGCTCTTTTTATTATTATGACATGTAGCATTACAGGGGTTAGACAACTGGGATGCTACACCTTGGGTGGCGCGCCGGCTTGGGGAGGAGACTCCTCCCTCAAGTCGGATTCCAACACCTCTTTCTTGTTTCCCACAGTTTCTTGTTTTGGCAGTTTGACTTTCAAACTGGACATTTGACTTTTCTGTTTTAGGATTCAATTTAATCCTTTATTTGGGACAGCAAGAACACTTAGTACATGATGCAATCATTCCATTAAGTAATGACACATTCATGTACCCCTCCCCCCATGGAGTGCCGGACAATCCGGAACCTTCTAGAACATTCCCGATGAAAACACCGGAATCATTCCCGAACTCCGAAACGGGACTTTCCTTATATGAATCTTATTCTCCGGACCATTCCGGATCACCTCGTGATATCCCGGATCCCATCCGAGACTCCGAACAACATTCGGTCTCTTTCTCATAATACCATAACTACTCAAACAACGTCGAATCCTTAAGTGTGTCTCCCTACGGTTCGTGAATTATGCGGACATGATCGAGACACTTCTAACAATAACCAATAGAGGAATCTGAAATTCATATGGCTCCCACATATTTCTACGATTACTTTGATCGAATGAACCACTTACATACGATTCCAATTTCCCTTTGTCTCACGATATGTTACTTATCCGAGGTTATGATCGTCGGATCTCCGCATACCTAGTTCAACCTCGTCGATAAGTACTCTTTTCTCGTTCTCGTGATATGTGATCCCTTGTGAGCCAGTCACATGCTTGCAAGCTAATTGGATGACATTACACCGAGAGGGCCCAGAGTATATCTATCCGTCATGTGGATGGACAAATCCCACTCTTGATCCATGTGTTTCAACCAATACTTTCCGAACACTTAATGCCACCTTTATAGCCACCCAGTTACGGTGTGGTGTTTGATGTCATCAAAGCATCCATCCGGTAAAGGTGATATGCATGATCTCATGGTCGAAGGAATTAGGTTACTATGTATCAGAAAGCATATAGCAATTGAACTATTGAAATGACTTGATCTTTATGCTACGCTCATCTATAGGAGTATGTCCATCACATCATTCTCCTAATGATATGATCCTGTTATTAATAACATCTCTATGTTCATGATCAGGAAACCATGATCATATATTAACCAACAAGCTAGTTTAACAAGAGGCTTTACTAGGGACTCTTATTTTAGTTTACAAATCACACAAATATTAATGTTTCCGGTTAATACAATTATAGCATGGTATGTAAACATTTATCATAAGTGTGAAGATATGATAATAACCACTTTATTATTGCCTCTTGGGCATATCTCCAACAATCAGCTTCCTCATCGAACACATATGCTTCTTTGACAGCGGAAACATAGTCGGCTTCACAGGTTCCAGGTGTTCACAATCACCACATGTCAGTCTATCGTACAGGTACACATCCTTTAGATTCACCACCGCTTTCATCACACGCCTCACATGGCTCACCATGCAAGACTCAAAGCAGAAGATGATGAGATTGGTAATATGATTGGTAGGTGGTTCCCACTCCACGCCCTTCGTTTCGCTATACGAGTGTTGCCTCCTTTTCTGCTTATCGATTTGCGTTTCACTTGGGTGATCCATTACCTGCATTCCACCTATAGGACCGAGCAAAATGGAACCTATCGTACTCCAAGTGAAAACACATGCTTCAAACACAAAACAAACTTTAGGTGGGGGCATACCACCAAACTTGCCTCCTTTTCTCTTTTTTTTAATTCTTTTTTCTTTTTTCTGGCATGTGTGCATCTGTAAGGCCGTTAGGACATGCGTTGTTACAGAGACTAAGTGTAATTGATATCTCCGTAATATTAATATATACTCTTTTTCCAACAAAAAAAGGTGGGGGCGTACCGTCATACACAACTCCTCCAGCGATGGTGAAGCTTTCAGAATGAACATTGTCCACGTGAGATCGTACCCTTCAGGAATGCTATCAATATTGACAATCTTTAGAGCATCTCAACTAGGCTACTCAAGACATCGATCCAGACGTCGAAAATAAGTCCGGACGCCGAAATTTCGCCAACAAGGCACCTGTGAACCGTTTGGATTTGTCAACTTTGGTCCGCCTAACGCAATACCGGATCCTGGCACGCTCGAGAATGCCGGACGAAGCGAATTCGGCGAGTGGACCCGTCCAGTCAGCATATATTCGCCCTTATTCATCCAAAGTTCGCCCAAAGTTTTCCCGTATTCGCCCATATTCGCCCAAAGTTTGCCCATATAGTCCAAAGTTCATCTATATAGACCATATTCGCCAAAAGTTCGCCTAAAATTCGGGCATATTCGTCCAAAGTTCGTCCGTATCGCCCATATTCGTCCAAAGTTCGTCCGTATCGCCCATATTCGTCCAAATTTCGTTTAAAGTTCGTCCATATAGACCAGATTCGCCCAAAATTCCGGCATATTTGCCCAAAGTTGGTCCGTATCGACCATATTTGCCCAAATTTCGTCCGTATAGACCATATTCGTCCAAAGTTCGCCCAAAATTCGGGCATATTTTCTCAAAGTTCGTCTGTATCGCTCATATTCGCCCAAAGTTCGTCTGTATCGACCATATTCGCTCAAAGTTCGTCCATATTCGTCCAAAACCGCTTATATTCGCCTAAAGTTCGCCCAAAGTTTGCCGCAATTTGTTAAATTTTAGCCAAACGCGGGAACTCGCCTAGTTACGCGAGTGGAAAACTGAGCGTACCTAGGCCGAAATCAAGTTCCGTCCGGCCAAAAAAAATCCGGATTTCGGCCTGGGTTCGCCCAACGAGTGGAGATGCTCTTAGTAGTCGGCGGAACGCATACGCCAACCTTTTGCTTAGACACTCTGGTTGAACCCAAATCTGCATCAATCAATCAATAATGAACAAATTATAGGATGATGAGTAGAGAACCAAGAACAAAGCAATCATCCCGAGTTACCTTTTCGTATATCTAAAACCCAATTGCAGCTCTCTCGTACAGAGGTCTCAAAAAGTAACGTGCTTAACTTGACCATTTCATGCCAACTGAGAGCACGATTTATAAGGATCACAGCCTCAATGGGACATGACCAAATCCAAAACGCAAAGTTTGTTCGATGGGACAACCTCAATGGGACAGCCTCAAAAAGTTTGTTCGAGTGAGTCGTGGGAGCCACTTGAGTTCGACTTTGCCAAAACGGCAGTCCTTAAAACTGAGCACACCGAGCTGAGCGTGCTCAACGAGTAGACCGTGCTCCTCTTGGAGTGTCATCCAATTTTCTGTCTCGCAACTGAGAAAACCTAAATATTCAGAAAATTTTAAATTCTCTAGGTGAGCCGTGTCATGCCAGAAAAAGCAACCTGACACTCCTTGAAAAATGACAGGAACTGTGCCCCATAATTCCCTATATCATCAAGAGTACACTGGTGGCGTTCCTTCTCTGGCAAAACAGCGACTTCGGCCTCCTCAATCTTGTGTGTCGCCATAGCATATGTTCTCTCTGTCAGGCTTGTTTTCCTTCGTCAACGTTGAAATCTCATGTTGCCACAGTTTAATTATACTTACTTAGGACATTTCGGACTACACATTCTTTTGCATAACGTAGCAACAGTTCAAATTGTTATTTTCGTTTTTTAATGTGTGATGAAATTCAAAACAATTTAGCAAACATTCACCACATAGCACAAGATTGAAGTACCAGCTAAATATCTGATGTGTGGTCACACCGAACGACTGTGGGTAAAACACAACAATCAAAAATAGGTGGTTGGGGTTTGGGGAAAGAGGTTCGTTATGTTTCTATTGTGACCATTGCCAAATTTTAATTTTGGTTATTGAGAGAGAGAGAGAGAGAGGGGGGGGGGGCATTATCGGTCTAAGAATTCCACAAATACCACTGACCACGTTCACGGGATATCCAACCATCAATAATGCACACTCACCCATGAGCACGCAACTCCAACCTACGGCTACCATACATACCTAGGAACGCCTCCTCGAGGATTAGCAATGGAGGCGATTCCACAATCCTCGTTACCAATCCTGTTGAATTGAATATAACTAGGATTGGCATGTGCCCTGTTTTTTGTTCCCTCATTGTGATTTTCGAGCTAGACACGACACTATACCACGTCCTTTATTTGGTGGCATTTTGGTAGAGGCAATTTCTCAATTTGCCTCAATAGTTTTTCAAGATCCATAATTGGCCTCAATTAGATACCATGGAAGGCATTCTTAATAGAACACCTAATAATAATGATATGAAGTCATATTTGATAGAATTGCTCAACGAATAAAAAACAACATCAAATGTACTTTAAAGAAATTCCTCAAAAGTTTAGAGCATCAAAGGAAATTTGAAAAAAATGTCTCAAAAGGTTAAAATATAGTAGACATTTTCAGAACACTTACACATTCATTATTTTAGGGTGTAACTTGTCAAAATGCGATAAACATGCAGAGACAATTTGAGAATATCTGCTCAAAAGTATGTCATTTTTAACAACTTTCCCTTCTAGGAGGTGAGTGAGTCAACTCCAAAGGAGACTGAAGCCTAAGTGTTACACTCGGACTTCCCCTCCCATCGAGACGCCAACCACCGTCGAAGAGTTTCCCCGCGGGTACTCTAGCCGTATGATACTATTGAGCACCAACTAATTGTGATAATATATGCATAAAGTTAGATGACTAGCAATGTTGCTCTGAATCGCATAGCGAAAACAACAGTTTAATTTGATGTATTACTCGTACATAAACTAACATCAATGAATTTTTTCATTTAAAACTAAATTTTAATTGATATATTACTTGAAAGTCGAACAACCACTATTTGTACTGGATGTTTTTACTTGTTAACGATTTATCCCTTCGTTGTATATCACACATTGTTTACTAAGATTCTTAATTGGCGCTTTCTTAAAGTATTTAACAACATCAACGACATAATTGTTGGTGGTATCACAATATATATGATTTAAAAATCTAGCGATACAAATATAGTATTCTTAACAAAGAACTCTAATTTATATATTCATGTTCCTTCAAATTCTATAGAAAACATATTTAAACTAAATCCAAATATTAATGAATCATATTTGTTTACATAATAATTTGTACCGCTTAGGTGAAGAACATGGTAGAAGGCACTATAAATATACAAGAATAACGGGTGTCCCAATGGATGTTAGTACATGATAGTTTTTTGAACTAGTAGAAAATTCTAGCGTACATGAGGAATAAACAAAGTTGTTTGTCTTCGGATCTCATTCCCACGCTCCTAACAGGTGGCTTACACATTTGTTCGTAATTTTGCTGTCAAATCTTCCTTCCGTTTCCTTACGGAGTCAGGCTACGATCATTTCATTCCACAATTCCTGTAGTGTTAGTTCACATTTAAACTAAAAGCACTACACGAAATAGAGTAGATCACAACTAAAATAGATAACGAAAACATGTTAGCCTTCCATCAGTCAAAACAAACCAAAAAAAGGCATATGCATCTAGGAAGTGATGACGATTCCCCCCCCCCCCCCTTCTTAATTTGTAACTTGTTATTGCCACAAACATGAGACACACATACGAGTTTTGTTTACTGAAATAAAGCGTAGATAAATAGAGTGATGGTTGGTATGGAAAGAACAATCTTAGTTTTTTTGAATGGAGAGCAAGATGAGATGGTCGAGAGCTCCTATACACCGACCAGTGTATACCGGCTCGCCGCACACCCCACCCCAGTATGGCTTTTTGGCTAGAATAATATCACGGTTCCAGCGTTCAGCCAGTTTTTTTTGGCTCTTCAGTTCATTTTTTCATGTGTGATTTTTTGGATTTCTATCTTGTTTTCAGTTATTCATTTTTCCCCAAAATGAACACTTTTTGAATCTGAACAAGAAAGAAATAGAAAAGGAAAACTAAAATAACAAAAGAAACATAAAAAGAAAAAAATAGAAAATTGGAGGAGCTTATAAGAAAATTGGGCCGGTCCATAGCGTGTGTGTGTGTCTCTATGACCCCGCGGTAAACGTCGACCAGTGGTCGGCTTATAGGAATTTCTAAGATGGCCTCTATGCTCTATGGAGAAAAAGACGGATGTAAACATATCGGATCAGATCGAATATTTCTATTACCATATCCTTTACTATATTTTTTAGCGGATTCGAAGCGGAGCGGATAATAGACGGATGCGGATTCGAATGTGAATTACATCGGAATGCGGATATGGAGCGGATTCGGAGCGAATTCGGATCGGAAGAGGATAATCGAACAAATACACATAAAAAGATAAAAATTTATTCAGTTTATGCAAAAGAAATGACAAAAGCGTGCAACACTAGATAAAAATAGTATAAAAGTGCAAGATTGATAATAGCATAGTATATCATGCATATTTAGCCGATACACTAATTAGATTGTCTAGATATTAGGATTGTGCAAAATTTATCGAATTATCCTATTTAATTATCTCGAATAATTCATATAAGATATCGGACTATCTTTATCCGTGGTATATCTAAAAATTGTACTATATCATATTTTTGAAAATTTAAAATAAAAATTATCCGCACCATTTACATCGTGAAAGAGAAAGAGAGATGATGCCGCCATGCCGGCCGGGCCACGATTTTTAGACCGCAGCCCATTCCATCCCAGCCCAATACACTCTCCTCTTCTGTTGGTTGTGGAGAAGAAGAAGAAGCAGACGAGACTCGTCTGGAGCACGCAAGGAAGCAAAGCCGCCGATCCAATTCTTCCACACACCCTCGATTCCTCTCCATCTCCGGCCACCAGCACCGAGGAAGAAGATGGCGGCGCCGGCAGCGCAGGTCGCGACCGCGCTCTCCGTGCCCCTCCTCTCAGCGATCCTCGGCGGCGCCATCGCCCTCGTCTTCCTCGCCGGCTACCTCCGCCGCAAGCGCGCCGACATCGCGCACATCCCCCCTTCTGCCACCGCCACCGCCGCCCCGGACCTGCCCAAGCAGGTCCGCCCCGCCAACCAGCACAGGAAGGGCTCCCGGCCCCACCACCACGCCGCCGCCGCCGACAAGGTTATCCATCTCCCCTTTTATCCCTAGCTCAAACACATGCCAGTATATCCTATCCACGGACAGGGATCCGTGGCGTCTTCGGTCACAGAGAGCGCTCACCGACTGACCCCCAAGCACCCGTATCTCTTGCCGATTGCAGTAGGAACATACCGTACCGTAGGGGACAGTCTTCTCAGCGCATTTCTGCATGTATAATAAGTACATAATAGTTCACAGCTAAAAGAGAAGTATATATAATAGTTCAATACGGATGCTGGAATGTGCAGTGAATCTGATCCCAACCGTGCTGTGTTTTCCTTCTTCTACTAGGACGCCGCGAAGAAGCACCACCACCTCGACCTCAATACTCTGAGGGGCCATACCGACGGCGTCACAGCGCTCGGCTTCTCCGACGACGCCTGCAACCTGGCCACCGGTGAGCATATCCTTTGCCCAAACGTTTGATCAGGCGCCATCATATTTCGCGCGTTTTTTTTTTAAATTCTACTAGTATGGACCATTTATTATTTGCCTGGCTGATATGGCATGGCTTGGTGATAAACAGATTAGTGGGTTTCTACATTTGATCAGGATTTATCTTGTTTCGCGCGAAAACTTCTAAAAAAATTCCTCACGAGAATCATCTCTTTGTATGGCTGTTACGGTATGCCTTGGTGACGAATAAAGGGTTTCTACATTTGATCAGGGTCTGTCTTGTTTGGCACGATAACTTTTGAAAATTTCCTTATGAATCATTTATTTCTCTGGCAGATATGGCATGCCGTAGTAATAAATTGAAGGATTCCTATTTTTAACCAGGATCTATCGTGTTTCCCGCGAGAACGTTTTTAAATTTCTGTATGAATCATTTATTTGTCTGCCTGATATGGCATGCCTTAGTGACAAATTAAAGGGTTTTTCTACCTACTCAACCAGTTTTACAGAAATTGCATTTCGTCGACCAATCACAGCCACTTATTCGGATTTCGATATTTATGTATTGTTGCTGCTTCTTGTGGCAGTATGTGCGGATGGAGCCGTGAGAGTATTCAGGATCGATGATGCCTCAAGCAAGAGCTTTAAGTAAGTTTTAGTTCACCCCGTACGAGTTATTCTTTATTACAATTTACTAATGCTGCATGGTTTTTGCAGGATTCTGAAGATAAACTTGCCTGCTGGGGTGCATCCTACTGCGATCGCGTTCTCAGAAGGGGCATCATCTGTTGTTGTGGCAGCACAGGCCCTGTTAGGCTCGTCTCTCTATATGTATGCGGATGTCAGTGCTCCTCCAACTGGGGGAAACAAACAGCAGGGCAAGCTTTCTCCACCTGAGATCAAATGGGATCACAAAAAGATTCACGGCAAGGAATCCGTGCTGAACCTTGCAGCAGCTCGTGCGACTCATGGTACTGGTGATGGGAGCACAATAGTGATTTCTTGCTCTGAAGGTATGGTCGGTACTTTTCTTTGTATTGTTTCCGTTTTAAATAGTTATACTCATGAACCGATGCCTTAAATATAGTAGGCTTTACTATCGTACAGTTGTAGCAGCGAATATGTGCAATTACTCTGTCATTAAGCACGTGTTGAAACTCTTCTTTTCTTACATTTAGATCTTAATTTTAGAATTCATTTTTTAACAATGATCTGTATTTCCATTATATAGTAAAGTAGTAAACTTGAATTAGGAATGTGGCAACATGTTTCAGTTATATATTGCAGTAATATACGCTCTTCATTGTTAAGTGCTGACAAAGGGTTGCATGGTTACCTCACCCATCTTTGATTGGCCTGGATATTTGAGGTACATGTAGCGCGATTGAGGGAAGTCAAGGTTGAGAGGAGGATTATTTTAGGACAGTTATGGATGTCCGGATGTGGTTCGAGGTAGAGGATGGAAATGGAAAGTTTTCATAGCTTATAAAATTGGACCAGTGAGGGAACAGGTCAAGTGTCTGCGTCACAGTTTGGCGATCCAAATCAACCTGTCCGACTATGTTACAGCATATAATATTTCATTAATTTTGCATCAATTTCTTCTAAATTTATATTTAGATGCTTCCTAAAAGACGTAATATGTCACTACTTGCTTGCAATACCACCGGAAGGAATCGTAGTCCACTTGGTATTGGGTCTTCTCTTACACGTCATGCTGTAGGTTGATGTTTGTTTAGCCCAGTGCGGGATTTTCTATGTTTCTCTGTTGTTTCCTCTAAAAGGCGGTTTATTAAACAAACTCGACCAGACCACATGCTGCATTGTCTTCTCCTGGTTGAGTCGCTGGTGTGGTCTGGTTTTAAGAACTAGTGGTCCTGTTAGGTTGCATAAACTTTTAGGAGCAATTAATTCTGATTTAGGTGGCATGTTTCCAAATCATAAGAGCAGCTTCGATTTTTTACCCTAGCCCTCATTAATCTCTCTAAAACAGTGGCAATACCTTATTCTCCACAAATTACAGCGCATGAAACTACTGCATCCATTATACACATCCTCCTCCTATCTCTTTCTTCTTTTCTCCTTCCTTTTCCAAACGACAACTTTAATTGGACAAGGCTTTTTCCAGAAGGGAGCAGAATGAGGAGTAAGTGTGGGTTTAGCGAGAAAATCATGTGGCTTGAGATAATTGGGAGGAGAATTTATATCTGGGGCAGTATTGGGGCTGCATAAAAAAATAGCAGAAGCGTCCAAATGTGAGCTAATGTACTCAGTGCAGGACTTCCTTGATGTAGAGAATTTGCAAATACACCACCTAAATCGGAATGGAGGTAGTATTAAATTAGCTTGATGGCTTTACCAAAAAAATAGCTTAGTGAAGATGCATCTGTTTTTTATGCAACCCATGTGAATTAGCAGTGTGCTGTTTCCTGACATAGTCGTATTAAAGGAGGTAATTTAGGACTTCATTCCAGGAAAGTTCTATTTTGTATTAACATTTATTTTTAAAAATTATTTGCAGCAACTGATATAAAAATTTGGCATGGAAAGAGTGGAAAGGAGTTCGGAACAGTTGACACTAATCAGTTAAAAAACAATATGGCTGACATATCCCCAAATGGCCGCTTCATAGCTGCTGCAGCTTTCACAGCTGATGTCAAGGTTGGTATTGTTTATGTGTAATGAAGCTTACTATGTTACTCGTTGATTGCTTTCCCAGTTATGATGATGTTTACATATTCGTTAGGTGTGGGAGATTGTTTACTCGAAGGATAGTTCAGTGAAGGAGGTTAACAGAGTGATGCAACTCAAGGGTCACAAGGTCAAATTTCTCCTGTGTACATTTGGTAGCCAAGTTTCAAACTATATACTGACAAGTTCTATATTCAGAGTGCTGTTACTAGTTTGTGTTTTACTCCGGATTCTGAGAAGATTATTACTGCATCAAAAGATGGTACCATTCGAGTATGGAATATCAATGGTAAGTTCTATATCTACCAACTTCCGTGTTCTTAATGCCTTGAAGTGCATGTTGCTTTTGAATTCATAATATCTAGCATTTTTTAAACCCTGTTTACTGGAAGTTGCAATTAGTCCATGGCAGCTTCTTTTGTATTTTGGTATATATCAAATATTTTCTCATCCACTTTGGGATTGTTCGATTTTCATCAAAGCATAACAATTTTTATTACCTTTCTTCACAAAGGTAGAAAGATCCTTCATTAGAGAAAACATTAATCAATCTGTCAAATATTCCAGTAGGAACAACCCATTTTTTAGGCTATTGAGATGTAGTAGTAGTATGTAGTCTCTTTTGAGGTCATGGTACTTGTCCACTTTTACTTGGTTGCTCTGTCATTTGGTCGTTAACACTGAATATGCAGTCATGTATGGGGTCCTGATGAAAATAGAAGTTTAGCAGATACTGAGATATACAAATCTTTGTCCTTTGTCATACTGTCCTTTTATATAACGCTTCTCTATTCTCTTCTCATGAGTTACTGAGTTATGTTTCTTTTGCAGTAAGGTATCACCTTGATGAGGATCCAAAAACCTTGAAAGTTTTCGCAATCCCGCTGCACGATTCAAAAGGTTCTGCTTGCCTGTACAATCACATGGGCATCTCCCCTGATGGTAAAGTTCTGGCTGTAACAAGTGGATCGACGTTGCAATGGTTATGTGCAGAAACTGGTGCAGTTTTGGATACAGCTGAGAAAGCTCATGAAAGTGCGTAATGTTCCTATTTACCAGGGTGAATCTTCTTTAGGTTCTTCTGCTCTAAAAATGTATGGGGTGACATGTTCTCTGTTTACTCAGGTGATATATGTGGCATTGCTTGGGCTCCACGCACTATTCCAAATGGTAATGTTTTAATTACATTGCTTTGTGATCTGCATCTTTGTTGTTTGCTAGATCTTGCACTTAGCTATTGGAAACCTGCTTAGGGTAGTAGTGCAAACATGTACTGGATCTGCTTTAGTATGTCAGCCCCTGTCACAATGCATTTGAGAGCAGTAATATATGATCTGATAGCTGATGCACTTCATGTCCCACGCTCGCTTGTCCTTGTCACCATCAGTAAATCATTTTATGTAGTTTCGTGCTGTAAGATTTCCATCCTGAACATGAGCTTATGATGTCTGAATTAAATCGTTTGTTGATTTCATCAGGTGGCGTTCCTGCCTTCGTCTTGGCGACTTGTGGTGAAGACAAAAAGGTGAAACTATGGTTAGCACCAGAGGTTAATTCAGCATGAGAGACTCAGATCATGCCATGGCCATCCTCTACAAGACAACTTCCCCAAGGGAGCAAACAGAAACACAGAGAAAGAGATCCAAACTTTTTTTTAAAAACGAGCGAATCGCAGTTCCATATCTCCGAGTTTGAGGGTAGTCTTTAGTCCGGGCCGGCGATAGTTGTCAAACATGGAGACTGTTACAGAAAAAAAGAGATAGAATGTGCTTGTGTAGCCATGCATCTCACATTGTACAATAGTTTCTCCATCGAATCTGCTGCCTTTTGGATATAACTAAAAGTTTTTCTGGAGTGGTTCTTCTGACTAGAAGCTGTTCTCTAGCCACAGTAATTCGTCTGACTATGTTGTGCTAAAGTTCCATAGTTTCTTGTGTGTATGCCATAGTACTTTGGAATTTCTTGCTGTATCGGTTTGTTTTGACATTCTGTTGGACTACGTTGCTAAATCATCGAGAGAGAGAGCTTGTGCGGAAAAGAGGAGATGCATTTAGAAATTAAGATACTACCATATATTGACCTGTCCTTCCTTTGAGCCTCCAATCAAAATATACATCTGGGATATGGCCTAGGGCGTCCCCTCGTTTTGTAGGCTCCTAGCAGTGTACGTGATACTGTCGAATCATTTGACCGTGACACACACACAGTCTGAGGCTGTAAATTTTACATTATAAACAACGGTTAATCGACCAAAAAGTTCTTGTAATCCTTTGTCAAAGAAAACATTTCATGATAAACAAAGCACTGGGAGATCGACTGTTTTGAGAATGTCGAATAAAGCTTAGCTTACACACCAACCTTTGAGCCGTACGTTCCCCTCACTATGTACTCCTGTTGTTTCTTTTCTTTATTTGCTTGGCGTTTTCGCGAAATTAACTAGAATACCAGCAGATTCTATGCATCTGTACCTTAATTTGCTCCAATTATTTGCCACAAGGGAAGAAGCACCGTGAGTAGGAAGCTATATAATTCAGTAAGTAAATATCAGTCAGCTTCTCTGATGTCTGAAATCGACACTTGTTCGGAAAACAGATCAGATCCCGACTTTACGCCCATATTACCACCTGGGTAGGAACATTTGGAATCCACAATAATTCTTGTGCAATCAGTGTTCATGGTGTGACATTTTCAGTAGTCATCTGTCTCCTACCTGATTATCTAGTCTTTTCCCTGCAAATGATAGTTAGTGCTGCTTAATTACCAAGAAAGCACCGGCCATGGAGATCATCATGCATCTGCCCATTTCCTGATTTTTTTTTAAAATTATGCGCACATGATCGAGCATCTTTGCTTTTGGGATCCACCATAGCCTACCTCTTCATTGCATAAGAGAATTCAGAGCACAATTCTGGCTTCATTTCCCTTTGCTTCTTCTTTTGAAAAAGAGAAAAAAAAGTAATGCTCTGAGATCCAAATAAATGCCATGCTTTCTTGAGAAATTTACACCTCTCTTAAAACAAGCGAAGTTCTCGCAATGCTCACAAGAATATTTGTGTTTTATTTAAGCCTTCAGTCAAATATACATATGGGATATGGCATCCCCTCCTCTGCTATGCGATGCCATTGAATTGTTTTACCACAAGGCAGAGGCTGAAACTTTACACTATAAACAACGGTCGATCGACCGAAAAGGCATCGAAATCCTTGGACGAAGAAAATACTTCATGATAAACAAAGCACTGGGAGATCGAATGTTTTGAGAACGTTGAATAAAGCTTACACACCAACCTTTGAGCCGTACGTTCCCCCCACAATGTAATTTACTAGAGTATGAGCAATAAGCACAGATACTCATGGAGCACTTCGTATTGATTCTTTTCTTTGTTTGCTTGGTGTTTTGTCGAAATTAACTAGACTATCAGCAGATTCTATGCATCTATACCCTAATTGGCCCTAATTATTTGCCTCAAGGAAATAGTAAGAAAAGTACAAGATGAGTCAACTTCTCTCTTGTTGATTTCATCGACAGTACGTAATTCAGAAACTAGTCTAATCCTAACTTTGTGCCTGTATTACCACCTGGGTAGGGACATTTGGAATCCACAATAACTCTTGTGTAAGCAGTCAACATGGTGTTATCTGTCCAGTAGTTTTCTGTCTCCTACAGTATTATCTATAGTTGTTTCCCTGCAAATGATAGTTAGTGCTGCTTAATTACCATCAGAAAGCACCAGCCACGGAGACCATCATGCATCTGGCCGTGCTCTGGTTTTAAGTATACGCACACGATCGAGCATCTTTGCTTTTAGGGATCCACCATAGCCTAAGACTTCATTGGATTGGAGAATTTAGAGCACAATTCTTGACTTTATTTCCCTCTTTTTTCTTCTTTATAAAAAGAGAATTAAAAAATTCCATGCTCTGTGCTTTCTTCTTGAGAAAGAAAATCCGTTGCTTTTCTTTTGGAATTTGTTGGCCCCTCACTCCACTTCCACCTTCGCACTCGAGCTAGCCAGTCGAGTGTTTTCGAGTCAAAGGTCCAGCTGACCAATCATGAGTGACTAAATTTGATTTGTTTGTAATCTATTGCTACAAGTTGCGCCTTTATTTAATTTTACCTACAAAGGTAGAACAACTACTATTAATATACACAACTTGAGAAAGCTTGCTTCGTGGGATAGGGAAGAAAGTAGAAGCAATTAGCAGCGAAGTATCCCGCAGGGTTTGATTTATTTTCATCTTCAATAAATTGTTGGTTCTCTATTGCTATAAGTTGTGCCTTTTTGTTTATGTAATTCTGCCTACAAAGGTAGAACAACTACTATTAATATACACACAACTTGAGAAAGCTTGCTTGCTTGCTTGCTTAGTGAGATCAGGAGAAAGGTGAAGCAAGCAATTAGTATCCCACAGTGTTTGATTTTGGTTCCATCCTCTATTAATTGTTAGCACATTCTTCTTGCAATCCGCACTGCACTATTCTGAATAATTAAGATAACGCGTGGAGTTAAAAGCAACAACGCGTGGCTATATACAAGCAACCCAGATTATGGATTCATATGTGTTTATCTGCTTTCTGTCCCAATGAAATCCTGGCCAAGATCTGTTTGCACATAACCAATCATGCACACCCATATTCTTTTGGTGCTACAGGACTATTTATTTTCTGTTGTTAGAAAAAGCCACAAAATCACACTTTATATACCATGTCTATCTCCCTCTATGCTTTTGGAGTATATATACTACTACTAAGTACTAACTACAGGAGTTGAGATTAGAGTAGGGAGCAGCTACTACTAACTACTGGTATATAGTATGGATGAATTAAAGCTTCAGGTAACCACCAGCCGCTGTGCCATGATTAAAGCAGCTGTTCTTCATTTCCCATTAGTTGCACAAAGTATTTTCTTTCAGAAAAAGATCACTTTTTTTTTTACTTATGTCTGCCTGGGTGGACTTTTGAGCAAGATAGGGCAGTGTCTTCCACCACATTAACAATGACATGGCATCAAAAGGAAGTGTCCGTGCAGATTCCTTAAGCCACAGGGTGCTTTCAGAGACCCAGCACTACATGTGACATGATTCTCTGATCTATGTCCAGGAGCTTTCATATCACCCCTCCTATGTGCAAGATATGGGTGATCCAGTACCACCTCAAAAATGGGATTAGTACTTGACAGAGCATAATTTGACTTAAATTTCCTATTATTTTAGTATTACATGAGTTGTAACGATTTCAGAAATGAAGAAGCTGTGATATAGTAGCATACAAGGACAAATAGCTAGGGGTTGAAGAAGCACCTAATTGACCAGCTGGCTGGGGCTGTAAACAAATGAGATTTGAGATCTTCCATTGTATGAACAACAAGGTAGGTGCATGCATGGTTGGTCATTCTGACCTCTGACCATGCAGCATCCAGTAGCTTTAGCTGAAGATGAGCATTACAATAATACAGAGCAGAGCAGAGCTCTGTGATTCATCCAGGGGCAGCTTAGATTAGCATGTGATGCATGGCTGGATGGAAACATGGAATCCTCCCTCCCTCCATCATGATTGACTCCCTCCCCATGTGTTCCCCAATTCCAGTCAGTGGCACCACATGCAGATTAATTAATTAATTGGACAATTTGCAGGGAGCAAACAAGTTGCTGAGGATGTAGAAAGGGTGAATGCTTGAGTGGATGATGCATAGATATGTGGCTGCTAATTGAGGAGCAAAATCTACAGCTTTGGATTTACTGTTGCCACCATTGCCTCCCCTGGAGTGGACACACACATCATCATCATCATCATCATCTTGTTCAACTGTAGCTGCTGCCTGCCATTGCCATTGCCATTGCCACAGGTCAAGGTTGCATGCAGCACTGTGTTGTAGGGTTGCTGTCTGTCTTGATCTTCAGACACAGATGCATGCATGTTTGCTCTCATCTCATCTCAGCCACAGATGGAAAATGAACTATTTATCAAAGTATATATATATGGGAAATATTTCATTTCTATGTACTATTACATGGCACTGCTAATTAATCACTCACAGCAAGATCCCATCTGGCCCCAATTACCACAAAAATCTTTTGACTTGGGGCCGAGAGAATATGGAACAATTTAAACACACGAATGCGATCGACTCGACGCCGTCGGTTTGCGATCGGACGGTTCTAGGCGCACGGGCTTACTGTTCCATTGCCGGTCCTGTCGTCGACGGCACTGCCTCCTCCTCCTCCTCGGCAATTGTCCTCCGCGGCGGCGGAGGGGCCGTCGAAGTTGCCGCCGCCGCGCTCGAGGAGCTGGCGGTGGACGGCGAAGAGCGCGCGGCAGCTCATCTCCTTCTCGAACCGCCACACGTAGTTCAGCCCGACGAGCAGCTCCGCCACGGCGGCCTCCACCTTGTCCCGGTCCGCGAACTGCAGCGTCTGCAGCAAGAACGTGTTACCACCGCCGCCGCCTCGAGGCGGCAGCCGGGCTATGTCCGCCCCCGCTGCCGTCGTTGTCGTCGTCTTCCTCTGCTCGAAGCTGCGCTCCGCCTGCCACCGCACCGTGGCGTGTGCCATGGGCGCCAGCCACTCCAGGATGCCGCCCAGCGCCGCGCGCCACTCGGCTGCCAACCCAGCGTCAGCCTCGGCCACGGCCCCGCGCAGCCGTGCCCGGAGCTGCGCGCGCACGCTTGCCGTCAGCATGGCGTACAGATCGTCCCGCTCGTCCGGCCCCACCAGCCGCTGCGGCGACCGCGCCATCCGCTCGATCGAGATCACCAGCCCGGCGTAACGCGGCGCCAGGGCCGCCGCGCCCAGCGTCCCCGCCGGCGGAACCAGCGTTGCCGAGCTGTGCTCGAAGAACCCGCGCCGCCCTCGTTTGCTCGTCGCGCTGCTCTGGGGTTGGACGGCGAGCACATCGAACGGCACGGCCTCCATCGACATGGACTTGCGCGACGGCGTCGGCGGCGGGGCGTCGGCGGACGGGTGGACGGCCGAGGAGAGGGTGAGGCTGCGGTGGAGGGGCGCGTGCCGCTGGTCCCGGCCGAATCCGCCGTCGCCGAAGACGAGCTTGATGCGCGCGAGGACGGTGAACGCCGCGCGCGCCAGCGACGCGACGACGGCGTCGAAGGTGCACCCCCACAGAGACGTCTGCTTGAGGTTCTTCACGTCCTGCTTCTTGGAGAAGATCAGCTGCTGCTGCTCCGACGCCACCGAGATCTTGCTCGCCGACATGCTGCGCCGGTGCCCACCAGCCCCGACCCCGCCTCCACCAACGTCGCACCGTAGAAACTTCCGGAGTCCGTGCTCGGCCTCCACCAGCTCCTCCATGGCTCTACGCAGCCCCGCGGTGCTGGCCACCTGCTTCTCCATCTTGCGCGCCCGCGCGTCCATGTCCTTCCACGTGGCCGCCGCCCACCGGTGCCGGTCACGCCCGGTCTCGGCGAACTCCAGGAGCGCGTCCCTGAACTCGCGGAGACAGGGGTCGGCGCAGCGCACGGCGAGCGCCGCAACGGCGTCGGCCGCGGCGCGGAGCGCGTCCACGAGTTCCGCGCGCGCGAGGCCGAGCAGGAAGGCGTCGTCGTCGGAGACCACCTTGCGGACGCCGTCGAGGTGGAGGGTCTCGTGGCGGAGCCTTGCCACCGCGGCGTCACCGACCGCGCGCCACAGGTGGAGGAACTTGGAGACGAGGCTGGACACCTCGAAGGCCAGGATACCGACGTTGCCCTTCTTGCTGGCGGCGCCCGGCGGCGGCGGCGTTCCGGACGAGGAAGACGGCGAAGACTTTGTGGTGGTGGAGGAGGACATGGCCGACCTGACCTTGGCGAGCCATGACTCGCGCGCCATGGGCGTCGAGATCGATCTGTCGTGGAACTGGAAGCAAGTGGGCGAGCTAGCTATGCTACTACCACCACCAAGAAGAAAGCAAGACCCAACCAGTTGCCCACATATATATAGGAGGAGGATAGTAGGAGCAGTACAAGGAATGGAAGGTGTTCAAGGTCAAAATGTTTCAAAAGTTTCTTAGTACTGTACTCCCTCCGTTTTAAAATATAAGATGTTTTAGGTTTGTGAAGAAAATGTATCTAGACTTATTTTAGTGTGTAGATTCACTCAGTGGCGGAGCTAGCCAAACTATATAGCCTGGGCAAACCACATGGTGTCTTAGACTATGGCATCTTGCCCACCAAAACTCTGCTTAATTACTCTATACCTTCTCTAACTTAAACATGTGATTCTGGGTAGAGCCCGCGCAGCTGCCCGGCCTTGCCGGCCTGAAGCTCCGCCACTGGATTCACTCTAAACCTGAGTGAACCTTATACTAAAAAAGTCTAGACACATTTGTTCACAAGCTAAAACATCTTATATTTTGAAACAGAGGGAGTACAGCACTATTTTTGGGCAAGGAAACCAAATCTCTACTATTTTGAAAAATATGTACAAGATGGTTCAAACTTTATTTGGAATGTTCTATATATGCCATAGGAAGCAGATCTAGAGCGCAAAATTTCGCACGTGTCAAAGCTTGATGACAACAAATTTCAAGACATCCCAAATGTGAATATGAAGACAATATTCTTTTTTTTCTTTCTTTTAAGTGAAGGCCATAATGGCTATCTTTGGAACCTTATTTGCACACTAATAATATGTAAACTTATGGTTGAAACTTGCTTATTTGGAATGTTTGGTATGTTGTAGTAAGATCTAGAGCTCGGAATCGCGATCTGTGAAAGGTCAGTGGTGATAGCGATACAGGGATGAAAACCGCATCGATTAAGGATGAGTTGTAGACAGTGGGGACATGGGTTGTGTCAAGTGTCAACCTCTGTTTGTGAGGACAATGTCACGGCTCGTCTATCGTGGTGTATACCGTTCCACCGAGAAACCGGCATTACAAAGAAACCCTAGGAGGGTTGATCATGTGAGCTCAAGTTCAGGTAACCGCTGAAATAATTAGTCAGATCTTTGTCCGTGTACACGCCGGGAGAGTCAAAGTCCCAACCACATGATGTTCGAAAGAATTCTCCGATCCCCGGAGAAAAGGGGGGACAATGTTTCCAACCACAATTTTTCGACAAAGGAATCTTTATCACACGAGTTTTCTCATGGGGGTTGCGAGGACTTTAATTTGGACATTAGGTGGTGGATTAGATTCTGGCGCATGAGGGAGGTGAGGGGGTAAACCACAAGCTAGACAAGTGAAGGTGGTGGATTGGTGCTGCATCATATCCATCCCCATCCATCCATCCATCTCTTTGAATTGACCTCAGCCCAAACCACATGGACATGGCCATCCATGGATTCCTCCTAGCTAATCTTTCTACCTAGCTAGATCCACCTGCTTGCTACACATTGTGTGGACGAAGCATATCTGACCACTGCTCAGTGTGTGTGTGTGTGTGTGTGTGTGTGTGTGTGAGTCCACTTAACTTTTTTTTTCTAAAAAGGATTCCAACCATCACACTCGATAGATATATTTCTGGAGACATGAGAATCAACATAGAAATTTATTTGATCATGGTCACCATCACACTCGGATTACGTTCGGGTCGGAGATTTGATGTTACACTGAAAATAGCCAGGTTAGAGAATATTGGTCAAGAAGGGGCTGTGCTTGAGATCTATGATAAGGTACGACTATTGTTAGGAAAGTCGTTAGTAGTAGCTAGGGGAGAGGCAATTAATCATGCATATAACAAGCTAGCCTTGAGGAGTTGAGGTGAGGTGAGCTAACTGCATCTATCTGAAGTACCCACCGTGTTCTATATCATGGCATTTGGTCCACGCTATGCAAAAGAAGCCAGCCTTTTCAGTTTGTCAACCATTGCATGTGCATTGCCCAAAAGAAGATGAAAAAGAAGAGACTGCTTTTAGTGATCAGTGTAGCTCTTATGAAGTATAGTAGTAGTAGTACAATTTCCATCCTCAACTTCAAGTTAAGCACCCAGATATGTATCAGCACAACTGCAAAAGAAAGTGTGAAACCAACTCAGTGACATGGCATCCTAGTTGGCACTTGCACTGGATTTCACACTTGGAATGGGAAAAAATTATATTACTAGTGAGTTCTTCTCTTTTATCGCAGCGAGAGCCTGATGACAGCCACTAACCATGCCCCGAATGCACAAGTCCATTAAGTAGCAGTACACTAGACTTTGTTGGGTTTGACTCCCCAATGGCGCCCATGCATCCATGGTTCCCTTTGGCTAAATTTTCATTCTTGGATAGTGAGTGCGCCTTGCTTAGCTGGTCCTCCTGGAAAAGTAGTCATGGGTCATGATACTGATAGGCACATTCCACCGGCGCAATGCAGAATATATATATGAAAATTCGAAATGCCTGTTGTTGCATCACATATACATATATTTATATGTGCCATAACATTTTGGTTTCTGTCCAACCAGCCATCATGCATGGTGCCATGTTTGATGGTGCTTTTAGTCGCTTTGACTACAGTCTAGGGGCTTTAGATGTTGTGCTCAAGGTCAGAGCTGTGCTACCAAAGCCGACGCTCAGCGGCAGCGCTGACCAAAGAGAATCAGGAGATGTTTCAAGACAAGAAAAATTAAAAAGTGGGCCTGATAGATGATAGAACAATTGACTTCTCCAACCCCCACTTTGCGTGGCCAGTACCCAAAGTCAGACGCCTTTTAGATGGATGGACGCCTCCAAACTCAATGGAGGAGCTGCCATTCCGTCCATGTATATGCATCACAAAGATGCATTGCCATATTGCATCATGACACCAAATGTGGGCTAGTGCTGCCACTGATTAGGATGAGCTCTGTGAAGCATCCTCTAGCCACACCTCTTTCTGACATTATACTAACTTTGTCATGTAACAAAAGTTCACTATTTATCCAGTAGAGGCGTTCTGTAGGGTGCTAGATCATGAGGAACGTACAGTGGTATAGAAATTTGATGAATCTACAGGTGTGCTAGTTCATATTCAGAAGCTGCTTTCTGAAGCCCACCCCTTCTTTTCCAGTGCCAATCTCAGCGCCTGCCACAGAACAAGAATGGGACATCATACCATGAATATACAGCAGACTGAATGACAGAAACGATAGAAATGTGTGTGTGTTCTTGCCTTTACTCTCTTCTTGTTGGCATCAAAGTCGATGAATCCTGACCGAGACGCCGATCGATACTGAACAATGGATTTCTTGCCAGGAGGGAACCAGAACTCGACATCGTCTACAAACTGCAAAGAGCAATGGGCAATCGTCATTGAATAACAGGGCAGTTCAAACATCCACGATGATATGTAGATTACAACAGTAACGAGGCGCTACCCCGAATATAGGACTCTCGTATTCAACTCGAACGTAGTCGTCTCCTTTCTCCACAACACGTGGACTGAAGTTGTCTGGCTTTGTCTTTGTGACCTGCCAACAGCCGTTGCAGTTCAGAACTCCCAACTAAGTACAGCATGCTGATATGACTTACTACAGTTTGCCCTCCAATTGACAAGGAGAGTAACAAGTGCGTGATATTTCTTTGCGACATGATGTCTGTGTTCATACTTACAACTTCAATGAGCTCTTTCATGGCCTCATCTTTGCTTATGGGTTTACCCCTGGGGCCATCCTTGGGGTTGTAATTCCTAGAACACAGCCATGTTTAAGCATTCATACATTATATAAATTGTCGCATAATCAGACATATCAAACAGACCTTGAAGGACCACTAAACAAAAATTTCATTTTGCAAAGCAGGCGGTGAAAAGAGCCCCAGTGCAGATGATTTTCATAGTAGGGGGAAGAGTTGCTGCTAAAGGTTTGAGTTGACAGATTCATTCTTGGTCTAGTAGCGTAACAGGGTCATGTTTTTTATGGATGGTGATAGTTTATTTTTGAGAAGCAGGAATACTTCAATAATATCAGTAAAATGCAGATAACGGCGATCTCGTATCATTGTACTTACTGAACTTGGCACTTTGGTTCATAGAAAACATTAGTACAGGATAAACCCAGTTAGTCATTTCATAATGCACATGCTGTAGAAAGGATGGAGGAAGCAGAGCTAGTAGTGAACCAAAAAAATTATGATGCGCTTCCAGGTTTGAATCGCTGAGGGTTAAGTTAATATCGAAAAAGGAGAAACAGAGTAATTTCACAAAAAACAAGGCACATTATTTGTCCGCAATTCCACATACACTGAAACTGCATATGCATGCAGGCAGGACATTGTGCAAGAAAGAAAGAAAGAAAGAAAGAAGATATGGTTACCATGGGGGAGCATAGTGATTGGAATCGCTTATCCTCTCGGACGTGGACACGCAGTTGTTTGTCGCGGGGCACTTGGCGAGGGAGGGAGGGCTCTTCTGCACGCCGAGGTAGGTGGGCTTGGTGCCACTGGAACAGCGAGACGAATACACTTGTCAGATAAGAGAACAACAGATTCAGTTAGCCACAAAAATTCCCATCTTCCGTTCAGACTGTGATTTTCGGTCCCAACAAAACAGTATAGTGCAATAGCTACATCTAGTGACGGTGAACTGGTGAAGTGGTTTTGTGATTTTCTTGGAGTTACGCAGCTTAGGAGTAGCATTTTTCTACTAGTGAAATTACAGTGCCAAAATGAAGATAGAAGCTAAATTCAGGAGTACCTACCTGAAGTGGAAGATGGCTGCGAGGGTGGCGAGCTCGCTGCTCCGGAGCACCAGGTCTCTTCCTCCCGGGAACACATACAGTACAGGCGGCAACCATTATCAGCATCATCAGATGCGTAGGTAGTTGGAGAGAGATGGAGAAGAGCTGATACCTTCGTCCGATTCTTGTGCTGCTCTTGCTCAGGTACGGGATTGATGCCTTGCTGCCGGCGGCGGAGGCTGGTGGCGGTGGGAGGCAGCAGCAGGTGACCACCGCGGACGAGTTCATCCTTTGGTCCGGTGAGCAGAGAGGAACTCGCTCCGGCCACCGTGGTGGGGGGATGGGGTGGGACGTGAAACACCAAGAACCGCAGGTCTCGGTGGATTATTCGGCCTGGCCACATGTAACAGAAATCAGCCCAGCCCAGCCCAGTCTGGAGAGTGGAAGACCAGGCTGAGGACGTTGGGCCTGATCATTCTATCTATCTATACATCAAATTTAGAAAAAAAATGCATATTTATACTTTTTCCCTGTTAGCAAAATTTACACTATCTAAAGCCACTGGCTAAGTGCATAGTTGGATTTTTAAAATCTCTTTAACCCAATACACATTCACCCACATTTGTCAGAGGATATACTTCCTTTGTTCTAAAGTATATTATATTTTGGCAAATTGTTTTAGCTTGCTAAACCATCTTATATTTTCGAACGGAATGGCTATCGTATTACATTATTGAAAGGAATTTTCAAAAATATAAATTTGAAGGTTAAAAAACTTCAAAAAATGAATAAACATGTTTTCATGAGTTGAATGTACGGAAGCGATTTTATCGCCTCCCTAGCACATATCAAAGTGATCTAGAAGTGGATCATTGGACAGCAGTCAAAAACATCCTTAAGTACTTGAGAAGAACTAAAGATATGGTTCTTTCTTATGAAGGTGATAAACAACTCGTTATTAATGGTTACACCGATGCTAGTTGGAACACCGATCTAGATGATTCTAAATCTTAATCTGGATATGTATTTACTTTGAATGGTGCAACAGTAAGCTGGAGGAGTGCAAAGCAAAGCATTGTGGCAGATGATTCTAAATGTACAAACTCTTTCCATAGTTTATTACATAGTTATTTTTTGAGTTTAGTGCATTATTATTGAGTTACGGTACTTGATGAATTTGGGTTTGAAGAATAATAACCTTTGATGGATTGCTTCTCTTTCTGAACCCAACTGGATTGTTCTCTGTATAAATTTACATTGTTGCATTTGAAATTATTCATTTATTAGCGAAGTGTAAGCATGTTTTCCTATTTATAGTTATTATCTATTGGTCTCAGAAATAACCTTGGCCGTTCGATCGCTATCGAAACTTATCACTGTAACTATGAATTTGTATGTTTATCCTTGAACGACCACTTATAAAAACAATAAAAACAACTACCACTTATACTAAATATTTTTACTTTTTTACGTCTTATCATGCCGCTAAATCTCATTCTTTATATAACATCCATCAAACATGAAATTGTGTTTTCGAGGTCATTCCGAGTTGAGTTGATAACATCGATGTATATACACTGGAAATGTATAACATTGTGGTACATCAGTTCTAAATTATAAAATTAATTTGAAGTCACATGTTTGCTTAAGTTTGTTATCGCTTTATTATTTGAAAATAATAAATTTATAGCAAGGGTGATAATAAGAAGAAATAACACTCGTGTACATAACTCCCTCCAAAAAAACATTCATGTACATAACAATTGATACCGATGTACCATGATATATGGTGCTGTGATCTACGAAACTAACAAAATATCTTAATATTGACTTGTGGATTAAGATATTCTAGCTTAGTTATAACTAATGGATACTCCTAGAGTGTATCAACAAATTCTAGATTGTATCTAACGGAGGTCTGTTCCTCCAAGGAACATACGTGACATAGGGAAACCAGGTGTATATATAGTTCAAGAGAGTAGACGAGATGGGTACATAGGGAAACCAGGTACGTGATTTGCTACCACCTGACAGGTTTTAGATATCAGCATGGCCGAGCTCTCTAAAAAAACATCCGAAGCGATTCCAATCACTACCCTCCCCCGTGGTAACCATATCTTATTTCTTGCTCGTTCAGCACACTACCTCGAGCTTGTTAGAGATAGTTTAGAGTCCCACACCTTAACGGACTAGAGTCCTATACATTGTAATACTAGCCTAGTCCGGTACATGAACAACTCTCCTTGTAATCGTCCACGGACATCGATCCCGTATATTTATACACCCGACAGTGGCGGAGCTACAAACAGATTCCTGGGCGAGCCAAATTAAAGAAGAGAGAAAAACTTACGAAAAATCTAGGTAGCGACCGGTCTGAAGATTTTAAACTTGGCGGGCGCGCATGGTGCATTGTCTGGTACGCTCAATGCCACTAAACAGCAAACCGCCAGCTAAAAAGTAAATTGAAAATTCAAAATACCAGACCAAACAATTTGTCCTATTTGGGATCCGTTTTCACCGTTGGACTAATCGCGATGAGATCTTCGAAACTAGATCTCATGTTGATATGTTTCAATGAAAAAAATTCGGACCAAAAAGTTATCAAGCCTTAACACATGAGTTATCCATGTCATAGTATGTAAGTTATCCACCTAAAATATATAAGTTATCCAACATATAAACGGGTCGAATTGAGATGTTCTCGTATTTCTTATGTGGGTAATTTTTATATCTTTCTCACTTCATGAAACCTCGATTGTCCATGTATTTCAATACAATTCATTAAATGTAAGCTACGAGCTAGTTAATTGGGACGCGGTAGGATAGGTGTTTGGGTACCGAGAATTCGTGTTAGCAATCGACGAGTGGTGAAGGCTTGGTAACCTAACACCCTTCGAGACTTCACCGTCAGCCACCATGATGGCGACCATTGACGAGATGAAGATAAATCTACTCTTAGACTAGTCTGAGAAATTTAAAACCTAGTGGGCGTGAATAAAGTGTGCTGCATGCGCTGGTGTACTAAAAGACAAATTGAATCAAAGCCGCTATAATGTGAACGATTATTGTCAGCCAGCTTAGAATCATATCGAAAATTTAAAATGTCATGTAGATCAAACCATTTATCCAATTTAAGATCCGTTTTTACTGTTGCTCTAGTCGCGACGAGATCTTCAAAACCAGATCCCATGTTGATATGTTTCGAGATTTTTTTTTGACCAAAAGGTTATCCACTCTAAACACGTGAGTTATCCATGTCATAATATATAAGTTATCCACTCAGTAACACTTAAGTTACCCACCATATAAACGTATTGGATAGAAACGTTGCATATGTGTTGAGCAAGTTTAATTGAAACACGGTAGACAAGTTGTTAGGATACTGAGACTTTATGGCCATAAATGTGTTAGCGTCGACGAGCGATTAAGACTCGGTATCCTAAAACTCTTCGAGCGTTTGTCACTCGTCCATTACGATAGTGACGACGGATATCGACGAAGTCGAATCGTTAGATTACAGGTTGTGTGTGGTGGGTGGGATATGCAAAAGAAGCTTAGATTTAGTTCCTTTAAAAAAATTATGTTTGATGTTTGACGCGGTAGCCTTTCGAGGTTGAGTAGTCTGTATGCTGCGAGAGAGCGACGGACAAGTATCGTTAGAAAAACTTTTTATATTCTATCTATGAATAAAAATTTATAGTAATGAATAACTTACATGTTATTTGGTAGATAACTTAGATGTTGAAGTCTGGATAACTTTCGTATTATTGACGGATAACTTGTTGGTAAAAAAAGTTATCCATCTCTAATACATGATCTCTGGATAAATTTTGTAATAGTGTATAACTTACATATTATTGGGTGGATAACTTACGTGCTAAAGTCCGGATAACTCGTGTGTTACTGGTGGATAATTTTTTGTCTAAAAAAATATTGTCGGAATATACTAACATGGGATCTAGTTTCGAAGATCTCGTCGCGACTAGTTTAATGGTGAAAACATATCTTAATTCGGACAAACAGTTTGACTTAGAAAATATTTTGAATTTTTACATGTAAATTGAGCTGGCTAATTAAAAATCTTGTCATTTAGTGATTAGGCAATTCAAGAAAAGTTGGGCTCCCATGCGCTTCGATCAAAACATCCGTCAGGTTTGTTACTTTTTAGACCGATCTAAGCGTAGCCCAGTCCAAAACTTATGTCTTAGCCAGTGTTTTGCTAATGTCACCGCGTAATTCTGAGCTACAAGCGTTTTTCTTTCAAATTATCCAATCGCCGCTAAAAATTTGGAAGAAAAATAAAATACATGTACTGTGTTTCTATAATTGAAAGGTAATTGGAGGTGAGCTGTTCAATTAATCTAATGGATCGCAGTTGCGACTCATGTCCTGCTGCCAAGCCTCGGGCTGGTGCTGGTATGTCCTTTGGACGTACGATGTGAGACGCTGGCGACCGGAAGGACCGCTGTTGTGCTGCTGCTCGAAACGCTATAGGAATGGAAAATTACATTGACGGCCGGTCGCTACGCCGACGACCAAACGTCGGAACCGTCGGTGTAGCCATCGTCTAGGCTAGCTCCGTCAAGCAACCGTCGGCGTAGAATTGCCCTCGGCATATCCTATGTTACGCCGATGGCTGCCTTCGGCGTACCTCGGCTGCCCTCGGCGTAGCTATTTTTTATTTTATCTCATTAAACTTTGAAAAATTATAACTAAATTATTCTAATTCGGAAAAATACAAATAATATATCAAAATTTGCAGAAAAATAAGACCTATCTATCTGCACTCAAATATTACACATTTGTAAATAAAAATTAAGTAAAACATAAAACATTATATATAGTTTAAAACGGGCATAAAAAATTCAAAAATGATCGAAATAATGCGAAATCTTCGCGTGGTGTTATATTATGTGACATAGTTAGAAGGAAAAATATCAAACTTGGTATATTGATTATGTCTCAAAGAAACCTTCACAAAATGACCTATCTCATTCGAGGTTTCTTGGCTTTCGGGTCAAATGACCAATGTTATGGCTAGAATCAAGGCATAGTTTATGATAATATGCCCATATTGTGCATACATATGCACCATAGGATAACAAACAATGTTGCAGGAAGAAGCTTTCCTTTTTGTCGCACCAAAAAGGCATTTTCTATTTTCCGAGCATAAAAAACGGATGGTTTTATGAAGCAACCACCAAATGGCTAATTCAAAATACTACCACCACATTTTACAAAAATAATAGAGCACCTTATATGGACAATGTCCCAACAGGGGGATCCGAAACCTTTTCGTCCACCTTTGATGAAAAAGACAAATTCCTGCCGAATCGGTAGGAAGTGGGTCAGATATGAACTACAGGTACATGATCTGATGCTAATGTTTTTTTATAAAAATCATTTTTACGTCACAATATGCTATTTTATCAAAGATCCAATGCAAGTTTAGCGAGGCTCGGCCCCGAGCTAAGAATCTTCATGCCCGCCGTTCGACAAAGTTTGACAATAGTTTAAAAGGGCATAAAAAATTCAAAAAAAACGAAACAATGCGAAACCTTCGCGTGGTGTCATATTATGTGACATAGTCATAAGTAAAAATATTAAACTTGATATATTGATTAATCAAAAAAACCTTCACAAAATGACCTATCTCATTTGAGGTTTCTTGGCTTTCGGGTCAAATGACCAATGTTATGGCTATAATCAAGGCATAGTTTGTGATAATGTGTCCATATTGTGCATACACATGCATCATGGGATGTCGAACAATGTTGCAGGAGGAAGTTTTCCTTTTCGTCAAACCAAAAAGCCATTTCCCATTTTTCGAGCACAAAAAACGGACGATTTTGTGAAGCAACCACCAAATGGCTAATTAAAAATGCTACCACCACATTTTACAAAAATACTATACCACCTTATATGGACAATGTCCCAACAGGGATATCTGAAACCTTTCCGTCCACTTTTGGTGAAAAAGATAAATTTCTGCCGAATCGGTAGGAAGTGGGTCAGATATGAACTACAGGTACATGATCCGATGCTCATGTTTTTTTACAAATTTCATTTTTAGGTTCACAATATGCTATTTTATCAAAGATCCAATGCAAGTTTAGCGAGGCTCGGCCCCGAGCTAAGAATCTTCATGCCCGCCGTTTGACAAAGTTTGACGATAGTTTAAAACGGGCATAAAAAATTCAAAAGCGATCGAAACAGTGCGAAACCTTCGCGTGGTGTCATATTATTTGACATAGTTATAAGTAAAAATATCAAACTTGATATATTGATTATGTCTCAAAAAAACCTTCACAAAATGACCTATCTCATTCGAGGTTTCTTGGCTTTCGGGTCAAATGACCAATGTTATGGCTAGAATCAAGGCATAGTTTGTGATAATGTGCCCATATTGTGCATACACATGCATCATGAGATGGCGAACAATGTTGCAGGAGGAAGTTTTCCTTTTCGTCGTACCAAAAAGCCATTTCCCATTTTCCGAGCACAAAAACGGACGATTTTGTGAAGCAACCACCAAATGGCTAATTCAAAATGCTACCACCATATTTCACAAAAATACTATACCACCTTATATGGAAAATGTCCCAAGCGGGGATCCGAAACCTTTCCGTCCACCTTTGGTGAAAAAAAAAATTCCTGCCGAATCGGTAGGATGTGGGTCAGATATGAACTACATGTACATGATCCGATGCTCATGTTTTTTTACAAAAATTATTTTTAGGTTCAAAATATGCTATTTTATCAAATATTCAATGCAAGTTTTCCTTTTCATCGCACCAAAAAAGCTATTTTCATTATCCGAGCGCAAAAAGGAAATTTTCTAAAGCAACCACCAAATAGATAATTCAAAAACGGAGGGTTTGTGATTAGTTGATATGGATATCATATTTGGGTTCCTCTCATTTTTCTGATCAATTTAGACATATTATTTGTTAAATTCTGATTTACAGATTTAAAGATATTAATTATTCCATATTAAATAGAAAAATACAAAAAAGTAAAATTATTATATTTTATTTGAATTCAATAGTATTTTTTACCTATTCATTAATGTTTACTTAAATAATTGTTTGTAATTTCAAAAAATACAAACATGTGACATGTTGATATAAGGGTTAATAGGATTGATATCATAGTATTGACAACAATGTATGAATTACTTTGCGGAAACAGATTTTGAAGGAACGAGGAAATTAAGCGTGCTGGAGCTGGAGTAGTATTAGGATGGGTGACCAGCCGGGAAATTCGACCAAGACTGCAATTTAATTAAATATTAACTGTAATTAGTGTTAAAAATGTTCAAAGTGAGAGATTAATGAGTCAAACAATTCAAAGATTCAAAAATTGAGAAAAAAATAAAAATAATTTTTTTATTTTTTTTAAATATTTTTGCAACCTATCGACATACGTCGACGGCCTCTATGTGCTCCGCCGAGGGAGCCCTTTGCCGAGGAGGCTACGCCGAGGGCAACCGTCGGCATACCATACGCCGAGGGCATTTTAGCCTACGCCGACGGCTTTTTGCCCTCGGCGTAGCGCGCGCGTCCTGTAGTGAAACCTTTCGCTGAATTCCCGCTTTTTTTAATTGTGGTTGACGGAGAAGAATGGTAGAATTTTTTTAAGCTGAGAAAGAACAATAGATTATAGAGGGGAATGGTCGGTGACATCGTCTTGTAAATGTAGTGCTATACTGGACCAGGCTTGGGTCGCTTGTCACCTTTTCTGCTAGTATGGATGCATATATATATATAGGCTTTTTGGCAAAATCTTGAGCGAGCCATGGCCCGGTTTTAACTCTACATAGCTCCGCCGGTGACACCCGATATCGGGGCTCGGGGACTATCCGAGTAGTTTGCTTCTATCTAATCATATTCCCGTTTTACATTGTAATACTAGCCTAGTCCGGTACATAAACAACTCTTCTTGTAATCATCCAGGGACATCGATCCCGTATATTATACACCCGATATCGGGGCTTGGGGACTATCTGAGTAGTTTACTTCTACCTGATCATATTCATGTTTTACAGAGCTAAGCTATGAGCTTCTCTATTAGAGCTCCTCCTTTCATAAACGAAAGACACCTCCTCGAACTGCTGGACTGAGTCCTTGATCTGTGCAACGATGCTGCTATTTGCCTCTTTAAGCCACTCTGGCCATCCGTGCCGCCTGAAGCGTGTAACATTTGTGTTAGATGTATATATGTATATTGTATTTCCCCCATATGTTAGGGGGCTTCCTGCATATTTGCCCTGTACCTGTATTATATATTGTGGCCTTTGGCCCCCAGAGGAATACATGTTGCATATTCCTGACATGGTATCAGAGCTAGGTTAGACAAATTTTCTGCAACATCGTCACAGCCGTGACCGTCCCTGTCGTCGCCGGTCTTGCCGTCGTCGCCGCCGCCGGTTGCCGCCCTGTTCCTGGCCGTCGTTGCCGTCTTTGTTGATCAGTCTGCACAAATTTGTCCTCGTTTCGTCTCCAGATTGACTCGATCTTGCTATATAGATCGGATCGATCCTCACGAACGGTGAAGCCACTGCAGATTGATTCGACGCGGTACTCCTCACTAGCGTCCTGACGCGGCCGCGGTACTCCTTCTGGCGCGGTGCCCGCCCCTGGTCACCGCCCACGTCCGCCCACGTCCCGTGACGGGACTGCTCCCTGACGCGGCTGAGACGGGACTGCTCCCTGACGCGCACGGGAGGACGACTGCTCCTCGACAAGACGGGAGGACCGCCCGTGACCCTGCCGCCAGGACGATCGCTCCGACGCGACGGGAGGACCGTCCGTGACCCCCGCCGCCTCTGCCTGAACGATCGCGTGCACGACCGCCCACGTCCTCCTCAGCTGCTGACGCGTGCACGTCCTCCTCCGCCAGGCCGCGCACGGGAGGACGCCAGCTCGCGGTCTTGTCGGCCTCACGACCGCGTGCTCGATCCCCGCCGCCTCTGCCCGTGTCGCTCGCTGTTGTTCGCTCGCTCGCCCGGCTGGTTTCGTCTGCTTCGTCATCAATTAGATCTGGATCTAGATCTGCTATAAAAAAAAAAAAAGCTATGTCTTCTTCTTCGGGTTATGTTGTGATTCCTCGCTGCCCGGTGGTCTTTGATGGCGCGAATTACCCTGATTTCGCTGCCTTTATGCGCGTTCACATGCGCGGTCTCCGTCTTTGGGGTGTGCTCTCCGTGAGGTCTCCCCGCCGTGTCCCTCGCTCTGTGGCTCCTATTCCGCCGACGCCGATTGTTCTTGGTGCCGATGCTTCTCAGAGGCCAAGGATGCCGCCGAGAATCGATGATAATGTCTACGCTTATGACCGAAGTTCAAGCGGTACTCTTGATCTCGAGGCCTACCGACATGCCCGACCGCTTACACTCGGTGGGTTGATGAGGATGCTCGTGCCGCCGTTCTCACCTCCAGGTTCGCCTCGATGTCTGCCGAGTTCATGAGTCTCCCTCTTGTTGCCGCTGGGCTCATCTTCGCGGCGCTATCACCGCCTCTGGGACGCCCTTTACTGTCTGTGGTTCGCCAGAGCATGCTCTCCAAGAGGTGATTCTACTATTGATGAGTTCTATACTCAGAGTGCTATCCGCGCCGCTTGACTCTCTTCGCATCTTGTGGTACATGCTCGTGTTGCCGATTGTGCGCTCGGATTTGGAGTTTCACCGCATCTATGAGTTTCGTCTCGGCTCCGCCAGAGTTTGAGCCCGCGTGCTCACCTGAATGCTCGTGGTCGTGTTCCGCTCTCGAGGTGTTGTCCGAGCCGCCGAGGAGACCCGCCCGTGGTGCCGGTCTTCTTGCGGTTCCATCCGTTCTTGCTACTCGTGGTCCTTCTATGCCGTCTGGTCCTCGACTCACCGCGGTCCCCGCCATCGCCGATACTACCCACTCCTCCAGTCGAGTCGGGGTCAAGGTCGTGGGTCACCCTTTCGTGGTCGAGTCACCAGCCCAGCTCGTGGCCAGGGTCGTCGTGGTTCTCTTCGTCATTGCTCTTATTGCAACAGGGATGGCCACACTTGGGCCACCTGTTATACACGGAACCCCGCACGCCAAGAAGACCAGCTCGTGGGCGCCGCCCTTCCGGGTCTTCGCAGCTTGCTCTCCGATCGAGACATTATCGAGTCTTCGGTCCGCTTGCCATGCTCTTCTTCTTCGATGGGCACGCTGGTTCTGTGGATCGATTCTTCAGACCTCGCGACCACCACCTTCTACACTGCACGCCCCCATGGTATCCGGATTACGGAGCTTCTTTCATATGACATCCGAGTCTTCTTTTTGTCTACTCTTCGCTCTCTCCTTCTCCGTCTGTGTTTTTACTGATGGTACCCTCTCTTCCGTTTCGGTCGGGGCACCCTTTCTACTTCTTCTTTTTATGTTCTGATATTTCTCATGTCCCTCTTCTTAAGATGAATTGCTTCTACGCTAGCCACCATCGACTCGGTTGTCGCGTCATTCTTGATCTCGATTCTTGTGTTGTCCAGACCGTCGCTGTGCCACGGTTGAGCCGGCCCCTCGCAGTGACTCTTCAGGACTTTGGGAGTTAGATCGCCGTGTTCCTTCCGCGCCACTTCCTCCGCGGTTCTTCTCCGGTCATCGCTCGCTACCATCTCTTTTCAGCGTGGCATCATCGTCTTGGTCACCTTTGTGACTCCCGCGTCATTAGTTCATCGTGGTCTTCCGGGTATCTCTGGGAGATGGGTCTTTACATTGTCGTTTGTAGGTTGGGTAAGCAGATTCAGCTTCCCTATCCTACTAGCGCTCGTATCTCAGCGACCTTTTGATTTAGTTCATTTCGATGTTTGGGGTCCGGCTCCTTTCGCTTCGAAAGGGGGCCATCGCTACTATATTTTATTCATCGATGATTTTTCTCGGTACACTTGGTTGTATTTTATGCGCTCTCGTAGTGAAGTACTCTCCATATATCAGCGTTTTGCGGCCATGGTCCGTACTCAGTATTCTACCCCCATTCGTGTTTTTCGTGCTGATTCTGCTGGTGAGTATATCTCCCAGATGTTGCGAGGTGTTCTTGCTGAGCAGGGCACCCTTGCTCGATTCTCTTGTCTGCGCACATGCTGTAATGGTGTTGCCGAGCGTAAGCATCGCCATCTTCTTGAGACCACTCGCGCTATGATGATTGCTTCTTCTCTCCCGCCGCATTTCTGGGCTGAGGCTGTCGCTACGTCGGCTTCTCTCATCAATATTCAGCCTTCTGCTGCCTTGCAGGGTGGTATCCCTCATGAGCGCCTAACCGGACAGTCTCCAGACTACTCCATGCTTCGCTTGTTTGGTTGTGTTTGCTATGTTCTCCTTGCTCCTCGCGAACGCACCAAACTGACCACTCAGTCTGTTGAGTGTGTCTTCCTTGGATACAGTGATGAGCATAAGGGCTATCGCTGTTGGGACCCTGTTGGTCGTCGGATGCGTATCTCTCGTGATGTTACTTTTGATGAGACGCGTCCTTTCTATCCTCGTCCCACCACTGGCACTTACCCGGTGGAAGATATCTCTTTTCTTCTCTTTCCCGACACACCTCCTTCTACACCTCTTGTGTCTTCTTCAGGATCTCCTCCCGATTTCTTCTTCGACGCCATCCTCCTCTCGCTCCGTCTAGTTCTCCTAGTTCTCCTCTCTCCGAGTCTTCCTCTACTCTTCCTCTCTTCATCGCCGCCTCTGCGTCCTTCCTCGATGATCTTCCACCTACTCGCCCTGCTCGTCGTCGTGCCTCTCGCTACTCTCCTAGTCAAGATGGTCTTCTTGCCTCCGAGCCGACTTCTTATCGGGATGCCGAGCATCATCACGAATGGCAGCTGGGCCATGAGGAGATTGCTTCGCTTGAGCGACCGCACTGGATCTTGTTTCTCCTCCCGGTGTTCGTCCTATCACGTGTAAGTGGGTCTATAAGATTAAGACCCGCCTGATGGATCTCTTGAGCGCTATAAGGCGCGTCTTGTGGCTCGTTTTTCGGCAGGAGCATGGTCGTGACTATGATGAGACCTTTGCTCCTCGCCCATATGACCACAGGCGTACTCTTCTTGCTTCGCGTATACACCGGTCGTGTCTCACTTGATGTTCGTAACCTTTCTCAATGGTGAGTTGAGTGAGGAGGTTTATATGCAACCTCCTCCGGGTATTCTGTCCTTGAGGATGGTTTGCCTTCGCGGTCTCTTTATGGTCTCAAACAGGCTCCTCGGTTTGAGCGCTTTGCTTCTGCCAGACCGCTTGGTTTCTCCCCTAGTGCTCATGATCCATTGTTTGTTCACACTTCTCCTCGTGGACGACTCTTCTTCTTCTCTATGTTGATGACATGATCATTACTGGTGATGATCCGAGTATATTGCCTTTGTTAAGGCTCGTCTTCGTGATCGGTTTCTTATGACCGATCTTGGTCCTCTTCGATACTTTCTTGGGATTGAGGTTTCCTCCACTTCGATGGCTTTTACATCTCTCGGAAAAGTATATTCAGGATCTTCTTGCTCGTCTTGCTCTTGGGGATGAGCGACCGTTGAGACCCCTATGGAGCTTAATGTTAAGCTTCAACCACCGATGGTGATCCCTTTACGATCCGACGCGTTATCGTCATCTTGTTGGGAGTCTAGTTTATCTTGTCACTCGTCCCGACATCTCTTATCCTGTTCATATTCTCGAGTCGTTGTATCGCTCCCACCACTGCTCACTATAGTCATCTTCTCCGTTCTTCGTTATCTTCGTGGTACGATCACCGTCGCCTTTTCTTTCTCGTTCCAGCCTCTCTCCGCTCGGTGCTATTCGGACGCTTACGGGCGAGTGATCCGGATCGTCGTTCACTACGCTTGCCATCGTGTGTTTCTTGGTGGTTCGCTCATTGCTTGGAAGACGAAGAAAGCAGACGGTTTCCGCTCGAAAGTGTTGAGGCCGAGTTGCGTGCTATGGCCTTGTTATCACCGAGGTGACCCGGTTACGGTGGTTACTTGATTTTGGGGTCTCTATTACCACACCCACTCTGGTTTTGTCGGCGATGCAGTGCTATTAGTGTTGCACGTGATCCGGTCAAGCATGAGCTTACCAAGCATATTGGTGTTGATGCTTTCTATACACGTGCTCAGTGCAGGCTCAGGTTGTTGCGCTTCAAGATGTGCCTTGACTTACGTTGGCGGATTTCTTACGAAGGCCCGCACTGAGCGCAGCATGATTTCTTACTCTCCAAACTCAGTGTTGTGGATCCACCATGAGTTTGAGGGGGGGTGTTAGATGTATATATGTATATTGTATTTCCCCCATATGTTAGGGGGCTTCCTGCATATTTGCCCTGTACCTGTATTATATATTGTGGCCTTTGGCCCCCAGAGGAATACATGTTGCATATTCCTGACAATTTGGACCGGCTCGGTTAAGCACGACGTATTTTTTCTACTTTTTGTTTTCATATCTTATTTTAAAATCCTTATTTTTTTATAATGATGATTTAGAAGTTTTAGCTCCAGGTGCATTATGCTTTTTAGGTCACTTTTAGAGAAAGGTTCTATTGGTGTTAGGATTAATGATGTTAATAGTGAGTTTGTTTGTTGCTGGGAGAGGTGTTAGACAGGGGGATCCCACTTCTCCATTGTTTTTCAATCTCTTGGCTGATGTTTTACTAGGATGCTTATTAAAGCTGCAAATTTAGGTCAGATTACTGTCCCATTGCATGGTTTTGAGCAAAATGGGGTTATCAGTTTGCAATATGCAGATGATACTATTTTATTCTTGACAAAAGACCTAGCACAATGTATGAACCTCAAATGGATCTTTCTTGTTTTGAACAAATATCAGGTTTAAGGATTAATTTTTATAAATGTGATCTAGTGCCTATCAATGTAGATGAAAATGAGGCACATATTTTTTCTCAAACTCTAAGTTGCAGATTGAGATCTTTTCCCATCAAATATTTAGGTGTTCCTTTACACCATAAGAACCTTAGAAAAGAGGATTTACAACCAATCATTGATATGGTTTTGAAAAAAGCATCTGGGTGGAGAGGCAAGTTGCTGTCTCATGCTACAAAATTGGAACTGGTTAGAAGTGTATTAGCTAGCATTCCTTTGTATTTGCTAAGTGTGATTAAATTCCCAAAATATGCCATTTCTTTGATTAATTCCCAACTTGGTCATTGCCTTTGGGATAATTATGAGGGGTATTTTAAATATCATCTCGCTAACTGGGGCCTTATGGCTCAGAAAAAGGAATTTGGGAGGGGGGGGGCTGGGGATTCCTAATATTGTAGAAATGAACCTCTGCCTTCTAGCTTCTTGGGTTAGGAGATATCATTTAGATAAAAATAAGCTATGGAGAAGGATCATTGATCATAAATATGTGGTCAATGCACCTAATATGTTTTCCTTTTCCTGCAATAACATTTCCCCTTTTGGAAAGGTGTTCTTTGGGCTGCAAATGCAGCAAAGATGGGATATCAATGGGAAGTGGGAAATGGTAAAAAGGTTAAGTTCTAGGAGTATCAATGGTTTGGGGATTCCAGCTTGGCTATTCAATATTGGGATTTGTATATGATTACCAATGAGCAAACTATAATTATAGCTGAAGCCTGGGATTCTAACCAGTTGAAAATTACTTTTAGAAGGTGTTTTAATGATGAAATGCTTCATATGTGGTATGAGATTTTGGAAATTGCAAATACGCTTCGTCTTACTGAGGAAGAGGACACTATTTTATGGAAACTTGAACCTAATGGTATATACACCGTTAGATCCTTATATCCGGCGGTTAATTTTAGGGGTGTGAGGTCAGAATATGTGCATGTTGTTTGGAAAATTAAAGTACCTCCTAAGATACATTTTTTCCTTTGGTTATTAGCCACATAATAAGCTTATTACTAGAGATAATATTTCCAAACGTCAAAAGTTAGATGACCTTACCTGTGTTTTATGCTCTGAGCCCGAAACATGCTGCCATGTCTTTTTGAATGTGCAGTAGTGAAATTGATTTGGGCTAGTATGACTTCTTTTACAAGGAGAAATGGGTGGGTTATGTCTTTTGATGTGCTTGCTACCTTATGGGTTAGTGAGAATAAGAAGAGTATTTAGAATGTTGCTTATGTAGTTGTGTTGTGGAGTCTCTGGCTTACCACAAATGACACATTCTTCATATGGTCTGGTGTACAGGTAATTTGGAGAAAGGTGGTTTTCATGCTATCCAAATGGATGGTTTTATCATCAGGGGGTGCAAAAGGAAAACTGGAGGCTCTCGCGGGGAAGGCAGAATTGTTAGCAAATGCCCCACCACCCCTGCTCTGGCCAGATCCTGGTTGATTCCTATGATGCTAGCAAATTCATCTCTTAAACTTGTCCAAGATTCTGACGCTCTCGCTGATGAGTAAGCTGTGAGGTGGAGGATGACTACCGACGGCCCTGCAAAAAGGCTAAAGAAGAACCAGGTGGAACTAGCTGAAGATGGATCCTGGCTAAGGGTGATTTCGAAGCATTGATGAAAATTCCGACTGGCTTCTGTCTTTAGCTTTGGGGTTGTCCTTTATATGTTATTGTTAAACTTAGTTTTGTTGTTGCTGTGCTAGCTTTTGCGTTTAGCAGTGATGGACTTAAGCTCTATTGCTGTTTTGAGTACCGGGACGTCGAGCTTGGCGCTTCACTGTGAACTGAACTCGTTATAAGCTGTGGGTTTCATGATTAATGGAACCCGGGCGGGTGCCCTTTTCCTCTAAAAAAGATGTGTCAGCGTCCCGACCGAGCGGCAGTGTCACAGCGGCGGGTCGCGGACGAGCGACAATACGTGTAGGCGGACCCGGGCGGCGCCTCGAACATGGATGGCAAGGGTAGGACGACGGCCTGCGGTGCTGAGACGGGCAAGGTGAAGAGGAGGGCCAAGTAGATGAGCAGGGGCGAAGGGGATCATCGAGGTCGGGCAGCCGAGCGGCACACGAGGAAGAGAGTATGGTGCGAGGAGAGAATCTTAGCGCTAAGGTTTACTAATCTCCTTGTCCCAACCATGCACCCGTGCTGGTTTCAGCGTTACAAACCAAAACTTGAAGGCTCAAGAAGCCATCTTCTAGGCCAAAGAAGGTGACACCCCCCTCAATGGAGGCGTGCTTACTAAGCGCAGCAACCCAATGGATCCAACAAGACCCTGTCAAGGACAAGGATCGATCGCCGGCGCGGCAAACCTCGCTCAAGTTTGCCATTGCTGGCTCGCATATTCTTCCTCCTCCATCGGAGCTCGGACCATCACACATCTTCTCCTGGACTGGACGGGTTGCTTGCTAGCAGGCCCCGGAGGAGGTGGATATGTCGCTGGACGTACCGCCGGCGCAGCAGCATCTGCCGCATGCCGTCGGCGACGCGGAACGCAGGGTTCCTCCGGCTGAACTTGCCGCAGAAGGACATGTGGTCCCTGACGGACTCCTCCAGCACGCTGCCGCTCCCGCAGGCGCCTGATCTGCCTTTCTTGGCCTCCTCGATCGTCCCTCACCGACGACTCCGAGCACAGCCACCGCCCGCCGAAGCCTGCCTTCACACCGGCGATGTACGTAGTCCGCCGTGCAGTCCTCCCTAGCTCAGGCCGCAGCACTCGCGCGCACTTGGCCGACTCGATCTCCATCTGCCCAAATCCACCCAATCAAGAACTGAACTCACTCGAGAACTGGAGCTTTTTTTTAGAGAACGCTCAGAACTGGAGCTAGCTTGTACACCGTATATGCTTCTCTGTCGTCTGTCTCTCAAGGCAGATGCGATTGTTATATACTACAAGAGTGGTTGCGTGGCCGTTGCCGCTGCAGCACCGTGGCTTTCCGCAAATCATGCATGCATCTGGTGTTGCTCATTACTTGACTCGCCTCTCACTGTCGTCTAACTGCTGTTTTTGCTGTCAAATGATCAACTTCTCTTGTCTACCATTCCAACTGTCGTTCAGGTCTCTTCATGAACTCTACATCTTCTCCTCCGCAGATTGTGTCGACATGCTAAAAAATCTCTCCAGGAGATCATGCACCTGTTGTCAGTGTCGAGGCGCGCGCATTTTCTACGGCAGTGCAGCTTATTAGGATTTCTTAATCAGCCGCCTGATTGGATTGTTCATCGTGGCCATTATCCGTCCAGTGGGTGGATGATCAAGCAAAATTAATTGATTTGAATAAACACCCTATGAGCTAATCCCGCGGCGCGACTCCCCAAGGTTTTTAGGTGGACATAAACTCCTTGATCATGCTCTTGGAGCACCATCTGTTTGCCATGCTGGATGTTTCCACACCCACTTTTTGTACTCCCTCCGATCCAAAATAAGTAAGTGTTGAAGATTTAGTACAAACTTTGTACTAAAACGATACTAAATCACCGACACTTATTATGGATCAGAAGGAGTATTGTGTATCAGAACAAATCCGTACAGAATGAGAACGTTATAACGTTGTTTGCTTGTCCAATGATCCTTTCTTATGCTTAAAGCACATTTCTGTATTGTACCATGAAGAACAAGATCCAGAAAAAATAAGTTCAGACAAGCCATTATCTTCTTTTGCTAGATTGGTCAACTGAACTGTGGCAGTTGCTGCAATGATGAACAAAAGAGAATCTTTTCTGCATAATTAAAGGAGGCGAGACCTTGAAATGGACAACAATAGAAGAAGCTGAATAAATATGTGGTTAGTTACATTCTTGGCACTTCCAAAGTTACATTGTTTGTTTATCTTGGAACCTTCGGATATTCTTCAGTTTGTAGCTGGTAAGTTTTGGACATCAGATGATCCAAATGACATTCACTAATGAGTAGTTGATTGTTCATACGATTAAACCGAGGCACAAACAGGTGGGCAAGAAAAGAGATGGAGATAGCTGCCAGATTCAAGGCTCCGGCCCCTGAAAGCCCCAACAGAATGATTAACAATGTCAGGTTTATTTTGTCCTAATTATGATTTTGTCCATAGACCATGACCAACCACCTCAATTATATTCCACTCATATCATTGTTTGAAGTCCAACTAACTACTCAAGCAATGTGTAATAGGATACAGCAAGAGGCATATAATGGATGCAGGGTAAACAAGTAGTGGTACGAGTAACTAAAGAACCGTAAACATATGTTAGAACATAGAGAGGAAAAGACGGGAGAACTAAATAGGTAGCAGAAATGAATGCTAGCTCACCTATAAAACGTCGTACATCGGAGAACTTGTCATAGTTCGCATCAACTCAATGTCATATCCGTGAAGAAGCAAAGCACTAAAAAAGGCACAGCAGATGCATCACTTATTACTAGGGCAAAATAACCGGCATGTACATGCATGGCAAGTACAACGCGATGCAACATAACAAAATTAAGTGAATCTGAATCCCAACAATTAGTTCTAAAGATTAGGTTATTTTATCTACCCACAAATAAAACGTTAAATGGACACGAGTTACTGCTAACTTATGGAAAATTAAGGGAAATCGGCATGCGAAGATTAATCAAGAGCTCTACAAAGAGCTGCTGCTCCAAAACACAATAACAAAGCTAATGATACACCATAATCACACAGCTATGGACCTGCAGCAACCTGGCATCCCAGATACATCAGTAGTATGGAATTGTCGATAGAATATGTGGCATCTTTAGGGTTTTGCTACAGTTCAGTTAACTAAACTAGTAAGTGACAGTTCGAACCAAGTACATTTGCCGAAACGTTTCATATAGCAAGAACATGAAAAAAAAAAACTACAAACGTAACGACACGGATGGAAACTCTGTCTACACCTACATGAAAATCAACCAGGGAAAAATGATATCCTAATGAATTCCTCATTAACACAAGACATCCTCCATTTTCCGCACGAAGCAATACAGGAATAACACCAGTTAAGGCCCTGCTTGTTTTATCGTTTCAGTTACCGATCAGGTCCGAATATTACGAAGCATACCGGAGTTTTAGCGGGACCAATCTAGGTCCGTAATATTTACCGGCTAAAATCCAGGGAAACAAGCGGGGCCTAAACCACAAGCCCAAACTCCAGTTAGTAGTTAGCTGTAAAATGGCAAGTAACTTTAATGCAAATATAATATGGAGTACTACCAGAAATTAAACCAGGCATAGCTAAAAGCCTAGCCTGAGACTGAAAATTCAACTAGGCATAGCCTAACACGGAAGAAAAATAGACTAAACCAACTGAGAGGAGTGAACAGCATATGCAGACAGCATAGCAAAGGAAAATGGAAAACATCATCTCTTAAAACTCTGCGTTCACAAAGGAAATAAAAAGGCTTGTTTTCCTCTAAGTAGTATATAACAATGAGCATCATTCCAGAAGAAACAAAAAGAATAACAACAAACAATGAAGATTAAAGAGCTCAGGGAGGCACACATGCACATAGATATCTATACACACACGGGATTAATGGTCCAGCAAAACAACATCCGAGAATAGAACTACAAGTTAATACTAACTAAAAGTACTAGACTGATGGAAATACATATGTGAGACAGAACAAGGCCCTGCTTTATTTTTTAAAAGTACTAGACTGGATCTAAGACAGGTTATTTTTTAAGATGAAAGGCTCAAGGCCCTGCTTTATAGTGAAAGCAAAGATTAATTACGACGCAATTTTTTATACTAGGGAGAAACCCAGTTTTACAATGAAGCTTCAGAGGCAAAAAGCCAGCAGCACCCACAAGACCCAGATTACAACCAAACCAGCTACACGAAGATCAAACCACATAAAAGCCTCGATGGATCCCGTGGCATATTTCTAGATGTCGAATCTTTTGAGAATGGTGAGCATCGACCAGAAATAGGGTGTCATGACAAGGATCTCCGGCACCACGTAAAATAGTAGGGTACAATTGAGCCCCACCCAAAAAAAGAGAGGAAGATGTAGCGGGAAGGGTCAACAGGTAGAATAAGTTCCGCATTAGAAACGAATTGGTGAATCAACATGTGAAACGATACAGAAAAGCCGAAATATACCAACAAGGGATGGATACATAATATAAGGATCAGAGATGATTCCCCTAATTTGTAGATTCATGACTAACTGGGGCAGTAACCAGTTTAGGGTTAGGGCACATACAACACGGGCGTTTAGAGCGGGCACTAGCCAAAATTTCATTCCCGTATCGGTCAATTTCAGATCAATTCAGAGTTCCTTTAAAGCGTCGACGGAAAGTCGAGCGACGATCGTTTATCCTTTTTTCCCGCACGATCTGGGAACAATGAGCCGCGGGTGCTAGCCAAAAACGTTTGAATCAAAAAAAACAGTTGGAGAGCCGTACGACTCTTTCCTCAACGGTTCAACCGAATCCAGCTCAATCCCATAGATTTCCATAACAAAATCAATAAACATATTCTATCTAAAAAATACTTATCAGATTTTTCTACCGTAACTCGAATAACGCACGAGTCACATGCACATACAAAATAGTTGGCATGTAAAAAGTAATGAAGTCAGCCACAAAATCATGAATAGATGCAATAAAAAAAGATTTGCTATAACAAAAACTTATATACATAACTAATCTAGAAGGTAAAAACATGCATAAATATGCTTGTTCAACCGACAGAGATCTTGGATGAGTGGACTTTTCCTGTTGCAGACCTGAAACGATGCATCGAGTAAGTTAAAAAAATTCTCACAACAATTCATTCAGTCACGGGTTTGTTGTTGCTGACTAAATCTTGCATGCATTCAAGCCATATATATTCCTACTCATAGCTTATATTCCCTACAACTCTACTAAAATCTTCTACTTCTACACATATCTCAAAAATTTTCCTTCACTGCACACCACTTTCTTCTTAGATGAATCCTTTCAACGATTGATGGTACACTTCCCAGGATTCACAATACAACCTGGAGATGTATCCACCTCCACATTATCCCATAAAATGTTTTTCCCGGTCATTTGATTCTACTACTTATGGTGACTCGTCGAGCATGCAACACAATGCTATTGATGGCCAAGGCGAGGAACATGGCAACAACGAGATTGAAGAGCAAAACCGAGGTCGTCGTTTTCCTTGGACCGAAGAAGATAATATTCGACTTGTGAGTAGAATTACAAATAATTTTAATATATTTCATGCTTTTTTGATGAAACGTAGGAATATAATATTTTTTCATCACAGATAAGTGTGTGGTTGAATAACTCCATTGATTCCATCGATGGAAACAACAAAAAAAGGAGAGTTCTACTAAAAGGACGTCGCGGCGGACTACAATTACAATAGACCGTCTGACCGAAGGAGGAGTAGCAAAAACTGCAAAGACATTGGGGAACAATGAAATGAGAAGTTGTTGGCTTTCATGGAGTTTATTTCAGTCTCAGAGATGCATATGTCAGTGGACAGTGTGACTTGCAGCTCGTCTAGAAAAAATCCCTCGCCATGTACAAGGAGACAAAGCAAAATTTCACACTTCTGTATTGGTGGGATAAAGTTAAAGTTCATCACAAATAGAGTAGACAAATAGAAGACGAAAAGGGCAAAGAGGATGGAACCACACAAGATCATATGGCTAAAATACCATCTAACAGGACAAAAAGATGCAAATGCCAAACGGGAAGGTAAAGCCGATGATGACTATCCAACACTTTCTCATGGTGATATCCAATTATACCATGATACACAAGCACTGAAAGCATCATCTCAAGAAAAGATGGTCGAGGTCCAACTCCGACTCGAAGAAAAGCTTGAGATCGGGAAAAATAAAAAAGAATGAAAATGTCAAACACATACAAGGAGCTACTTATGGCGAACACTTCTGCATGGATGACTTCCAAACAATGGAACACCGTAGAGCACTAAAATATTTCATTGACCAACTTTTGGAGAAAGCGGTAGCAAATAATATATATTTTTATCATTAATGTGTATATTTTAAGATGGCATTTTCATAGTCTTTTCAAAGTATCTTATTATGCATAGTTGCTTTTTAATTTTGTACAATAAATGGTATTATAATACCCATATAGCGCTTTAGAATAAATATTATAATACCTTTTTCATAAAAGGATCAAATGTATGATAGTGGTGTCATTGTTGGAGCCACTGCCACGAGGGCCCAATGTAAAGAGGGCATACATCGATATAAATCGTGGGGCGGGCAATAAACTTCTCGTGAGAGACTACTTTTCCAGTAACCTGACATACACCGCCGCCCATTTCCATCGCTGATTTTGGATGTGAAGGCATGTATTTAGGCGTATCGTCGAAGTTCTTGAACAATGGCATGTATGTTTTCTACAAAGAGATGCCCTAAACAGGAAAGCCGAATTTGGCGATACGCCTAAATACATTCCTTCGCATCCGAATTCCGCAATGAAACTGGGCGTCGGTGTATGTCAGGTTACTAAAAAAGTAATCTCTCACGAGAAGTTCATTGCCCTCTTTCCACTGCTCCATCGGTGGCGGCTCCGATGACAACAACCAAGAGTATACATTTGATAATTTGATTTGAGAATCCATTGCGGTAGCAAAGCGATCAAACTCTTATTCTGGGAAGATGATACCGGTGTCGCTTGAGTTGTGGACGAGGAACTAGAAGATCCGGAGCCAGGCGGGACATCACGCAGGTCAACAGAGGAACACGATCTACAAGCTAGGATCCCGGTGAAACCAATCAAATGTAGCTAGGTGTAGATTTTAACTAATCTAACAACCCATATAAAAAGTTGTTAACTTATATTATTGTTGACATAGGAAAACTAATCTAACAACCCATGTAAACATAGGTGAACTTATATTATTATTGACATAGGACACGCATAAGTACACGTTCTATCCGAACACAAGATACCATGTATTATTGTTGACATAGGACACAAGCAAGTACAATCGTGAGCACAACACCATAGAGCTCAGTTGGTCTAAAACTTTGCATCTTAGCATAGAAATACTATGCAGAATGTACTATAATATTTATTCTAAACTACTATATAGGTATTATAATACCATTTATTGTACAAAATATAAAAAGCAACTATGCATAATAATATTCCTTGAAAACACTATGTAAATGTTGTCTTAAAAATATACATATTGACGATAAAAAATACATATTATTCGCTACTGTTGTTTTCTCCAAAAATTTGGTAACTAAGATATTTTAGTGTTCTACTGTGTTTCATCTTTTTCAAGTCATCCATGCGAGAAGTGTCCGCCATAAGTAGCTCCTTATACGTGTTGGACATTTTCATTCGTCTCTCTTTTCTTTTTCTGATCTCAGGCTTCCCTTTCGAGAGTCGGAGTTGGAACTCAGCCATCTTTTCTTAAGATAATGTTTCATTGCTTGTATATCATGGTATAATTGGATATCATTGTGAGAATGTGTTGGATAATCATCATCGTCTTTACCTTTCTTTTGGGCTTTGTAGCTTTTTGTCCCATCAGACGTTTTCTTTATCCATATGATCTTGTGTGATTCCATCCTTTTTACCCTTTTCCTATTCTACTTGTCTACTCCATTTGTGGTGAACTTTAACTTTATCTCGCCAATACATAAGTGTGAAGTTTTTCTTGTCTTCCACTTGTACATGGCGAGAGTTTTCTAGATGAACTGCAAATCACATTGTCCACTCGCATATGCATCTTTGAGCCTGCAATAAACTCCATGAAAAGCACTTTTTGGTTTATTATTTCCCAATGGTCATTGCAGTTTTTGCTGCTCCTCCTTCGGCCAGACGGACTATTGTTATTGTAGTCTGCCGCGAGGTTCTTCTAGTAGAACTCTTTTTTTTGTTAACCATGTGCTAGTCTGTGATTAAAAATATTATATTCTTACTAGTTTCATAAAGAAAGCATGAAATAAATTAAAATTATTTGTCATGCTACTCACGAGTCAAATATTGTCTCCTTCGATACAAGGGAACCGACGACCTCGGTTTTTCTCTTCAATCTTGTTGTCGCCATCTTCCTTGCATTGACCATCGATAGTATTGTGTTCCATGCTCAACGAGTCACCGGAAGTAGTAGAATCAAATGACTGAGAAGAAATTTGTTATTGGATAATCTCAAGTTGGATACATCTCCGAGTTGTATTGTGAATCCTAGGAAGTGTACCATCCATTATTGAAAGAATTCATGTATGAAGAAAGTGGTGTGTAGTGAAGAAAAACTTTTGGGATATGCGTAGAGATAGAAGATTTTTTACTATTAAATGAGAGTTGGTGGTTCACTTTGGGCTCAAACATTGGGAGAATCGAACACAAACACAATCATCAAATATTGGGAGAATCATAGCCCTTGGATCATCCACTTTCGTCCACCATTCGTGCGTTCAAATTTTTGGTAAACAATAATTTAGGAAGTTTAGTATGTCCAACACGTGATAACAATCAGATTTGGTATCGAACCAGGAGATGTTTATGTTGTTGTTTTTTACTATGGTTTTCCTTTTTGCGAGCTTTTTTTTCTATGGTTGCAATAAGTATAACACGGAAAAATATTCTTTTGCTTGGTGAAGCTAGACCGTAAATACCAACCCAAACTGCCGCGGTACAAATCAAAGATAAATTGGAATTGCATGCCAACCATGAGATAATTGCAAGGCATCCTAAAGCATGATAATCTCATGTTGAGAAATAATATTTGTCTGAACATCACCGGTCCATATGATACTCGTCGCTCGTGAATTCATTCCGACAATCTTGTTGCAAGCACGCATCACTCACTTATTTACAGATTAGTATGATATGTTCTCGTAGCAACGCACGGGTATTCAACTAGTTGGTATAGTTGTAGGGAATAGAAGCTACGAATATGAATATATATATATGGTTTGAATGCATGCAAGATTTAGTTAGCAACAACAAACTTGCAAGTGAACGAATGGTTGTGAGAATTTCACAATTTCTCTATATTTTTTAACCCACTCGATGCATGGTTTCAAACCTATAACAGGAGAAGTCCAGTCATTCGAGATCTCTCGGTGCCAGTTGAACAAGCATATTTATGCATGTTTTTACCTTTTCTAAATTAGTTATGTATACAAGTTTTTATTATAGCAAATCTGTTTTTATTGCATCTATTCGTGCTTTTGTGACTGATTTCATTATTTTTTACGCGCCATCTATTTTGTATGTGTGCGTGACTTGTGCGTTATTCTAGTCACGGTAAAAAAATCTGATAAGTTTTTTTAGATATAATATGTTTATTGATTTTGTTATGTTAATCTATGGCATTTAGCTTAATCCGGTTGAACCGTTGAGGAAAGAGTCATATGGCTCTTTAATTGTATTTTTCCAAACACTTTTGGCTAGCGCTATACCTAGGCATGTTTTGGGCCGGGCCGGGCCTGACAAAGCCCGACCGCATAAATCCTAGGCCGGAGCCCGGCCCAGCCGTCGGGCCTAAAAACTCGGCCCAAGCCCGGCCTGCCACTGTGTAAATTCTCCGGGCCGCGGGCCGGACCTTTCCTTATTTGCGCATTTCTCTTGGCCCAAGCCCGGCCCGTGCACCCACAAATCTCAAGCCCAAACCCGGCCCGCGGGCCTTAAAAGCCCGGCCCGTCGGGTTTTTTTCGGGCCGGGCCGGGCTGTCCATGCCCAGGTATACCTAGCGGCCGCCATCATCGTGCGGAAGAAAAAACAACTGCCACTTGACTTAACATTGACGCTTCAAAGAAAGTCTAGATCGATCTGAAATCGACTGAGATAGGAACGAAATTTTGACTAGCGCACACTGTAAACGACCGCGTTTGTATGTGCCCTAACACCAAATTAAACCAACAACGAGTAGAGAATGCTAGAACGAACCCGAGAGAAACCAGTCATGGCTATATGTTTTCATGAATTGGAACGAGGCTGGGGATGCGCTCGAGCATCTGTCGAAAATACTGGGTGCTACAAATTCTTAAACGCGGGGAGGAGAATGGACTTACGAATAAGGTATGCTTGATGAGAGCCGCCACGATCGAGGTAGTTCCTGATGATGATCCGCACCTCCTCCGCCGCCAGGCCTTTCTGCTCGCCAGTGCTCGCCGGTTTCGCCTCCATCGATCGATGCACGGGGCCGCCGCCGCCGCCGCCGCCGCCGCTTGCCAGGCAGGTGTGATGACTGCTGGGCTGCCAATAGAGCCTACCAAGTCCGATAGATTTATTTCTTGTTGGGCCACGACGGAGTCGGAGTAGCTTGTGTTCCAGCCTCATACCGTTAGTTGGCTCTCCACTTGTCCTAAAAAAATATGAGGCTAAAAAAACTTATCCTAAAGATACAAGGAAACCAATCGTCACATTTGTTAGAGATGCTCTTAAAATGTTTTTTCATATCAAAATATTAAATTTAGAGAGAAAAATACAAATTTATTTTTTATTTTCTTCTAGAGGGTATATGCTAAAAAAGTGTACCATACATTTTTTATCACCCCTAAAAGGTCGCCAGTAAATATCATGTTGTTCACTAATTTAACTTGCTCGTGTGGTGATTTGTACCAGGTATGATCTTGTTTTCCTGGTTATTGTACAAGTTTGATCCTTGTCAACTTGTTGGAGTAAACTATCTTCGTCTCTGTTGGCCCTAGAGTATTGGAGGTGTGGCAGACCACCCTCTTTCGCGTCGGCGGGAGGTTTTCCAGTTCTTTGTATCGTCTATTTTCTGATGTCTTTTTCGGGATGTTGAGACAAATACTATGTCCTAAAATCAGAGTAAGGTTCCTATTGTTCTATCCTCGCTTCAGTGATGCATCTAACGCCAACGGAGGGCGCGTGAAATCTTTTGTCTGGTGGATCTACTGGGATTCTATATGTTTTCATGTTTGTAGGTTCATTTCTAGGTAAGTCTCCTCTGATCTACGGATGTTATCATTAGCGATGGTTGCTGCTCTAGTGCGCTGGTCCTTTATGGCCTTAGCACGATGACTTTCCGTCTGTCTACTATAACAAGCTCTACTACAACAAGTTTTGTCCAGCTTCGGTGATGGAGGGGCAAGGACGGCGACGCAACTTTGGCTCACGCTAGTGTTTGTAGTAGTCGCTAGGTGGTTTAATGACCTATTTGTAATTTTTATTACCTTTAGATCTATTTATACTATCGTTGATGATTATTAATAGATTGGTGCACTAGTAGGAAAAGGCTTATAACAGTCATTTTTCTAGTGGCGTCCGAGACAAAATAGGCGCCACTACTGCGAGGCAAAATAGTCGCGGCGTTAAAAAAAAGCGAACGCCGCCATTATAACTTAGTCCTGGTGTTCGTGTAATAGTGAACGTCGGCACTAAGTGGGGACCATGATACGGGCCTGGACCAATGTAGCCCAGACATTCGGAAAATTTGAACCCCGCAACTATGTTATAGTGGTGGCGTCCGAAGAGTTGTAAACGCCACCAATATTACATCCAAAAATTCGCTAGTAACTTAACAGGGGCCGCATGCGCCCTTCCCTCTCTCTCATTCCAAACTCTCCTGCTCCCACAAATAGTCGTGTCCGCGCCGTCCCGACCTCGCGTCGCCCCTACCCGCCCCGCCCCTACCCTGCACGTGCCGCCCCACCCCGACCCGCCCCCGCCGCGCCTCTCTAAGTTGCGCCTCCACCAACGACCACCGCCATCATCCCTGATGGTCGCTGCAACTTCATTGCCCCATCCCCGAGCCGCTCGCCATAGCTTCCCCGTCCACGACCTCGGTGAGCCCCTCGCCACGCCTCTAATCCCAGTTTTTAATGTGTTTTAGACATTGTAGATGCATATGTTAATTAGATAGTGATAGTTGTTGGGGGGATGACCCCGGGTAGGGTCAAGTTATGGTAAAGAGTAAAGCTCACCGAGGTATTAATCGGGACAAGGCATGATATGGCTGAGATATATAAGGGTTGGCCGAATAAGGGTTGGGTTAACCTAAGATGGATAGCACCAGGAGGACTCAGCTGACATATAAAGTATGTCGGCACGGGGTCAAGGGTGTTTGATATTTGCAGGTACCATCTTGGCTGAGTCAATAAGGACGAGGCCGAGTCACGAGATGGCGTGCTCAAGAAGGAGAGAACAAGCCCCAAAGTCAACACTTTCCTCTGTCGCTCTCTCTGGAATCCAAGGAGATACAAGCGCTAAGGATAAGAGCCAGAGGGACATGGACATAGCAGAGGGTCACGAGATGACAGTCCCTGACCCGAACGGTCACATGTCGTGGACTCTGTGCTTTCCCGTGCAGAGGAGGGCGACAGGGGAAAGGAGGGAGCCTAATTAATATTTTGGGAAGAGCATATCCATCGAATATGCCGTCCATGTAAGCCCTAATTGTAACCTGGCCACCCCCTTATAAGGTGAGCCAGGGCCTCTAGGGCAAGGCGTGATTCATTCTATAGAGGGAAAAACCCTAAGGGAAGGAGAGAGCACATCAGTTCTTCTTCTTCCTCTCTCCGATACAGCTCAAGGAGCAAGTTGTACACCATTGTTGATCTAAATATAAGTGAAGGGAATATGCCCGAGAGGCAATAATAAAGTGGTTATTATCGTATTCCTTATTTATGATAAATGTTTATTTTGCATGCTATAATTGTATTAATACGGAAACGTTAATACATGTGTGTTTAATAAATAAATAGAAAGTTTCTAGTTATGCCTCTCTCATAAACTAGCTCGTTGATTAAAAAAATGATCAAAAGTTTCCTGATCATGGACATTAGATGTTGTTAATAACGAGGTCACAACATTGTTGGATTGATGTGATGAACATTCATCCGAAGTATAGCAATACGATCAAGGTCATTGTGTTTATATTGCCATAACATCATACGAAGTAATCTTAGTCCTTAGACCATGAGATCATGTCAATCACTAACACCGGAAGAGTATTTTGATAACATCAAACGTCACACCGTAACAGGGTGACTATAAAGATGGGTTCAGTGCTACGAAGGTGTTATGTTGAGGCTCATGGATCGAGAGTGGAATTTTTTCATCCTAATGACAAAGAGATATACTCTGGGCCCTCTCGGTGATATCACATTAGTTAGCTTGCAAGCAAGTGATTTGATCACTAGAATGTTATATCACGGGAACGAGAAAAGAGTACATGTCGTAACGAGATCAAACTAGGTATGGAGATACCGATGATCGAATCTCGGACATGTAATATATCGCGAGACAAAGGGATTGAGTTACATGCGTATAAGGTTCACACGATCACAAAAGTCATCGTTGAATATGTGGGAGTCGGTACGGATCTGCAGGTCCCGCTGCTGATTATTGATCGGAGAGGGGTCTCGATCATGTCTACATTATTCGTGAACCATAGGGTGACACACTTAAGGGATACCGACACCATTTGGAGCAAATAATATGCCAGAGAAAGAAAAAGGAAAGCGCATGAATTTATTTCACTAGACACCGGATCTGTTTCGGTTGAAATTGCTGAAACTGGTTCTGCATATGAAATTGAAATGTTATAAGGGGTTTTATGTGAATGTTTGTTAATTAGAGTAACTAAAAAAATTCTGAACAAATAAATAAAAGAGTTTTATTTAAATGAGAACTTGCATTAAATTTGGTGGAAATTTAATGCATGTGAGTGGATTTTTGAGTGGAGGCTCTTTTATGGGAGTGGAGGCTTTTCATTTTGAGTGAGAGCTCTACCCACATGAATGTGGAAGAGGTGGGGGCAGCCACCATGGCTGGGCTCCATGCCCCTTGGGGTGACCCCCTCTCCCTATAAAAGGCCCCCCTCTCCTCCTCTCAAAGCACACCTCCTCGTGAAGGATCTCTCTCCCCCTTTAGAATTTCCCCATGGTCTCAGATCAGCGAGATACATGTTCCCGGTGGATTTTTCTGGAAGGATTTGTTGCTTCTGCTGCTTCGCTGGAGTGAGGACGCAGATGTTGTTGGGGTACCCGGACGTGTGTGCGATCACTGATGCACCACTGCTTTGTGGTGCTGGACTTGATGGTGCTAGACCGGCTGGACCAGATGGACTTCATCACGATCTTGAGATCGGCAAGCGTTCATCTATATCATCCACAAGTACAACCTCGTTAACGCTATTCGGTCTTCGAGGGTAAGTATTCTATGGATGTATATCCACCCGTTGCTTGTATCTAGTAGATAGATTCTTGATACTTAGTTGTTCCCATCGTAGGAAATTTTTTGTTTTCTATGTTGCGAACCCTACAGTGGTATCAGAGCCGGATCTATGCGTAGATGCTTTGCACGGGTAGTACACATATGAGTATATGGACGATGGTGATCATTTTATTGTTTTTAGTTGTACTTTGGATATTGGTGGCATAGTGGGATGAAGCGGCCCGGACAAACTTTACATGTCCTCGCACATGAGACCTGTTCCACGAATGACATACAACTAGTTTTGCATAAGTGGCTACCGGGTGTCTGTCTCTCCTACTATAGTCAATGCCTAATTTGTAACAAGTTTTCAACAATTTGGTTATCCTCGTTGTGGTTCATGTTCGTAGGTATGAACGGTTCTATCTTCGAAAGCGCTAAGCCACGTAAAACTTGCAATGGATAAATTAGAGGCGTCTAGTTTAGATTGTTGTTGGGATAGTGTCATGATATGGTGATGTTGTTAGTAGAAGTATAAGTCGATACTCTTACAACACACATAACATGTAAGTTCCATAGACCTTGGCCTTACACATAGAGGTATGATAGTGATCATACCATGATGCAAATGATGGAGATCAAGTGCAAGAACCATATCATTTCACTTATTCACATGTTTTGGATTTGGTTCATGTAATCACCAAAAAGACACGGGGGATGTTGTTTTTGAGTGGGAGTTTATTTCTAATTTGGATTATTAGAACTCAATTTATCATAAATTAAATCAAAGTGAATTTTCATAATTTGTTGTAGTCATTGGCATCCGTTCACCACTTTATGCTTAGTTGTAATTGAGATAATAGAACTATAGAATTCTGGATATTTACTTTACGAACTGGTATCGTATTGTGTTGAGTGTCAATCTAAAGTTTAAAGTCCTATTGAAAACTTTCAGCAAACTCTGTTTACTCCGTGAAATTTAATAATTGGTATTAAATTGAGAGTAACAATTCTAGTGTTAGTATCTTAAGTATCATGTTTGCCTCCATGATTCTTGATTGTTTTTAATATCAAGTTTATCTAGGAGCTGAAAGAGGTATGATAGTGATCATAGCATGATGCACATGACAGATATAACAATATATAAAACAATGTTTTGGTTGCAATATGATAGATTATAATGTATGTACTCATATTGGATGAGAATTTGAAGAGGTTGGAGATGCTAGACATCCTAATCATCCAAAAGAGTTTTGGAAAGTAACGTTATACTCACAATTCGTCTTTATAAGCTACATTATCTTGATCATGAAATTCGTCATGATAAGGATGAATAGAAGATGTATGTAAAGTGTTTACTACACTAAAAGATTACTAAAGAATGGATTTTGAAAGAATGCCGATCATTTGATGATGGTGATCTACTTCAAAGTGCAAGTCCAAAGGTATTATTATTTGAATATACATGCTTTGGACTATGTGTCATGTATATTGCGCCACTGTTGATGTTGATAGATTCTTTTAAAAAGGAAAAGGAAATGCTGAAAGAGAATCTATAAAATATATTTGGCAGAAAAGAAAATACTGGAAATATCCAGTTTAGGTATATAGATGATATACATGTTATGGCTGTACTCTTTGCTTGTTAAACAATGTGGTTCTTGGTTATTGGATACCGAATTGGTTGGTATAAAATTTCATACAGAACGACGTGATTCATGAACCACAATGGCCTAAGTAACTAGCAAGAGAATATGTGATGATGATCATCAAAAACAAACAAGTCATTGTTTGTATTTCTCGTTGACATCAAAGCTTGACTTCAAGATTTGTTTCAATAATCGTTATTTAAATCAGGTATTATGAGAACAAATATTGTTCAAATAATTACCGTATTCCATATAAGATGGATGATTTACAAATCTAGTTGGAGAAATCACATCCATAAAAACTAATGCTAAAATGTCGCAAGACAAATGATTGAAAGATCACTTACAAAGTGACATCGCCGTTTAAATTATATTGGAAAGAAAACATGAAGAATCTCCATATTTATGGATTTTTGGAGTATTTGATTTGATCAAGTGACGCTTGTGAGACTTTCCTCGGGATAATTAAAACTTCGTTCAAAGGCCAAAGAAGAATGAACGACTAAAATATTGGAATTTATACATATCGATGTATGTAGTCCATTATGTGTACTCGTAAGCGATGGATTTCAACTTCATATGCTTTCTCCGGAAATTTGAGTGAATATTCACTTAATGAGAAATAAGTATGAAATATTTGAAAACGTTCCAAGACTTTCAATATGAAGTGGAAAATCATTGTAACAAGAAAATAAATGATTTATGATTTTATCATAAAGGGATTTATTTGAGTTGCAAGTGTAACAATAAAATAAATGATTTATGATTTCATCATAAAGGGATTTATTTGAGTTACAAGTTTAGCAAATCACCTAGATTTACATGTCCCGAAACACCATAGGAATATGGAGTGTTTGAGATTTGTAATGAAATCTTGTTTGACTTGGTTGGATCAAAGGTGTTATTTATAAAACTGCCATTATGTTTTAAAAGATTAAAAGCTTTAGATACTACCGCTTTTACACTGAAAAGAGCTCCATCTTGATCCGATGAAATGACACCATCTAAGTTACGGTTTGGGGTAAAACCCAAGTTGTCCTTTCTTAAATTTTGGTATACTAAGAATAAGTAAGATGTTTACAACCAAAGGCGAATGAGCATGTCTTTGTAGGTTATTTCGAATTCATTGGGTATTCCTCCATAACACCGAGGAAAAAGGGGTTTGTCGCTTGAAACGTGAAGTTTCTTGAAAAAGGATTTTTTTCGCAAAAGTTAAGCGGGAGGACAATAGAACTTTGATAAGGTTAACGGACCTTAGCTATATGTGTTGAGTTGTGCAGCACCGAAAAACGTTCCGGAGGCAGCCACAATGCTCATGGCTCATGTGCCTCAAAGGTTGTGGTCACGGAGGTCTAAGTTCCTATTGAACCAAGTAGGCCGGATAAACAATCAAATGCTGAAATTTGAGAGTAAATCATTGTTATTTGAAAATGATGAACTGACTACATGCAAAGAAGCGATAATGGGCCCTGACTCCGTCAAATGGCTTGAAGCCATAGAATCTGTGATAGTTCCATACATGAGAAATCAAGTTTTGAACTTGGAAGACCCTCTGAAAAGGTGTAAAAACCTATCGGTCGTATTTGGATCTATAAAGAAACAGACATGGATGTTTCACATATATGAAATAGTCGACATGTCATAAATTATTTTACGACAATGTTCAAGGAGTTCACTATGACAAGATTTGATCTTTCATAGCAATATTTAGTCTGTACGGATAAATGTAGCAACCACTACATATAATTTGGTATATGGTAGATGAATAAACAAAACAAAGTTCTTATAATAGAATGATTACCTAGGACGTGTGCATGACATGATCCAAAGGGTTTTGTTAATTCAAAGGATGCTAAAAAGGGCATGTAAACTTCAATGTTTGAAGTAAGCATCGCGGAGTTGGAATCTTCACCGTGATGAAAATGAGTTTTCATCAGGAGACGATGAAGATTCTTGCATTTGCAAGAAATTAAGTGGGAGCGCTGAGACATATTTCTAATACATTATGTGGAGGACATCTTGTTGATTAGAAATGATGTATCTTTTATTGACAATGGTTAAGGATTTCATTTTGATGAAAGACTTAGGCAAAACCCGAATATTTAGCATGAATGTCTATATGGATAGACAGTGATGCTAATATGGCCGTGCCAATGAACATATATGAGATATTGAAGGGGTTCAATATAGAAACGACGAGAAAAGGATCTTGTCGCATGGAAAAGTATTGAATCAAGATTCAAGTGTATCGACACTTGATAAGTGAAACAAGATTCAAGTGCTTTGACACTTGATGAGTGATATCACAAGAATGTTTTGATCAATCATACCATGATATGTACACATCCAGATATGTCCTATGCTCTAAGTGTTATGAGCATATACCAGGATGAATCATAAAATGATCATTGGACGATAGTAAGGAAATTCTAATGATATTTTGGAAGAACTAAGAATATATTTGTGTAGAGGTGACAAAAAATTACAAATAGTTCATTGTAAAGCGTTACATTGATACTAGTTTTGTCACAAGACACAAGTTAAGATTATCTGAATTTAAACTATGGGTGGAACAATGAAATGGAAAGGAGTTTCCATGACGGATTTGTATGAATTCCAAAGTTAAGACATTATGACGGATACTACAACAAAAAGGCTAAGTATATGACTGCTATAGTAGCAGCAAAGGAGGGCATTTGTGTCAAGTAGTTTGTTATCAAACTAAGGTGTGGTTCGCAACGGGCTAACACTAAAGATATATTGTACGACAATATTATCGACATGATTTAACCCCAAGAAACTAAAGGTCTCACCAAAAGACCAAATTTATACAATGCCATCTCATTGGAGAATGAGTGATGCGTGAAGACACAAAGACATGCAAATACACATGGACCTGAAAGCGTCAGATCCGGAGATTATGTTAACCACTTGCAATCGCGTATATGGAACACCAAAATCCATAGGTTTTCAATACGCAAAGTTTCTAAAATAGATTATTGTCTCTAGTGCAAGTGGGAGACTGAAGGGAATATGCCCGAGAGGCAATAATAAAGTGGTTATTATTGTATTCCTTATTTATGATAAATGTTTATTTTGCATGCTATAATTGTATTAATACGGAAACGTTAATACATGTGTTTTTAATAAACAAATAGAGAGTTCTTAGTTATGCCTCTCTCATAAACTAGCTCGTTGATTAACAAGATGATCAAAGGTTACCTGATCATGGACATTGGATGTTGTTAATAACAGGGTCACAACATTGTTGGAATGATGTGATGAACATTCATCCGAAGTATAGCATTACGATCAATGTCATTGTGTTTATATTTCTATAACATCATACGAAGTAATCTTAGTCCTTAGACCATGAGATCATGTCAATCACTAACACCATAAGAGTATCTTTATAACATCAAACGTCACACCGTAACAGGGTGACTTAAAAGATGGGTTCAGTGCTACGAAGGTGTTATGTTGAGGCTCATGGATCAAGAGTGGAATTTTTCCATCCCGATGATGGAGAGATATACTCTGGGCCCTCTCGGTGATATCACATTAGTTAGCTTGCAAGCAAGTGATTTGATCACTAGAATGTTATATCACGGGAATGAGAAAAGAGTATATGTCGGTAATGAGATCAAACTAGGTATGGAGATACCAATGATCGAATCTCGGACATGTAATATATCGCGAGACAAAGGGATTGAGTTACATGCGTATAAGGTTCACACGATCACAGAAGTCATCGTTGAATATGTGGGAGTCGACGGATCGCGAGTCCATTGCTAATTATTGATCGGAGAGGGGTCTCGATCATGTCTACATTATTAACGAACCGTAGGGTGACACACTTAAGGGATACCAACACCATTTGGAGCAAATAATATGGCAGAGAAAGAAAAAAGAAAGCGCAGGAATGTATTTCACTAGACACCGGAACTGTTTCGGTTGAAATTGCTGAAACTGGTTCTGTATGTGAAATTGAAATGTTATAAGGGGTTTTATGTGAATGTTTGTTAATTAGAGTAATTAAAAAAATTCTGAATAAATAAATAAAATAGTTTTATTTAAATGAGAGCTTGCATTAAATTTGGTGGAAATTTAATGCATGTGAGTGGATTTTTGAGTGGAGGCTTTTCATTTTGAGTGGGAGCTCCACCCACATGAATGTGGAAGAGGTGGGGGCAACCACCATGGCTGGGCTCCATGCCTCTTGGGGTGCCCCCCTCTCCTCCTCTCAAAGCACACCTCCTCATGAAGGATCTCTCCCCTCCTTTAGAATTACCCCATGGTCTCGGATCAGCTAGATACATGTTCCCAGTGGATTTTTCTGGAAGGATTTTTTGCTTCCGCTGCTTTGCTGGAGTGAGGGCACGGAGGTTTTCGGGGTACCCGGACGTGTGTGTGATCACGGATGCACCACTGCTTTGCGGTGCTGGACTTGATGGTGCTAGACCGGCTAGACCAGATGGACTTCATCATGATCTTGAGATCGGCAAGCGTTCGTATACATCATCCACGAGTACAACCTCATTAACGCTATTCGGTCTTTGAGGGTATGTATTCTATGAATGTATATCCACCCGTTGCTTGTATCTAGTAGATAGATCTTGGTACTTAGTTGTTCCCATCGTAGGAAATTTTTTGTTGTCTATGTTGCGAACCCTACAATAAGATCTTGAGAGTACTCATCGTGTGTAGATCCACTACGTTATCCCTCCCTTGATACAACTAGTGCACATTGTCTCCATCTTTATCCTACCCATGGAATCTATCGTGCCACCACCATGACTGTTGGCGCCCACCATGGGGCCAATAGCAGCGCTAGCTAGAGTCAAGATCCAGATGGGAAACTTCATCGCAACTGGAAAGCGCATCATCTCTGGCCTGGTGCAGCGATTCAACTTGCGGGACTACGTCAGCGACAATGTGCACAACTTCGGGAAGCGCCCTCCACCGCACAACAACGTCTTTGTCAACTTCGGCACGCATAAGTTCTACATTGGCATCGACATCTCCTACGTGTACCCACAACGAGTCGTTATCGCGAGAGAACCTCCCCTCTGCTCTTGCCGCCAGCAGTATCACTCGCCCGTAGGTGATGATGATGAGCTGCGCCCGGAACCAGCAGAGACCCGGTGGCGGCAAAACCAGTAGAAGAAGAGAATACTACCCCCAAAGTTGCTCGTTCAAGGTTTCCTTCGCTGAAGAAGCCAAAACATACTGCAGGAATCCATAGAGAGTTTAGCTACTCCTATAGCTCCCATCATAAATCCGGCTCATGCAAAAAATTAACTATCGAGCTGGAGGAGACCATGCAAAAAGTGCTAGAGGGAGCCAAGAAAGTAGCAGCAGCTCAACAGTCCCTAAACATCACCCTGCGTGAGTATGCTAGAGCCAACAAGCTTAACACTAGCCCAACTTGAACGGATGGTGTAAGGATTAGAAGAAAAAACCTTCTTAGTGATATAGATAAATAATATGTGCCAAGGCCAGGGGATTCGGCTAACCCAGGCTTGCCAAGGTACATGAAAATAGCAAAGAACCTTAGAGCTATAGATGCATCAGCTCCTGAGTTATCAGCTTTATCCGGTGAAGCTCGACAAAGGAAGCAAGAAAGAGTCATTGAGTTGGTGCGCATAGCGAACCAGCAGAATGAGGAGCTTCTCAAGAATAACCTAGCAAGTCCAGGAGGTTCCTGCATCGTTCATTTAGCCGGGGGCGCTCCTGCAAGATTAGCTGCTGCAACCTCTTCACCCGGCGGAGGCCCAAGGAGAGAAAAGGTTGAGGAGACAAATATAAAGGTATTGATTTGTCGGTTATTTGATTCTAAGACTCCATCGCCCATCATCTCTCAGATATATATGAGCGGCTGAATTTCCCGTGCAAGCTAAGGTATGCCATATGAATTTACTAGTAGGAATCAAACTCCTAACTCTATCCCTAAACTAGGTAGCACCTACCTCCGGTTTCATACTAGATCCTGACCCAAGTATTTGTTGCTCGTCTTTCGTGTCAATCCGCCCGTGACCCTTCCATGTTGGAGTAGAGATTTCCTTCATCTTTGTGTCATCCTAGGTGTTGATTCACGGGTTTGCAGGCACAAACCAACATCAACTAGGTCGTTTTGAGTATTGATCTGCGATAGGGACCAATTTTTCCATATCTGAACATAAGAGACCGATCTAGCCCATGTATGGGGGTAATTTCTGCCCTTTGATGGGATTTAATGGGGTTCGTTGTATAGAAAACAAAAAATTTCCCACGGTTGGAACTGCCAAGATCGAATCTAGGCGATACTTTATAACGGTTTCAGAAGGACTCACCTTAAAGACTTAAATACCGTAAGAAGGATAAAGTTCTCGCAAACAAACATGGTTGTAGTAGATGTACACGACCTTCCTCAAGGACGGGCAGAAGATCAACACCATAAGAGGGCAGCACCTCCGTACACACGTATGGTGTGCCGACGACTTTCGTCAAATGAGCTAGGCAGCAAAAGTAGAGGATCCCCAGAAACTCTAGCAGCACTACGACATGGTAGTGGTGTTGGTGGGGAAGATCTCGAGAAGGGCTTTGCCTAAGCACCTTTATCTTGGAAATGGACAAGGCTATAAAGGGGATAGATGCCATCCAAAGGGCATATGAGAGGAGAGCGGAATGAGTGAGAGAGGGGTCACCTCCTTTTATAGGGAGAGGGGGCAGCCCCACTGACATGGGTATGCCCTACGGGTGCCCAATGTTAACCTACCCGGTCTAGCCCGGCAGAAGCCCATGAAGAAGGTGTATCTCAATTACGAAGCCCAGGAGGATTTTGGGTGGCCCAAGCCCAAGAAGTATTCGACTCCTTGGAGGACACACTTTCTTCGGATAGAAACTTGAAGGGAAAAACCCTAAGCTTGTAACCTACTCGGCCTATCCCCGATACCTGTCATATCTATATAAGGGCCAGGAGGGGACAACGAGGCCGATGTACCTCATAACCTTGTACACATCTCACCAGATCCAATCTGCGCACCCCTGTAACCCTCGACATCGCCATTAACAAAGAGCATACAAGTAGGAGTATGGTTTTCCATCCGGGGCCTGAACCTGCATAAACATCGTGTCCCTGTGTTGCTTGTCTGTTAGCCGTTCCGTGATCTCCAACATCCCCTCCTTATACAAAACCCAATCCCATAACAATGGGCATTGATGAGTCTAACCCTGATTAATTAGTGTTGTTTGTGCGAACTGGGGATGATGATGTAGTAGTCGTGACGACCCCATCCACCACAATCTTCGACTCCTCTGCGACGAGGAACCACCTCCTCTTCGGCACCATCGACTACTGTCCACTCACCGGCGACCCACCAAAATTTTGATTTCGTAGGAGACGGAGTTGATATGATGTTCGGGAGCCTCTGCTTCTAGGTGGGTGATGTCTACGCACTTCTATTCTTGTAGACAGTTGTTGGGCCTCCAATTGCAGAGGTTTGTAGAACAACAACAAGTTTCCCTTAAGTGGATCACCCAAGGTATATCGAACTCAGGGAGGAAGTGGTCAAAGGTATCCGTCTCAAACAACCCTGCAATCAAGATACAAGAAGTCTCTTGTGTCCCCAACACACCCAATACACTTGTCAGGTGTATAGGTGGACTATTTCAGCGAAGAAATAATAAATACAAGCGGGAACGTGGCCAGAAAAGAGCTTCTGACTTGTTGTTGACGTGGGAGAGACTAAAGGCAAACCGATAGAAGCAAGCAAACATGCAACAAATCTAGATGCAAACGGTGTTTCAGTGCTTAGAAACAAGGCCTAGGGATCATACTTTCACTAGTGAACACTCTCTCATATAAATATCTTCTCTTAATGATACTACTCTTAACTACTCTCCGGTTGGACACTCTAATCTAGGGTAGGGCTATAACAGCACTCCTCAAAGTCCTCATTTCCCAATCTAGATAACCCCAAGCTATCACCTTGAGCGCTAGATGGTTCCACCAAACACCACAATTTCATAGAGAAATCCAACTCCAAATATAAATCTTGATAAATATATATGTAGTCTAGCTTAAGTGCCACACACGGTGTGCACGCTGTCACTTTCACACACATGGGGAAAAGCATAGATCTATTAAAGCACGATGAGTATTTATGTAGACTCTAGCCTAAGTGCCACCACGGCGTGCACGCTGTCACTTTCACACATGTGGGGAGAGAAGAGATCTATTGAAGCACTTGAGTAACAGAGTAGATCTACTTGATTACAAAGCTCATGACCAAAATATGATCACACGTAGAGAGAGAGAGATGAACACATAGCTACCGGTAGATCCCTTAGCCTCGGGGAAGAACTACTCCCTCCTCATCATGGGAATCAGCAACAGTGATGAAGATGGTGGTGGAGATCGATGCAGATAGCTCCAGGGGCACTTCCACGTCCTGGCTGGGTGCCAGAACAGAGACTTTCTGTCCCCCGAATCTCCCCTTCGGTGGCGGCGGCGCTGTAGAACTTTTCGTGGCCTTCTGGTCGATGATTTAGGGTTTCTGAGTCGTGGGCTTCTTATAGACGAAGGAGGCAAGGTCGGTGGAGGGCCCACACCCCAAGTGGGCGCCACCAGGGCTAGCCCGCGCCCACCTAGGGTATGGCCACCCTGGTCTCCGTCTCGTCTTCACTTTTCCGTATCGTTCAGGAAAAAAATGAACTTTGGCTTTTGTCCCGTCCAATTCCAAGAATATTCATTTTTTAGCTTTCTGAAACCAAAAACAGCAGAAAACAGGCAACTGGCACTGTGGCATCTTGTCAATAGGTTAGTTCCAGAAAGTGTATAAAAATACCTCAAAGTGTAGACAAAACATAGCAAAGTGGATACTAAACAAGCATGGAACATCAAAAATTATAGATAAGTTTATGACGTATCAAGCATCCCCAAGCTTAACTCCTGCTCGTCCTCGAGTAGGTAGGTTATAAAAAGAATAATTTTTGAGGTGACATGCACCATCACAATCGTGATCAAACCATTGTAAAGCATTGATAGCTGGGATCAAAGTACTCTAAACATGAGCATGAAAGATGAAGTTCTAACAAATAAAACATAGCATCTATGTTGCAACTTGAAAGGTTACAAACAAAGATCATGAATAACAATGCATTGAAAGACGTTTGTTTATTTCACATACAGAAAACATAGGATAGTGGTATTCAGCTTGTCCCTCATGGAGTAGAAAAAGATGCATAGGACACCTTCAAAGTTCATAAGAGTGACTAGATACAAATAGTTCATGAGCAAGCAATATCAACAATATGAATCAATCAATTAATTTTGGGACAATGCACATAGAACTAAGAATGGCAACTATGCTCTCTTAATTGGTGCCTAAGGATAGAAGGTGGAGACTCAATATAATGGTGAAAGAAAGGCCCTTTATAAAGGGAAGCAGGGATTTCAAGTTTAAAAAATAGCTTCCAAAAATTATGGTACTTGTTAGCTTTCAGCCCTCATTGCCCCTATCATAAGCATCTTGAAGTGATTATCGTTAAAGTGAACAAACTATGGAGTATATGCTTGACAAAGTATAAGTTGGCAATCTCATGTCCCTTGAATACGAGGGCTGCTCCTCATGCTACTCAAATTTAGTTACTTGCAAGTTCTCGTCATAGTAAGTACATGTGTATCATAGAGAACCGCCAACGAGGTACCCCTTGCACATGATACAGGAGCTATCCCATAATCAAAATGACAAGGCAAGCAGACAATGAGCATCTCAACAATCTTCTTATTTACCATGGGATTATGGAGATTTTTTTCTCTCTTTCCTATTTTTCCCATATATTTTTTTCTTTTTCTTAATCTCTTTTTTCTATCTCTTTTTTCATAAGAAGAATGCTTCATAGATGTCATTATGGTGATGCTGCAAGTTTCCACCATGATTAGGCATGGCTTAGGCTAGCGGCCTAGGCGTTTCTCTAACACACATACATTACTCCAGGGACTTACAAGCTCCCCTTTCATTTCACATCGACGACATCCATAGACAACAGAGCATGATATCAACTGTGTACAAACTACAAGTGCAATGTTGAAAGCGTTCCGTGTGACAGCACTGTTCTTCTAATTCCAACGTATAAGTGCAAGCATATACAACATAGATGACACAATGGTTCAAGCTTATTAGGGGCAGGAAAAATGAAGCGTGCCATCAAGTTCGTGAGAGCTTTAATCACTAAGTTTTCACATAACAAAATACTTTTTAATTGGAAAATAGATAAAACAAGAATATACTTGGAATGGTGTAATACACCATGCATTGGAATTTATAGTGGACACTTTGGAAAAACTTGGTTTATTGGGAGTTGGATGCATGAGTAGAGCTTACTCATACAAGTGGAGGCTAGCAAAAGACTGGGAGCGACCAACTAAGTGAGCAATAATGTCCATAATCATGCAGAGCGGCAAAACATTACTAATCAAAGCATAAAGTGGTACTACAAGCCAAGGAATAAATGATCATAGAGGCTATGGTGACTTGTTCATAGTCATAACATGGTGTGAGCATATGCCAAGTCAACCCAACCAAAGCATCAAAGGAGAATAACACAATACTATGCTTTTGTATGCTAAAACAACGCATGATTCCTTCAAGGAACATTAAGCAATCCTATTTGTTTGGAACAAGTCATGCTACAGCAATAATCACTAAGCATATGGTCAAAGAAACATCTAACATGACATGATAAAGTCTAAGTCACAGTCAAAACAAGCTCCCTTTTGTACTACTCAAGTAAGAACTTTCTACTCCTCTCTAACACAAATCAACTTATTTGAAACAACACATCGAGAACGGGGTCCAAACTAATTTATTCAAGCAAACTAAGCAAACCAAAACGAAAAACGAAAACTAAGACGCTCCAAGAACAACACAACTTGTGCATGAAACAATAGAAACAAAGTGTCTAGAAAGACCTGAGATTTTTATTGATGAAGAAGGGGATGCCTTGGGCATCCCCAAGCTTTGACGCTTGTACCTCTTGAATATTTCTTGGGGTGACACGGGGTGGCATCCCTTAGCTTGAGCATTTGTCCATTCTACATCTCATTACATCATTCTTTCTCTACACCTGAAAATTTTCCTTCATACAAAACTTAATCTTCATTAGCAACATTAGTGTATTCAAAAGATAATAGACCTTTAGGGTTTAGTTTTATAACAGCAAAAATTTCACTAAAAACACAAGCTACTGTAGAATTCCCTAAAAAAGCTTAATTTCCCAAAAATAACCCAAAAGTAATCAATAAGAAGCAAATGCAAATAATGGCAGAATCTGTCAAAACAGACTAGCAGGTAGAAACCGATTTTTTCGAACACCTTTTATTGCTTAAATCAAAAAGTTTTGAACTAACGAAAGTTAGCTAACATACTGGGGGATGTATTCAGAAATATCAGCTCAATCTGACTTACAGAGATTCCCCACGAATTTGTGCGGTGGAGCACAAAATTCTGTTTCAGGACAGCAACTCCCCAAATCTTACTTCCCTCTCATTAGAGGTCATTCTTGGCAGAAAAAGCAAATAAAAAGGATAAGGAGAGGTCATTACTGAGGTAATAACTTCCAAGACTCAAGAAAACTTTTGGGTTATCTCCTAATAAGTACTTTTCTTTAACACCTTTAAGTTAGGCATAATAGTTTGAGAAGATGCTCACATAAGAAATATCAATTGAAGTAAAAGAGAGCATCAAGAAGAAAATTTAAAACACATTTAAGTCTAACCCACTGTCTATGCATAGGAATCTTGTAAAGAAACAAGTCATGAAAGCACAAAGCAACATGCCTAGGAAGGCAAAACAAGTGCAACTTCAAGATTTCAACATAAAGAGGGGAAACTTAATATTGTTAAGATACATAAGACCATGTTTCCCTCTCTCATAAAAACTTTCAGTAGCAACATGAATAAAATTAACAATATATCTATCACATAAAACATTCTTATCATGAGCCATGTGCATAAAACGATTATTACTCTCCACATTAGCATAATCATTTTTATTAATTGAAGTGGGAGCAAATTCAACAAAATAGCTATCATTATTAGTCTCATCACCACAATCATTAAATATAGGAGGCATATTTTAATCACAATCAATTTTCTCCTCAATAGTAGATGGACTGAAAATATCATATTCATCATTGTAATCATCATAAATTGGAGGTTTGGTATCATCATAAGCAATATAATAGCTATCTTCCAAAGCTGGGGAACTAAAAAGATCATTTTCATCAAAACAAGCTTCCCCAAGCTTAGACTTTTCCATAGCATTAGCAATAATGGTGTCCAAAGAATTCATACTAATAACATTGCTATTAGCATGAAAATAAAGTTCCATAGGTTTTTTAATTTTCTCTTCAAACACTTCATGTCCTAACTGAAGATAAATACTATACAGCTCTCTAATTTTGTTGTTGTTTTCCATTAAGCCTAACTAGTGAAAACAAGAAACAAAAGACAAAATTGCAGAATCTAAAGGACATAACTTCGAGCACTCACACACCAAGAGGATGTGAGCACCTTTTACCTAACCTCCCCGACAACAACGCCAGAAAATAGCTTGACAATGAGGTAAGGTAAAAGGGCCAAAACCTTCCCAACAATGGCGCCAGAAAAGAGCTTGATGTCTATGCACTTCTATTCTTGTAGACAGTTGTTGGGCCTCCAAGTGCAGAGGTTTGTAGAACAGCAGCAAGTTTCCCTTAAGTGGATCACCCAAGGTATATTGAACTCAGGAAGGAAGTGGTCAAAGGTATCCATCTCAAACAACCCTGCAATCAAGATACAAGAAGTCTCTTGTGTCCCCAACACACCCAATACACTTGTCAGGTGTATAGGTGCACTAGTTCGGCGAAGAGATAGTAAAATACAAGCGGTAACAGTGCCAGAAAAGAGCTTCTGACTTGTTGCTGATGTGGGAGAGACTAAAGTCAAACTGATGGAAGCAAGCAAACATGCAACAGATCTAGATGCAAACGGTGTTTCAGTGCTTAGAAACAAGGCCTAGGGATCATACTTTCACTAGTGAACACTCTCTCATATAAATATCTTCTCTTAATGATACTACTCTTAACTACTCTCCGGTTGGACACTCTAATCCAGGGTAGGGCTATAACAACACTCATCAAAGTCTGCCTTTCCCAATATAGATAACCCCACACTGTCACCTTGAGCGCTAGATGGTTCCAAAAAACACCACAATTTCATAGAGACATCCAACTCCAAATATAACTCATGATAAATATATATGTAGTCTAGCTTAAGTGCCATTCACGGTGTGCACGCTGTCACTTTCACACACATGGGGAAAAGCATAGATCTATTAAAGCACGATGAGTATTTATGTAGACTCTAGCCTAAGTGCCACCATGGCATGCATGCTGTCACTTTCACACACGTGGGAAGAGCAAAGATCTATTGAAGCACTTGAGTAACAGAGTAGATCTACTTGATTACAAATCTCATGATCACAATATGATCACGCATAGAGAGAGATGAACACATAGCTACCGGTAGATCACTTAGCCTCGGGAAATAACTACTCCCTCCTCATCATGGGAATCAGCAACAGTGATGAAGATGGTGGTGGAGATCGATGGAGATGGCTCCGGGGGCACTTCCCCGTCCCGGCAGGGTGCCAGAACAGAGACTTTCTGTCCCCCGAATCTCCCCTTCGGTGGCAGTGGCGCTGCAGAACTTTTCGTGGCTTTCTGATCGATGGTTTAGGGTTTCTGAGTCGGGGGCTTCTTATAGGCGAAGGAGGCAAGGTCGGTGGAGGGCCCACACCCCTTGTGGGCGCCACCAGGCCTGGACCGCGCCCACCTAGGGTGTGGCCGCCCTGGTGTCCTCCTCTGTCTCGTCTTTGCTTTTCCGTATCGTTCAGGAAAAAATATGAACTTTGGCTTTTGTCCCGTCCAATTCCAAGAATATTCATTTTTAAGCTTTCTGAAACCAAAAACAGCAGAAAACAGGCAACTGGCACTATGGCATCTTGACAATAGGTTAGTTCCAGAAAGTGTATAAAAATACCTCAAAGTGTAGACAAAACATAGCAAAGTGGATACTAAACAAGCATGAAACATAAAAAATTATAAATACGTTTATGACGTATCAAGCATCCCCAAGCTTAACTCCTGCTCGTCCTCGAGTAGGTAAGTTATATAAAGAATAATTTTTGAGGTGACATGCACCATCACAATCGTGATCAAACCATTGTAAAGCATTGATAGTTGGGATCAAAGTACTCTAAACATGAGCATGAAAGATGAAGTTCTAACAAATAAGACATAGCATCTATGTTGCAACTTGAAAGGTTACAAACAAAGATCATGAATAACAATGCATTGAAATACGTTTGTTTATTTCACATACAGAAAACATAGGATAGTGGCATTCAGCTTGTCCCTCATGGAGTAGCAAATAGATGCATAGGACACCTTCAAAGTTCATAAGAGTGACTAGATACAAATAGTTCATGAGCAAGCAATATCAACAATATGAATCAATCAATAAGTTTTGGGACAATGCACATAGAACTAAGAATGGCAACTATGCTCTCTTAATTGGTGCCTAAGGATAGAAGGTGGAGACTCAATATAATGGTGGAAGAAAGGCCCTTCACAAAGGGAAGCAGGGATTTCAAGTTTCAATAAGAGCTTCCAAAAATTATGGTACTTGGTAGCTTTCAGCCCTCATTGCCCCTATCATAAGAATCTCGAAGTGATTAAGGTTAAAGTGAACAAACTATGGAGTATATGCTTGAAAAATTATAAGTTGGAAATCTCATGTCCCTTGAATATGAGGGCCGCTCCTCATGCTACTCAAATTTAGTTACTTGCAAGTTCTTGTCATAGTAAGTACATGTGTATCATAGAGAACCGCCAACGGGGTACCCCTTGCACATGATACAGGAGCTATCCCATAATCAAAATGACAAGGCAAGCAGACAATGGGCATCTCAACGATCTTCTTATTTACCATGGGAATATGGTGCTTTTTTCTCTCTCTCTCTCTCCTCTTTTTCCATATTTTTTCTTTTTCTCAATCTCTTTTTTCTATCTCTTTTTTTTCATAAGAAGAATGCTTCATAGATGTTATTCACCATGATTAGGCATGGATTAGGCATGGCTTAGGCTACGGGCCCAGTCGTTTCTCTTACACACATACATAACTCCAGAGACTTACAAGCTCCCCTTTCATTTCACATCGACGACATACATAGACAAAAGAGCATGATATCAACTGTGTACAAAGTACACGTGCAATGTTGAAAGTGTTCCCCGTGACATCACTGTTCTGCTAATTCCAATGTATAAGTGCAAGCATATACAACATAGATGACACAATGGTTCAAGTTTATTAGGGGCAGGAAAATAAAGTGTGCCATCAAGTTTGTGAGAGCTTTAATCACTAAGTTTTCACATAACAAAATACTTTTTAATTGGAAAATAGATAAAACAAGAATATACTTGGAATGGTGTAACACACCATGCATAGGAATTTATAGTGGACACTTCAGAATAACTTGGTTTATTGGGAGTTGGATGCATGGGTAGAGCTTACTCATACAAGTGGAGGCTAGCAAAAGACTAGGAGCGACCAACTAAGAGAGAAATAATGGCCATAATCATGCGGAGCGACAAAACATTACTAATCAAAGCATAAAGTGGTACTACAAGCCAAGGACTAAATGATCATAGAGGCTATGGTGACTTGTTCATAGTCATAACATGGTGTGAGCATATGCCAAGTCAACCTAAACAAAGCATCAAAGGAGAATACCACAATACTATGCTTTTTGTATGCTAAAACAACGCATGATTCCTTCAAGGCACATTAAGCAATCCTATTTGTTTGGAACAAGTCATGCTACAACAATAATCACTAAGAATATGGTCAAAGCAACATGTAACATGACATGATAAAGTCTAAGTCACAGTCAAAACAAGCTCCCTTTGGTACTACTCAAGTAAGAACTTTCTACTCCTCTCCAACACAAATCAACTTATTTGAAACAACACATCGAGAACGGGGTCCAAACTAATTTATTCAAGCAAACTAAGCAAACCAAAATGAAAAACAAAAACTAATACGCTCCAAGAACAACACAACTTGTGCATGAAACAATAGAAACAAAGTGTCTAGAAAGACCTGAGATTTTTATTGATGAAGAAGGAGATGCCTTGGGCATGCCCAAGCTTTGACGCTTGTACCTCTTGAATATTTATTGGGGTGACACGGGGTGGCATCCCCAATCTTGAGTTTTTGTCCATTCTTCATCTCATTACATCATTCTTTCTCTACACCTGAAAATTTTCCTTCATACAAAACTTCACATAATCTTCATTAGCAACATTAGTGTATTCAAAAGATAATAGACCTTTAGGGTTTAGTTTTATAATAGAAAAACTTTCACTAAAAACACAATATACTGTAGCAATTCCCTCAAAAATCTCAATTTTCCAAAAAGAACCCAAAAAGGAATCAATAAGAAGCAAATTCAAATAATGGCAGAAATCTGTCAAAACAGACCAGCAGGTAGAAACCGATTTTTTCGAAGACCTTTTGTTGCCCAAATCAAAAAGTGTTGAACTAACAAAAGTTATCTAACATACTAGGGGATGTATTCAGGAAATATCAGCTCAATCCTACTTACAGAGATTCTTCACGAATTTTTGCGGTGGACCACAAAAATCTGTTTCAGGACAGCAACTCCCCAAATCTTACTTCCCTCTCATTAGAGGTCATTCTTGGCACAAAAAGCAAATAAAAAGGATAAGAAGAGTTCATTACTGAGGTAATAACTTCCAAGACTCATGAAAATTTTTGGGTTATCTCCCAATAAGTACTTTTCTTTAACGCCTTTAAGTTCGGCATAATAGTTTGAGAAGATGCTCACATAAGAAATATCAATTGAAGTAAAAGAGAGCATCAAGAAGCAAATTTAAAACACATTTAAGTATAACCCACTTCCTATGCATAGTAATCTTGTAAAGAAACAAGTCATGAAAGCACAAAGCAACAAGCCTAGGAAGGCAAAACAAGTGCAACTTCAAGATTTTCAACATAAAGAAGGGAAACTTAATATTGTTGAGATACATAAGACCATGTTTCCCTCTCTCATAATAACTTTCAGTAGAAACATGAATAAAATTAACAATATATCTATCACATAAAACATTCTTATCATTAGCCACATGCATAAAACGATTATTACTCTCCACATAAGCATAATCATTTTTTATTAATTATAGTGGGAGCAAATTCAACAAAATAGATATCATGGTAAAATATTGACTTTGTCTTTTGTCCCGTCCAATTCTGAGAATATTTGCTTACTAGCTTTTTTGAAACCAAAAACAACAGAAAACAGGCAACTGGCACTCCGGCATCTTGTCAATAGGTTAGTTCCGGAAAATGTATAAAAATACCTCAAAGTGTAGACAAAACATAAGAAAGTTAATACAAAACAAGCATGGAGCATCAAAAATTATAGATACGTTTACGGCGTATCAAGTCTTTAGTTGAATCTATGATTCGACGGAACACTCGGGGGCTACTAACATGGGTATGCCATACGGGTTCCCGACGTTAGCCTACCCAGTCTGGCCCGGCAGAAGCCCATGAAGAAGGTGTATCTCAATTACGAAGCCCGGGATGATTTCGGGTGGCCCAAGCCCAAGAAGGATTCGACTCCTTGGTGCTCACGCTTTCTTCAGATAGAAACTTGAAGGGAAACCCCTAAGATTGTAACCGACTCGGCCTTTCCCCGAGACCTGGCTATCTATATAAGGGCCAGGAGGGCATGGCGAGGCCAACCTACCTCATAACCTATTACACATCTCGTCAGATCCAATATGCACACCCCTGTAACCCTCGACATCGCCATTAACAAAGAGAATACAAGCAGGAGTAGGGTTTTCCTCCGGGGGCCTGAACCTGAATAAACATCGTGTCCCTGTGTTGCTTGTCTGTTAGCCATTATGTGATCTCCAGCGTCCCCTCCTTCTCCAAAACCCAAGCCCATAACAATGGGCATTGATGAGTCTAACCCTCATCACCCACCCCTATGGCCGGTGGCCAAGGTGGTGCCTCCACCTCTTCCCTCATTCATGTGAGTGGACTCTCTACTCACACAAATTCATGTCCACTTTCTCCCATTGATTCTCCATTCAAAAACCAAAGGCCTTTCCATTAAATTACTTTAATTATCCTCGTTAATGCAATTCAATTCAATGATCATTTCATTTAATGAACACATCACATTTCATTTCCTTGCAATATTTTGATACACCGAAACTATTTCGGAAGATTCGACAGAACAATTTCTGTGATGTCTAGTATCTTCTCCTACATTCCCTATCCACTCAAATGCGTCGACTACTCTTAAGTGTGTCTCCCTATGGGTTTGAGAAATATATGTATATGATCGAGACTTTCTCCGATCAATAATCATTAGTGGGACCTAGAAATCCATAATGACTCCCAATAGCTCAATGATAATCCAGTGATCGTCTGAACCTTTTTTGTAGTAACCAATTCCTTTTGTCTCGTGATATTTTACTTGTCTGACATCTAATCATTTGGTATCATCCATACCTAGTTCAATCTCGTTACCTACAAGTACTCTTTTCTCGTTTACGTGATATAACATTCTAGTGATCTTATCACTTTCTTGCAAGCTATGTTAATGTGATATCACCGAGAGGGCCCTGAGTATATCTCTACGTAATCTAAATGGAAAATCCCACTCTTGATCTATGAACCTCAACTAACACTTTCTAAGTACCCGACGACACCTTTATAATCATCCTGTTACGGTGTGACGTTTGATGGAATCAAAGTACTTTTCCGGTGGTAGTGATTGGCATGATCTCATGGTCTAAGGAGTTGAGTTACTTTGAATAAGATAGCAATATAAACTTGAGGACATGATCGTATTGATAAATCTACTGTGGCTAAATGTTCATCATATCATTCTTCAATTACATGACCTTGTTATTGACAACATCCAATGTTCATGATCAAGAAACCTTGATCATCAGTTAATCAACAAGCTAGTATGATGAGAGGCATTATTAGGAACCTTTTATTTTGTTTATAAATCACACATATACTATTGTTTCCAATTAATACAATTATAGCATGATAAATAAACATCTATTATAAGCATGGAATAACATAATAACCATTTATCATTGCCTCTCGGGCATATTCCTTTCAAGTTTCCTGTAACATCTCATGGCTCCTTCCCTTGCTCCTGGTTGACTTGTTCCTTGACTCTATCTTGATCTGGCTTCAAGGCTGAAATGTGTCCGTTAAGCTTATCCTTGAAAACATACCTTCACCATCTTTGTTCAAAGCTGGCCCAAAATGGTGACAATAGAGATTATTTTCAGCTACTAATGACTATCTAGGTAACAAATTTCTATATGTAGGGCAAGGAAGTCTGCAAACTCTGTGGATGCCTGGTGTTCAACAATGGTAAGAGGACCATGATGTGATACGGTCTAGCATCATTCGATGCGTGCGCTCATTCTCGATGATCATGTTGTGCATAATCACACAAGTATTCATCACCTCCCTTATCTGAACTTGAGGCCAAGTAGGAGCATGGTACCTGGTAAATCGATATTGCAGAACACCAAATTGCACGCTCGAAATCCTTCCTACAACTCTCGTGGCACGAAGAAAAGTGAGATTTTGCCAGACCTAGAGGAACATGGAATGTCTACACAAATGTCGACCACCTTGGATAGATATCGTCGTCTAGGTAGTACCCTTTGATTTATGAGTAGCCATTGATCTCATAGTGTGGCATCCCGCAAAACCACTACTAGAAAATCGCGTTGTTTTGTGCATTGCATCATCATGACCGCATGCTCATGTCATCATGCCACATTGCATTTGAGCATCGTCATCTTAATCATGCATCTGTTTGTCTGAAACTATTTTCTAAAAGCCTATTTTGTTCTCTAGATATTCTCCGCTTTGTTCAAATTCAAACCCTAGATCTGCCCGGACCTTTTGTTTGTCTAAAACCTTTTTACAAATGTTTTGATTTAAAAACAAAGAAAATAATAAAATATTATAAATCTGTTTTGTTAGGAAAGGCAACTGCCAGTCCAAACGGCCCACCGGCAAAGAATCTACTTCCCAGATAAATATCTACCAGTCCCCCTAAATCTTTTCTTACCTGTCCTATTCTACCCACCCCTCCACCTCACCTCCCCCAATCGCAGCTCGCCACATCACCTACCCCAAATCCCCACCCAACCGCCACCTCACCCCACTCCCTCCCTTCCTCCTCCCCTGGTCAAACCTCCCCCAGCCGCAACAACACCCCACCCAACTCTCACACAACGCACGCCACGCACGCCTGTCCCCGGCCCACCCCACACAGCCCCTGGCCCCACCACGCTCCTCTCTCTCCCCACGTTCCTCTCGCCCGCACCCCCTCCGCTCTCCTCGCTCAACCGCGCCCCCATCCCTCCTCTGCGTCCTCTCCGGCGCCCGCCACCGGCCGGCGACCCCCTCTCGCCCTCTCGCCTCCGCGCTCGCCCCGCGTCTCTCCTCCCGCTCCCCTCCGCCTTGCCTCACACCCTCCCCTCTCTTGGCCTCTCGCGTCGCTCTCCCTCCGCCACCGGCCGCCTGCCTCGCCCGCCTCTGCTCCTCCTCCACGCCCTCTCCCTTTCTCTAGCTTCCGCCGCCCGGCCCCGCCGCGCCCTCCACCTCGCCTCCCTGCCTCCTCCGGTCCTCCTCCGCGCCAACCCGTCGACCCGCCTCGCCGCCGAGCTCCGGCCCCGCCCTGGGCGCCGCTCCCTGACCGCCCGCCTCGGGCTCGTCCCGCCATGAGCTCCTCCTTCCCAGCCGGCCGCCTCGGCGACCCTGCCCGCATCCACCGCCCGCGCCTCCGTCGACCCGCGCGCCCTCCTGCCTCGTCCGACGCCGTCGCCGGCCTCTCCTCTCTGCCGCCTTCCGCCTTCAGCAGCCCTGTGGCCTCCGTCAGCGGGCCCGCTTCGCCGTCAATCGCCGCTCCCTGTGCAGTATCGGTTGTTGTGGATATACTGTGGCGTGAGGATTTGGTAACGTTAAGTTGCTGCCCATGCCCGTGCCCGTGCCATGTTGGTACTATGAAGACAGGAGCAATAGTTTGAACAAGATCGACAAGACCCCGGCAAGTATTACCTTTGGAGCTTTGTGTGGCTATTGGAGGACCCCGACGCCACTTCCAAGATCGTCACCGACAATGTTCGGAACCTCAAGTGCTCCTTCAGGAAGCCGGAGCCCTAAGTTCTTCCACGAGACCCTCGAAGACCGATTCCGGCGCCCGAGACCCTGAAGATCGATCCGAAGCGCCAGGACTCGAACCTGAAGAACGCCAAGATCGCCGACGCGGATACGCCAAGTTCTTCGCCCCGAATGCCAAGACCGACTCAACTGCGCGGGCCCGACAAGAACGACAACGCCCAGGGGAAATCCAATGCGCCCCGACACCAAACCAGGGTCCCCTCCCCGGACGCGAAAAGATCTACTCCGCTATCCGAGAACGTTTCCGTCGAACCCTGAGCCCCTGTCAAACCCCGAACCCCGGAACCCCAAGATCTGCCGAACTCTAAACTGTGAACCCCTTCCCGAAACCCTATTTTATAATATAATACAAACCTGTTGCATATTAATCATTCATCTCGCATGCATATTTGTGTGGTTTGGGGGCACTATGCCGATTCACTGCATAATTAAATATGGGGCCCATATGCGGGCAAATCTAGTCTTATATTGGCCTTATTTAAATTGGTGTAGCGAACCCGGTACTATCTTCTGCCATGTTATGACAACATTTAATTTGCGGGGTAGATAAATAACTTGAACCGCTTAATTAATTGTCGGGACCCCGGTTCCGCTTAATATGGCCTAATTGCATCGCATCTTTGCCATGTCATGCATCATACATGCATCATGCCCGATCTTCTGTCGTAGTATTAAATAGTGCATCCGGTGTTTATTCTAGTGTTTTGCTTCTTCGCGGATAAGGTCGTTGAGTTGATGCGAGTGTCGACCCGATCTTCGGTTGAACCTTCGACAATGTTTTCAGGCGAGCATCTCCCCCTTTCTACCTATCTTACTTTAATAGTGTTTATTTCCCTCCTGTTGATCTATTGCTATCTGTGTTGCGATGCTCTAGTTTTCGTACCCGTGATATCCCTCGCAGCCTTATATTGCCTTGGACACATCCTATTACCTGTTGTTTGGTAGATAGTTGGACTTGCGCGTCGTAGTCGCTTGCTCAAGTGTTGTTGCGTGTCGTCAAGTGCCACGGTTGTTGGTGTATTGCCTCATGTTGATGTTGGAGATGATCATGGCTTTACTTTTCGTTCACTTTATTTCCTGTTTAACAACTAAAATTGAAGTAAGTAAGCAGAGGCATAGGTGGGCAATAGATGTTATTTGGTTGTTAACCGTCCACTTGTGTCCCGTAGGACCCCGAGTACTTGATACCTGTTCCTTGATTTATCGCGCTATCCACATCCGGGAGGATTATGGGACCCCACAGGCGAGCTTGATTCAGTCCTATTTCTTGGGGCCACAAACTAGTTTGAGGTTTTATTTACTATCCTGTACCTATGCCATGCTTCTTCGCTTTATTTACGATTGTGCGAGGCACCTTTATCTTTTAGGATCGTGGCACGATTCCACGGTGTCGACAAGCCTAGTTTTGGGTTCCCGATCGTTCACGGCCGTCCCCACAACCTTGAGTCCGTCTCGAGCCGGCCGGCCGTTATGGTCTACTTTAAGGTGGCCCGAAAAATATTTCTGAATCCTGTGGTTGCTTTGTCGTGAAGGCCTCGTTGGGTTTTGATTTGGTTTTTCCGAGGTTGATCGGCGTGTGTTGCTATTGGTGCACCCGGCCGGTAAAACTTTAAAAGCCGTGTCATGTTATGGACGACTTGGAGCACAGTATCTCGATCATAGACAACTATAACTAAAGTAGTGCTATAAATTTGACTTTATAATGACTAGTAATCAGCTTCACTACAATGGAATGGCTAAATAAAACTGCCCACCATTGCTTGTTTGGAGTGTCGCTTGCGACCATTGTACCTGACTAGTAAGTATTGCAACTATAACGGAATGGCTAAATAAAAGTACCAACAACTGCTGGGTTTTGGGTTATCTCATGCTAATTGTATAATGACTAGTAAGTGTTGCAACTATAATGGAATGGTTAACTAAAACTGCCCACTGCTTATTTTATCAGGATGATTATCTACACCTGACTAGTAATTGCTACAACGATAACTGAATAAGTAAAACTGCCAACTGTGTGAGTTCCTCAGTTGACTCTCTCGGTTGGTATCGAGGGGGAATACTAGGATGGGTTTGTTTGGTGTTAGAATCAGGTTGGATCGAATAGGTCTTTCTTACCCCTCTCTGATAGCCGCTAGTTATATCGAGTCTCTATAGGTTGTTTAGTGCATGCTGCCGCTGCCGCTTCAGTCCACCATACCTATGTAGGCGAGGACCGCCGAATTCTAGTCTCGCCGTGTCTTGGCCTCGATCGACGCTCCTCTTTTTCCTTTGCCCTTTGTCGGCACCCCTTTTGTTTAAGCAGGTTTTGAGATCGACGTCGTTAGCAGGGTTACCCTTCCGTCTTGGCCTGGGCAGGGTTATGGACGCCATTGGTTATTCTTCAGGGCTCTTAGCCCCATTTGCATCTTGTCCATAGCTGGACGCTCTATCGTTTTCAAGGTGATTTGGATCTTTGTATATTATATATGTATTCTTGACTCATTGAGTCGCTGTTATATATATCTGTTCTGTGGGTCCCATCGAGGACTGTTGTGTAATGTTATTACTTCGTTTTCCACCCGCAAGTGCTGGTGTGGGCACCTTTGAATCGTTTACGTGTGGGTTTGGCGGGTTTCGCTAAAACTTGCATAGGTCCGATTCGAGGGTGTTACAGTGGTATCGAGCTCGGCGATTGCGATACCCCACAAGTCCAGCCTGTAGGATAACCTAGCTAACGGCCGAAGTAGAGTGTCAAAACTATTTTTCAAAATCGGTTGGATAGATCTGATTAGGTCTGATTTTACTCCTCACCCCTCTGCTGTTCTCCTCTTACCTCTACGTGTTTTGAATCCGCTCTCGTCTCTTTCTTCGAGTCTAGGAATTCTCGTGGTTGGGTTTCCGTCGTACCTTCAGGTTTTCGCTTCATCCTTTGGTAACGGTGATCCTACGTCCGGTGTTCATGCTGTCCGAGGAATCCTTTATCTGTGGTACCATTCTTTGTGCCTTGTTTGTGTCTTCTGGTGTTTTCCGACACGACGACATCATCTACGCCAGACCCGATGCAGAGTCTGCATCACTCCTTTGTTTCTAAACCTCGATTGTCGAGATCTTCATTCTGATCCCGAGAATGGTTGCACGCTTTTCTACTGATTGTGCAGAGTAATAGTTTGGATGCGTGATGGATTGGCCCCCATGCCGACTACTCACTCTATTCGCTTGTGTACATTGAAGTGGATGAGAATGCAATGGTTCTCTCGTTCTATCGAAGCTAGAGGTAGCTTTATTTGTTGATACCTCTACCTTCGACCTTTTGATCCCGGAGTGTTCTCTCGACGATCACGAACAATGACCTCTTGTTAGTGGTGTCGCGAGGATCTACACGGAGCAAGAAGATGCAGATCACCGACCTTTCTTCTCGGTACCATGAGGCGGATATCGAGGGCGAGATCCATTGTTAGTGGTGTCGAATTGTGGCATCCCGCAAAACCACTACTAGAAAATCGCGTTGTTTTGTGCATTGCATCATCATGACCGCATGCTCATGTCATCATGCCACATTGCATTTGAGCATCGTCATCTTAATCATGCATTTGTTTGTCCGAAACTATTTTCTAAAAGCCTATTTTGTTCTCTAGATATTCTCCGCTTTGTTCAAATTCAAACCCTAGATCTGCCCGGACCTTTTGTTTGTCTAAAACCTTTTTACAAATGTTTTGATTTAAAAACAAAGAAAATAATAAAATATTATAAATCTGTTTTGTTTCGGAAAGGCCGCCACCGGCCAGGTCCAAACGGCCCAGCTGGCAGCATTCTACTTCCCCAGATAAATATCTACCCAGTCCCCCCCCTAAATCTTTTCTTACCCTGTCCTATTCTACCCACCCCTCCTCCACCTCACCTCCCCCAATCGCAGCTCGCCACATCAGCCTACCCCAAATCCCCACCCAACCAGACACCGCCACCTCACCCCACTCCCTCCCTTCCTCCTCGCCTGGTCAAACCTCCCCCAGCCGCAACCACACCCCACCCAACTCTCACACAACGCACGCCACGCACGCCTGTCCCCAGCCCACCCCACACAACCCCCTGGCCCCACCACGCTCCTCTCTCTCCCCACGTTCCTCTCGCCCGCACCCCCTCCGCTCTCCTCGCTCAACCGCGCCCCCACCCCTCCTCTGCGTCCTCTCCAGTGCCACCCGGCCGGCCCCCTCTCGCCTCGCGCTCGCCTGCGTCTCCTCCTCCTCCGCCTTGCCTCACACCCTCCCCTCTCTTGGCCTCTCTCGCGTCCGGCCGCTCTCCCCTCCGGCCGCCGGCGCCTGCTCGTCTCGCCCGCCCTCTGCTCCTCCTCCGACCACCGCCCGTCTCCCCTTTCTCTAGCTCGCCCGGCCCGCTCGCCCGGGCGCCCTCCCACTCGCCTCGCGGCCTCCTCCGGTCCTCCTCCGCCGCCAACCTCGTCGGCCACAGCCTCTGGCTCGCTCCCGGCCCAGCCGCTGGGAGCGACCGCTCAGCCGCCCGCCTCGGGCTCGTCCCATGAGCTCCTCCCTTCCCAAGGCCCGCCTCGGCGGCCCCTGCCCCGCATCCACCGCCCTGGCCGCCTCCTCCGTCCGGCCCCGCACCGCGGTTCCTCGGCCTCGTCCCGAGACGCCGCCGTCGCCGGCCTCTCCTCTCTGCCGCCTTCCGCCAGCCCCTGGCCTCCGTCGGTGGGCTTGCCGTCAATCGCCGCTCACATGCGATATCGGTTGTTGTGGATATACTGTGGCGTGAGGATTTGGTAACGTTAAGTTGCTGCCCATGCCCGTGCCCGTGCCATGTTGGTACTATGAATACAGGAGCAATAGTTTGAACAAGATCGACAAGACCCCGGCAAGTATTACCTTTGGAGCTTTGTGTGGCTATTGGAGGACCCCGACGCCACTTCCAAGATCGTCACCGACAATGTTCGGAACCTCAAGTGCTCCTTCAGGAAGCCGGAGCCCTAAGTTCTTCCACGAGACCCTCGAAGACCGATTCCGGCACCCGAGACCCTGAAGATCGATCCGAAGCGCCAGGACCCGAACCTGAAGAACGCCAAGATCGCCGACGCGGATACGCCAAGTTCTTCGCCCCGAATGCCAAGACCGACTCAACTGCGCGGGCCCGACAAGAATGACAACGCCCAGGGGAAATCCAATGCGCCCCGACACCAAACCAGGGTCCCCTCCCCGGACGCGACAAGATCTACTCCGCTATCCGAGAACGTTTCCGTCGAACCCTGAGCCCCTGTCGAACCCCGAACCCCGGAACCCCAAGATCTGCCGAACTCTAAAGTGTGAACCCCTTCCCGAAACCCTATTTTATAATATAATACAAACCTGTTGCATATTAATCATTCATCTCGCATGCATATTTGTGTGGTTTGGGGGCACTATGCCGATTCACTGCATAATTAAATATGGGGCCCATATGCGGGCAAATCTAGTCGTATATTGGCCTCATTTAAATTGGTGTAGCGAACCCGGTACTATCTTCTGCCATGTTATGACAACATTTAATTTGCGGGGTAGATAAATAACTTGAACCGCTTAATTAATTGTCGGGACCCCAGTTCCGCTTAATATGGCCTAATTGCATCGCATCTTTGCCATGTCATGCATCATACATGCATCATGCCCGATTTTCTGTCGTAGTATTAAATAGTGCATCCGGTGTTTATTCTAGTGTTTTGCTTCTTCGCGGATAAGGCCATTGAGTTGATGCGAGTGTCGACCCGATCTTCGGTTGAACCTTCGACAATGTTTTCAGGCGAGCATCTCCCCCTTTCTACCTATCTTACTTTAATAGTGTTTATTTCCCTCCTGTTGATCTATTGCTATCTGTTATGATGCTCTAGTTTTCGCATTCGTGATATCCCTCGCAGCCTTATATTGCCTTGGACACATCCTATTACCTGTTGTTTGGTAGATAGTTGGACTTGCGCGTCGTAGTCGCTTGCTCAAGTGTTGTTGCGTGTCGTCAAGTGCCACGGTTGTTGGTGTATTGCCGCATGTTGATGTTGGAGATGATCATGGCTTTACTTTTCGTTCACTTTATTTCCTGTTTAACAACTAAAATTGAAGTAAGTAAGCAGAGGCACAGGTGGACAATAGATGTTATTTGGTTGTTAACCGTCCACTTGTGTCCCGTAGGACCCCGAGTACTTGATACCTGTTCCTTGATTTATCGCGCTATCCACATCCGGGAGGATTATGGGACCCTCCTGAGCCAGAGCTTGATTCAGTCCTATTTCTTGGGGCCACAAACTAGTTTGAGGTTTTATTTACTATCATGTACCTATGCCATGCTTTACTGCTTTATTTACGATTGTGCGAGGAGCACACTGTACTGTTTAGGATCGTGGCACGATTCCGCGGTGTCGACAAGCCCAGCTTTTGGGTTCCCGTCGTTCACCGTCCCCCACAACCTTGAGTCCGTCTCGAGCCGGCCAAGCTATGGTCTACTTTAAGGGGTGGCCCCCTGAAATATTTCTGAATCCTGTGATTGCTTTGTCGTGAAGGCCTCGTTGGGTTTTGATTTGGTTTTTCCGAGGTTGATCGAGCGTGTGTTGCTATTGGTGCACCCCGGCCGGGTAAAACTTTCTGAAAGCCGTGTCCGCGGTTATGGACGACTTGGAGCACAGTATCTCGATCATAGACAACTATAACTAAAGTAGTGCTATAAATTTGACTTTATAATGACTAGTAATCAGCTTCACTACAATGGAATGGCTAAATAAAACTGCCCACCATTGCTTGTTTGGAGTGTCGCTTGCGACCATTGTACCTGACTAGTAAGTATTGCAACTATAACGGAATGGCTAAATAAAAGTACCAACAACTGCTGGGTTTTGGGTTATCTCATGCTAATTGTATAATGACTAGTAAGTGTTGCAACTATAACGGAATGGTTAACTAAAACTGCCCACTGCTTATTTTATCAGGATGATTATCTACACCTGACTAGTAATTGCTACAACGATAACTGAATAAATAAAACTGCCAACTGTGTGAGTTCCTCGGTTGACTCTCTCGGTTGGTATCGAGGGGGAATACCAGGATGGGTTTGTTTGGTGTTAGAATCAGGTTGGATCGAATAGGTTTTTCTTACCCCTCTCTGATAGCCGCTAGTTATATCGAGTCTCTATAGGTTGTTTAATGCATGCTGCCGCTGCCGCTTCAGTCCACCATACCTATGTAGGCGAGGACCGCCGAATTCTAGTCTCGCCGTGTACTGGCCTCGATCGACGCCTCTTTTCCTTTGCCCTTTGTCGGCACCCTTTGTTTAAGCAGGTTTTGAGATCGACGTCGTTAGCGAGGTTACCCTTCCGCTTGGCTCGGGGTTATGGACGCCATTGGTTATTCTTCGGGCTCTTAGCCCCATTTGCATCTTGTCCGTAGCTGGACGCCTATCGCTTTTCAAGGTGATTTGGATCTTTGTATATTATATCTCGTATTCTTGACTCATTGAGTCATATATATATCTGTTCTGTGGGTCCCATCGAGGACTGTTGTGTAATGTTATTACTTCGTTTTCCACCCGCACGCAAGTGCCTGGTGGGCACCTTTGAATCGTTTCTATGTGGGTTTGGCGGGTTTCGCTAAAACTTGCACAGGTCCGATTCTGAGGGTGTTACACATAGTTGCAAGGAGAGCATGGCCTTCATGAAGGAGATATGCCCTAGAGGCCAATAATAAAGTTGTTTATTGTTATATATCTCTAATGTTCATAATAGTTTTATATTATGGTATAATTGTATTAAGCGGGGAAATTAATACATGTGTGGTATATATATAAACAACCAGATCCCTAGTATTTTCTAGTACTAATTCGTTGGGCAAGTGATGATCGAGGTTTCTCCTCGATCATGGACTGACACTTGGAGTACTTACCGTTGTTGAAGGAGAGTATGATCGGGTCAAACGATATAGGGGCGGCACCAATGGGCACGGCGATGGGGACGATCGCACCGGAGGTGGAGCTGGCGATCGCGCTGGACATGCCACATGCGAAGGCAGTTTGCGTCGCCATCGGAGCAGCAGAAGGAGGGTGCGGCGGCGGCTAGGTCCTGCGACAACAAGAGATGAGAGGCAGCGGCATAGGGTTAGGCGGCGGCTAGGGTTTAGGATTGGAGGGAGGCTGATACCATGTAAACAGGTTTGAGGGGAAGCCACACGTGGTAAAGGCCATGGAGAGTTCTGGTATTTATATTAGGCACTAGGCCGGTTAGGGTTTTGGTACAATTCCAGTACAGTCCTAGAGATATACAATATATATACGCTAACAACATATATTTCCAGCATTAAAGCCCGAAATCATTGCATTCTAAGAAACTAAGATTTTTACATGAATTACATTGAAGAACCAAAGAGAACAACCACTACGTACGTTGCCACATTAGCGACTAAGATAACCGGGTGGGCCTGAAACTATCTTAAGGAACGCGAAATACTACTCTGTCGTGGGCTAACTAGAAATAATACTCCCTCCCTGTCTAACATATATTATTAGTTAACTCAAATTTATTTAAATTTGTCTAGATACGAATACTTGACTAGATACATTTATATCTAGATGAATCTAAGTCAACCATAATATGGGCTTGGTAGGCTCTCTCGGCAGCCCAGCAGTCATAGCACGTGCTAGCACAGGCGGCGGCGGCGGCAGTCGAACGATGGAGGTGAAACCGGCGAGCACGGCCGAGGAGCAGTCGAAGAAGACGATCTCCATGGCGGACTTGGAGAAAGGCCTGGCGGCGGAGGAGGTGCGGATCATCATCAGGAAGTACCTCGTGGCAGCTATCATCAAGCATACCTTCGTAAGTCCATTCTCCTCCATGCTTTTCCCAACCTCGTTCCAATTCATGAAAACCTAGCCATCGAAATTCGGCGTTAGTGTGGCGGAAGGTTGATTATTGATCACACTATTCAGGCTTATGCTGGCTGAAACCACCCATATATATCAGCTAGCTAGTGAATAAACCCTAACCTCGAATAATTCAAGCCCAAGGAGAACAACAATTTGGGACTAACCCTAATCTGGTTTCACATGTTGATTATTATTCACCAATTCGTTCTTGGATGATTCTAATAATGCAGAACTTGTTCTACCTGGTGACCCTTGCTGGCTACATGTTCCTCTTTTGGGGGGCCCTCAAGTTTTACCCACCGTTCTATGCGGTGCTGGAGATCCTTGTCATGACGCCCTGTTTCTGGATGATGCTCAAGAGCCTACTCATTCTCAAGAGATTCTACATCAAGAAATATGCCGCGGGATCCCTCCAGGCCTTTATGTGGTTTGCCCTTCGTATAGCTGCTCTGGTTCTAATCTGGGTCGTGTGGGTGCTGCTGGCTTTTCGGCCCCTAAAGCTTCAGTGTAAACCTGGGATTCTACCCTGTATAAAAATTTGGTCGTAACTAATCTTTGCTGCTTTCAGTAGAAACAAACATGCATCATGCATGTCCCTGGCCGGCCTGTGTGTGAAGATGAAAAACCCTTGCATGAATAAAGGTTCTTCTGCCTCACATACATATGTGTTTTCCCATCTGTCTTGGAGCCAGTCTAGTACGTACTTGTAATTTTATTCTCAGATGCACCATTCAATTATTCCAGTGTATGCATAGATATATCTCTGTGCATGTCAGCTCTTTATCCTCATCGTTTGTTGTTTTATTCTTTTTTGTTTCTTCCAGAATGATGCTCATTGCTATATTTGCTTTGTGAGCGTGGAGTTTTTCTGGCCATGTTCTTGTTGCTACATGAAACGTTTCGGCAAATGTACTTTGTTTGAACTGTGACTTTACTAGTTCAGTTAACTGAGTTGTAGGAAGTCCCTAGTGACTGTTCCATATATACTGCTGTTGTAATAAGGTAGCTGCGGGCTCATTGCAGTGTGATCATGGTGTATCTTTTACTCTTGATTATTATTGTGTTTTTGGAGCAGCAGCTCTTTGTATAGCGCTCTTGATTAATTAATCTTCTGATTGTTTATGTCACTCACAGCTGTGATGTCAGACGCTTTTCATAGTCGATTTTAGTATTAGTCGATTGTGTTGTGTTTCTTCAGACAAAATATATATGAGTTTCAGCTGCGTCTGTTTTATTGGAGAACCCATGCTGTAGGAGCCAAGTCGGCCGTTTTGGGTGCCTCCTTTTCGTATCCTATTTTCACTAGGATCCACAGCTCTTTTTAATGTGAACCCCTTTTATGTGAGCTGCTGTGATTGTGAGCGTAACCCTAATACACAATAATAATAATCCGTTTTGGGCCTTTCCATTTCTTTTTTACCCCTTTTCTTAAACGCTCTATTCGCATTTTCACTTCTTGTCCTAAATGCAAGCGGTCACATTTTTCACCCCTTGATCAAAAATATACTTCAGCCAATGTCATGTTTTCCCATCTTTCCTGCGATTTTATTGCCTCATTAAGCTGGCAGCGACGAGAAGAGTCAAAAGGGATTTTTCGGTGAACAATATCATCAAGCTGAGTTGTGCAACAAGATATGCTCCAGGCGACCCCGAGGCCATGGAAACACAAAACGCATGGCGACCCGAGCATCTATGCCGCCACCACTAGAAGATGCATGCGCCACCCCCTCTATAATATTCCGAAGAGCAGGAACACTTTAGGACTGTATTGTAATACTATGTGAAACTGCATTGCATGAATTTGAAAAGTATATAAAATTTTGATTTTTTGTTTTGAGATGGTATAAGTGATTAAAGTTAAACTCTACAAAGACTCAAACACACGTACTTACACTCAATTACAAAGATTCTAGAATTAGTAGAATCCACTTTGAATTCAAAATTAAGGTTTGAATTATTCAAACTTAAGTACAAAATGCAAACTCGCAAGAAAAATAAATGAAAAATCTCATAAAATGATCTTTATTCATAATAAAATGAATACAAAGTTGTTTACAGGAGGATTGCATCAAAGAAAATTACAATTAAAATCTGACCCTGTTACAAACTAAAAAAGAAAAGAAAAAGGGAATTAAAACTTAAACCACTAGCTGGCTTCTTCTTTTGATCGTGCTCTTCTCAATCGTCTAGTCATCTGACCTATACAGCAAACACAAAAGGGAAAATTTTGTGGTGATTAAAATGTTGGATGAATCCATTTAATGTAGAATCTAAATAGAAGCCCAAGAACTTGTCCTAAACCTCACAATTTGAGCTTCATAGGAAATTTAAATGTTTTCAAAGTTGCCAGCAAGAAGATAGTGTACATAACAGAAAATAAGGAGCAACTGGTAGTACAATAGAACAAGAAGTAATAAAACCTTAGTAGAAAATGGTGATAGTAGTAGCAACAACAAACGGTGACAAGATCAATAGATCATAAATAAAATCAGCAGCAACTATCTTAGGCATGTAAGCAGTAAATCCAAAAGCAGTATAAAATAATAACAAGAAATTCACAATTGAAAACAAAATACATCAAACTTTGGATTTTTTTAAAAGAAATAAAGTTCAGCAGTTCACCAAACCTGAATCATGGATAAATAATTCTCTAAGCAACCAGAATGAACTTCATTGCTAGTAAAATAGACAGTGCCAAAATCACAAGTTTAAAATAAATGTTTGCCCAATTTAACAAAAGACTAATTTTTAAATTGACCTTAAACCGACATGCCTAATTAGGCATATGATCAAACCAACTATAACCCATACTATCACATAAATACCAACTAGAAACCAATCTAGAGAGGCAGTATAAGTAGCTCAGTCACCTGAATGCAGATGTCTGGGAAAGCTGAGAAAGCAGACATGGAATTCGAGTGAATACGAAGGAAACGCTAGCTACGAAAGTCAAAATTGCGTTGGTGTGGTGTCACACTTCCCTAAACAAACAAAATCCGCAATCAAGGCACAAATATGTTGATACTGGTGTGATAATTTGTTAACCAACGAATTCGTGCTGCCATTGCCGCTGCCCTGCCCAAGCTCACGGGACTGGTGCTAAGAGTTCTGCAGGTACAAAACACCAAGCTGTTGCTGCTGCTGAACATTGTCGCTCAAGGCAACCATTATCAGCAATAACACCTTCAGCACTGACAGCAGCAACTTGATACCACTGCCCTGTCGTCCTGTCGTAACTCCAACCATGCTAGGGATTATAAGGTAACTGCTAACTGGAAAGCAAAACAGAAAAAAAAAACTATGTTATTATTTGAAAACAACCGAGGCATATTATCCTTATTAATGGATATGACAATCAACTTAGCAGCACAAATAAAAAAGTTCATCGGTTATAGAGACTGGTCATATCAGTTCTACAAAATCAACGATTCAAATATTAAGGAAAACTGTAGAGAAGGTAAGACAGAATATTTAAAATTAAAATGCTGAGCGTGCAGTATACTAGAACTCCCACGTTACCTGAAGCAGTTATTCGAAGAGCTGCATGCCTCTGATCAGATTCGTTCATGCCATTTGAGAAAAGCTAACAAGGTGAATGCTATGACATCGGAAGCTTGATGCAATACACTAAAGTGCGCAATGAGCTCATTTCATTCATGAACTGGAATTACCTTGTAAAAGAAAGGACGTTTTGCAGCCAGAATTGCAGAGCCGATATAAATAGACCTCACTCTCAAAACCTGATTACAGTCCATATTCAATGATGAGTCACTGCTTTCTCCATCCTCACCTGATACGAATGGCAAAATAGTACTACTATAAAGGAACAAAATGGTGGATAGCAGCATCATGTCATAAGAAACTTTGAGTCACAATATTCACATGCTTTATGTAGACAAGGAACGACACTTCAGGAGCAGTGGGACACAACTAATTGAGGAGCATAATGCATCGTAGCCATACGAGGTACCAGTTATCACATGTGCACAAACATCAGAAATTTTGGCTGCTTCAATATCTAAGTTCGTTTATCCACAAGGATATCAATTGCAGAGAAGAGAGAATCACTCATAATTATATTAGAATTATATCTCACAGAAGTAACCCCAATTGTTCCAAACTTAGGTGGAGTCGCAAGGATCAAATAATAAAGCCCCTAGAAACCTTAATTAATCAGGAGTAAAGTGAGGCATTTAAAATGATTACCGCATATATTTCGCAGTAGAGCAAAGAAAGGTTCGCTAGTACCAACTCCAAAAGCACTCAGATTCAATAAAATTGAAACAAGTTGCTCAAATCCCTCTGATACATTGTGCCAGCAACTAACTCCAAAAGCACAGAGGATCAGTACCAATGATTGCTAACACTAGAGGAATTTCCAAAAAGTCATGTCAAAAATTTGGCATGGCCGCAGAGAATTTCGTGTGTATTTCAAAACCCGACTCCCAAATATTTGGACAACATAATTCTTGACAGATGTCCAATTGCACAGACCATCTTGTCCAGTATCAGGTAGAGATTCTTCTATCATAGCTACGGTCTCCTTACTGGTTTCCTCAGAGGTATCATGTTATAATTAAATTTTGACATTTGCTGGTTTCAACATAAATTTTCCACATTATGGAGGCATGAAATGGTGGCAGAAAGTCATTACAAAAAAAAATGAAGGTATTAAACTCTAGGGCAATAACAGGATTAAATAGAATGTAAAACCATGAAAAAATAAAACATCAAAAAAAGTGCAAACCATAATAGCAGTGCAAGATTAAAGATTCAGACCATAATGACAGAAAAGAAATACTCAAATAATAATGCATAGCAGGAGTGCATTAAGCTCAGACAATAATGACAGAAAACCCATGAACAAGGAAAATATACCTACACTATCAATATTGTATGCAAGCAAAATATATTGAGTACTCAAATTTTGCATTGGACACTGACAGATCAAATAACTGGTTCAGATCAAGAACCTCTAACTCCATTACTGTTCTCTCCCTCCCCTTCATATAACATAGTTAAACATAATCCCTCCGTTTCATATTACTCTGCATATAAAGTTTGATCAAAGTCAAGTTTCCGAATATTGAACCGAGTATATATATGATAAAATACAAACTTATACAATATCAATTGTATATGATATGAAAGTATATTATTTTACTGTTCTAACCATATCAATTTGATATTGTAAATGTTGGTAACTTTGCCACATTTGACTTTGACTAAATCTTACGTGCAGGGTAATATGAAACAGAGGGAGTACTATGGTCAGTTTCTACAGTACATCAACTGGAGAGGTAAAGTCATCTGAAACCATGAGTACACTATAAATTCCCCACTAACAGAAATAACAGATATTCTACTGTTCTAACTATATCAATTTGATATTGTAAATGTTGGTAACTTTGCCACATTTGACTTTGACTAAATCTTACGTGCAGGGCAATATGAAACAGGGGGAGTACTATGGTCAGTTTCTACAGTACATCAACTGGAGAGATAAAGTTCTAACAGAAATAACATCATCTGAAACCATGAGTACACTATCAATTCCCCACTAACAGAAATAACAGATATTCTAGCTTTGCAGCTTGAACATTCTAGTGAAACTACATCCTTAAATCAACGTTTATCATTCCATTAATACTTTATCTCCTAGTCAAACTACATCCTGAAATCCACGACACAGAGAGTGTTGTTGGAGAAGCAGGCTGCTATCTTGGTGCCTTCTTTGTTCCAGCACACTTCAAAAATGCCACCCCTCCCTCTAAACGTCTTCACGATCTTTCCTTCTTTGACGGACCATATATGTAGGCTTTGATCTTGGGACCCACTAGCCAGGTACTCGCCATTAGGGCTAAATGCCACAGAATAAATTGCGTCACTGTGGCCAGCCAAGCTGTACAGAAGGTGTCCTTGCTCAACTTCCCATAGTTTGATAGATGAATCAAACGATGCGCTCGCCAAAAGCAGCTGCTGATTAGGATTATTTGTTCCTGGACCTGTTGGGCTCCATTTAATAGTGTATATTTCCTTAGTATGCTCTTTAAAATCATATACACATTTGTCCTGCTTCAAACTCCATATCTTTGCAGTCCAATCATCAGAACAAGACGCCAACAAAGAACCACTTGGATCCCACTTGATACAATTAACTTCGCTCTCATGGCCGCTGAATGCTTTAACTGGGCGTGGATCCCCAATCTTGCAAACATAGATCATCTTGTCATTTGAGCATGTTGCAAAAGAGTTGTTGTTTCGCCAATCGACATCTAGTGTTGGAGCTGAATGAAATTCAAATTGCTGCTTACACTCCCATGTCTTTGTATCCCACACAACAGCAGTTTTGTCTACACTGCCACTTACAATAAAATCACCTTTCCTATTCCATTTCAAAGAAAATATAGGTCCCTTGTGTTTGAACAAAGTCTGCTTCAACTCCCCATCTCTACTCCATATTCTCGCCTGGCAATCATAGGAGCCGGTGGCTAATAGTGATCCTTCCCCATTCCAGTCAAGTGTGGTGACATCCTTACTCTTCTCGTTAGTCTTACCCTTAAAATTTTTTAAAACATGAACACTTGGAGAAGATGGTTGAACGGAACCACATGGACCGTCAGGAATTGTCCAAATTCTAGCAGTTGAGTCTCCCGACCCAGAAGCTAGAAGAGAGCCGGCTGGGCTCCATGCACAAGCAAACACCTCCGAAATGTGCCCTTCCAAAACGGTTACATCTGCACTAGAAATTTCATGAGGAGTTGAAATTACATCCATTGGTGTAGGGCCTCCACTGGCAAGGGGATCCTCTTCATGCTTAAACTTATCAATACACTCTGCGTGCTGTTTTTCCCTTTCCTTGTCTTTCTCTTTCACCTTGTCTCTTTCGGCTCTGTTTTTTCGCCTCTCTTGGTCTTTTTCTTTATCGTGGCGGTCTCTCTCCCGTTCACCTGCAAGACGATGTTCATGTTCCTTGCTGATGCATTCTTTCTCCTTTACCTTGTCCTTGTCACGGTCAATTTCAAGCCTCTCTCTTTTTGTCTTCTTCACGATCCGCTGCAACTCTTCAACATCTTTTGTGATGATTTCAAGAGGATCCAGAAGGGCAAAATCCTTGTCAACTTCTTCATCATTTCCATCAGTATTTGCTTCTAATTCTATGTACTGGAGGCCTTTCTGCACGACAGTGATAAGAGCACCAGGGGGGACAACATTTCCATCTATCCCACCTTTATGTATCCCTGCTTCATAGCCTAAAGTAAACGCAGCATGAACAAAACCTGGAAATGTTGGTTGGAAGGGACATTGTTATCAGCGAAAACTGGAAACCATGCTATCAAACATAACTCAGGTAGCAATTCTAGAAGCGTGCAATGGAAATGCAGCAAACAATAACAACCAAAGAGCTGCACGGTGGAGCATGAAAGGAATGGGACGAAAGTTGAGAGATCCTGAAAAAACACCCTTCCCTCAATGCACCGAGTAGTAACAAGTGGTTACAGAAAATCAACAGAAACCAAATAAAAAACAACAAATAACACTTGATGGTTTTGACTTATGAGGTGCATTCATCGGTTCCAGATTGCTTACAGGATATAATCATGAGTTATGTAATGTCCAGAAGTTAGTAACTGCTACGAGAATTGATGAAATCAACCAAAATCAAAGACCATGTACATCATTTTCAGTTTTGTTTTCAAGCATCAAGTATTAATTGTTGGTTACTGACCACTGGTCTGCTGGAACTTGTCAACACACACTAGTATGGGCTTGCACGCGATGAACACAAACCAAATTTCAAATTACCCAACTAAAAAACCACCAGTAGCACTTGATGGTTTTGACTTATGATGAGGTGCATGAATTTCTACAATTGAGGTCAGCAATACCAATACCAGGGTAGGGCAGAGGTGGACGAAACTAAAAGGGTGGAAGTTGCACGATGATCAAAGTTATCCAAAACGCTAATGGAAAAGACATTTTGCAAGAGAAACAACACTGCATAACCTAGAAGCGAACTCCGAATCTAATAAGTGTTTGTTTGGGAGATTGATTTGGCATAAAATACTGGTCTGCTGGGACTTGTGAACACACACACTAGTATGGGCCTGAACGCGAACCAGATTTTTCTGGATCAATTACCAATAGTTATACTTGATTGATGCAACCAGAACCCCGAAGAAAAATGTGTAGCTCGAGCTCAGGAAAGAAGACGTAATTCCCCATGCGTCTAGATCCATCCAACACCAACATCAAGCAAACGAAATTCATGAACAGTGCAACAAATAAATGGAAAACCATGGGGACAAAACAAGATAAGAACCATCCATCCTCACCAAGCGACTGCAACTTGGCAAGGAGATGCCCTCGACTACAGACCATATTTCACCGAGTCAGTACTTGATGCAGCCTGAACTCTGACGAAAAAACGGGTAGAAGCTGCTGATGCACCTTGGGGTCAAGAAAGAAGACGTAATCCCCTCCCCGTGCATCCAGATAGGAGGTGCGGGAGAAGGAGAAGCGCCGAGATGGTGGCGGCTGAGGAGAGGGGGCGCCGGCGGAGGTCTGGAGGGGAGGACCGTCGGCGGAGATGGTGGCGGCGGCGGCTAGACCGACGCACCCATACGCAAAGAGATTTCTGCATTGCCTACCTACAAGATCCCGATCCACCAGATCTCTGTCATATGCATCACGAAGAAGAGCACCTAAACCCTAAATCCGTGCAAAGCATGGCAGATTCTCCCGGCCTAATTAAGCAGTTGAGAGAGGGACGGGATGGAGCTGCCTAGGTGCGAACCTGACTCCTGGAGGTAGCGGAAGACGAGGAAGTTGAGCTCTTCCGAGGTGAGCGCTCCCATCGTCGGCTGCCGCGACGCGACGCGACCACGCCGGCGGCGGTCTTGGGGGTCAGGAAGAAGGAAGCGAAAGCGATATGTCTTGGGAGTGGGACCACGCCGACCGGTTGACTTTTTATCACACTGACGAGGGAGGGGAGGCGACCCCTGTACGACGCGGTCGTCGCCGCCTTTGCTTGCGTCAATCACGGCGTCGACGACCGCGCGCACGTTCCTGCTGGCCCGGCCCAGGTAAACGTAGCTCTCCTTCTTCCTGTACTTTGTTTTTCTGTCTTTTCTTTTCTCAATATATTTTTCTATGAAAAATATGTTCAGATCTTAAATCGTTCAAAATTTGGAAACCGTTCAGATTTGAAAAAATATTCAAATGTGAAAATTGTTCAGGCCTCAAAAAATTGAAATTGTTCAGGCCTCAAAAAATTGTTCAGGCCCCTACTTACTTAAGGCCCCCACTTATTTTTGGACTGGGTCTGCCACTACATGGAGTCACGGTCCACACAAGCTGATGTGGGTTGGACCCGTGGGCTCAGCCCATTTTTCTAGTTTTTTTTGAAGGAATGGTCCCAAGGACCCGGCTTATTTACGCCACGTGTACATTTACGAAAGGACCTTAAACAAGAAAGAAATAACAACTAGGTCGTGAAATTTAACAAAGAACACCCTAAAAAATCACGAACGCGATCGAGTCCTTGCTTGACGTGACGACGAGCCTCGGGCGCGCCACTCCATCTCTCACCGGGGATGGGACCACTTGGTAGAGGAGGCACTCCGACCATGCTTAGGCTCGGGAAGACCCTCGCGAAGAGGAGAAAGGCGCTCTTGCGCGGCCATTGAAAGCACGAGGCCATCCATATGGCCATGGATAGCGATTGAAAGGCTTGCAGGATCCGCCGAAGGAGGCACAAGCTCGAAGCCTCCAAAGCCACCAAAGATCTCCAAAGCGACCGAGCCTTTCGCCTTTGCCTCCACGGCCACCAGAAGACTAGGGATGCATCAACGCATCGAGCAGAGGCGGCGGCTCTTGAAGGAGAGAGCGCCTTCGCCACTGGTCGCCTCTTCCCCGCCCACCTCCACGGCCAGAGGAGACAGAAGAGACCGGCGAGAAAGGCCACCACCCAGCCGCGCTCAGCCAAGTGGAAGACACCCGGCGCCTCAGATCCATGCATCACCAAGCCCACCATCTCAATCCCCCACCACGGCCGAGGGAGATGGAAGAGCACGGGATAACACCCGGAGGCCGTCTGACCTCTACTTTATTCTTTGGATGTGGTGGCAAGTCGTCGCGGGCTGCTCCAACCAGAGGAGCAAGAACGCAAGGAGGCGAACCCTAGAGCCTTGATCCGCCACCTCGATCTAGAGCTCCACATCCGGGCATAGAGCCCACAACCGCACAGCCCACTACAACTAACCCTACCAACTACGGTGCCTCTCCTGTCCAACTCCGACCGCTATTCCGGTGAGAGGACCAGAGGCTGCTCTGGCGCTGGCCAAGAAGAGAGGGAGGGCGAGAGCCAAGGGGGGGGGCATTTTTCTAGTTTTGTTTCAACTCCAAACCACACCATTTCATACCGCATTTGCAGTGAGGACGAACCACTCCGTTCTATTAGGCAACATGCAACCATTCCAACCAAATCGAGGAACCCATTGCATAATCCGCAACAAAAAAAGACCATCATGAGCCGCACCATTCTCAGCCTGAGGTACGCCCACTTCTTCCATTCGCTCATGGATTCTCGGTTCATTTCTTGCTAGCTTAATTCCACAAGAAAGTGCTAGTACAAAGCAAATCCACTCTATCGAGAAACTCATCGTGTTGGAATTTGGTGAGTTTTGGGCTGTTGCCCCATTAGATAAATTCTGAAATTCTCTTTGGCCCACTTGTATATGGCAGCATGTGGCTGTGCTAGTGGTACTAAAGTTTAGTCCCGCGTTGCTAGTTGAAGGGGAGTTGGACCACCTTATATAGTAGAGTGTTGCACCACTCACTAAGGTGTGATAAGAAGAGTAGCCCTTGCGCACTCCTCCTCCGACGCCGCCCGACGCGCGCGCGCCGTGGGTTGCAGAAATCTTGCGGAGCCGAGCTTTATTTTGCTGGTTGGGAAAACTGATTATGAATCATTAACGAACGCGTTAATGGCAGCCGTTTCCAGTTTTTATGGACGTGGACTGTTACCGACTCGGACGTGGGCTGAGCCCCACGATCTTCCTAACCTGCATTATATAAGCGTCTGCGCTAAACCTAATCGGTGAATCAATTCACACACACGCCTACCCTCCAGAACCTTGCGTCGCCGCTTTCGTCTTTCCCATCCCGGCTTGCGGCGTGCACCGCAGATCGGGATAGTAGGCCTTCGGAACTCTGCCTCTCGTGAACCTGTACGGGTGAGGGGCGATCGGGTTTTTGGGGAGCGCTCAAACACGACTACTGGCAACCACGACGTCGTCCAACGACGAGTTCCCAAACGACGACTTCTTCCCGGACGTCAGCGACCTCTTCGGCAACCTCTACATGGGCGACAGCTCTGCTGCTACTACCGCCGCGGCTACTGCCTCAACTGCAACATATGTGATCTCAATCTCTCTTTTTCGAATTTTGCTAGAGTTTTTAGGTCTAGCGTTTGGCGTAGATGTGATAGGTTTATCTTGTATAGATGTAATATGTTCATCTACTTTGTTTATCTGCATGATTGGTTTTAGTACCGTTTGTATGATCATGCTTTATCAGTTTATTATTCGGATTAAATCATATGGATTATTGCTTATATTTCCAACAATCCAAAAACTGTTCAGATGAATTGTAGGTATATATCAGGTCGATTTGAGGTGTTCTTAAATATCTTAGCATAGAATTTATAGTTGAACTCATATGTTGATAGATGTTTCTAGAGTGCATTGACATAAGTTGTCAGCATGCCTACGTGGATATATAATGGATTATCTGAGCCTATAGTTTATTGCAGCATCAACTATGTGCCCTGTTGTTTAATGTGCTTGAATGCATCTGCACACTAGCTTAGTCTTCACATTTTAAAAACTATCAGACCCGGCGTGAGCTGCTGCAACGCATCAGGAGTATGTATATGTATACATATATTATTACAGAGTTTTCGCAAAAGAAATATCATTACAGAGTTTTATCAAACATATTAAGTCTTGTTTATGATATTAACCAGTTTAACAGCGAAAAAGGAAAGCCTAAACGTGCAACGGATCCATGGAGCAACTCAGGAAGTGTTTGAAGTCTGACGATACTGAGGAAGGCATATACACTAGAACTTCGTCCTGAGCCTGCAAGCGACCGGTGCCACGGCCTGCTGACATGAGCCAAACGTTCGCCGTGGATACGGCCTAGCAATGTGCAGTGCTATTCAAAATAGCATATGCGCTGGGCATGCAAGAATATTGCTATGTCAGAGTAACACACATTCAGATAGCCGGTATACCAGATTTATTTCAAATATAGTCACAACTTTGGTTCAGATACCGAGTATAACTAGCACATTCAAATAATATAGCCCAACTTTGGTTCAGAAAAACAAAGGTATCTGTAGCTGCAGCTCCAGCAACACTGACCCACTAACTTCACAGATTCACATAGATGAGACGCTTAATACCTATTAATATTTATTACAGTACTAAATAGGATAGTCTTCTGATAGAGATCAGAAAATGCAGGCTTCCTCCAAGTCACGCCGACAAGACTTTACTTAACTAGCAGCATGCCTCATCACACTATCACCGTGATCGCCCGCACACAAGTCTAATTACTCTTCATCCCCCTAAATCAAGACAACCGAGATTCAAATGTGAGAAAAGATTCAAACACAAGAAAAAGGCGTCAGTTTGCTAACTTTGCTTATGAGAGTAGCTAGCAGTATTCAGTACAAACCTTAAGTTTTCCTTGATGAGCTTGTGGACGCCTCAGCCGCTTGTCGCGGCGTATTCGGGTCTTGGACCGGATTCACTGGGGTTTCAGTTGATTGCTACTCAAAGTCTTCATCATACTCATCACCAGACGCGTCATCGTAAGCATCAACCCGGTAGCGAAGGACCCCTCCTATCCCACCAAAGGACCCGCAGAACTGAGATCCTTCCTCCGACTTGTCCGTGATAAACTCCAGCCTGCAACCAAACTGCCGATAGTTTTCGGCAAACCACTCCACTAGCAAGGTCTTGTCAACCACCTCCAGCTCTGCAGATGTTGCCTTGTCTACAAAGTTGTCACGATCTGCCTCCTGTGCCTTGTTGAAGTGCTTCACCATAGTTTCCCCAGTGGCAGAATTCTTCAGGATATACCGATTGATATCCAGATTTTCCCACACGATCAGCGTCTCAACTGCACCCATTTCAAGGGCAGCCATGGCGTCATCCACGCCGAAAACATACTTCCCTGTGTCTCGGCGTACCTCCTCAAAGAACCTCCCGGTCAGCTTCTTTTCCTTTATGAGCCTGACATTTGAGAGCACTTCAGCAGACATATCGATGGCCTGGTTGAATCCGTTCTCTCCACCATAACTGACGTCGACCACATTCAGTATCTTGGCTGCCAAGCGCTGATCAAACATGCCAGATTGGCCCAATTCAGTCTTGAAGTCAGCGGATCCAGCTAGGATGAGTCCAGAAACATTTGGCCGGTTAGTGGCAGGATCGATGAAGAACTGTGTAGCGAGCTCGGCTGTTCTACGCACGTAATTGTGTCGCTTCTCGTCGCGCAGACGTCCGAAGCGAGGCGCCGACTGCCCTCCTCGTCCATGCTTCTTCGGCAGATCGACTGAGAACTTGTGAAGAACCTCTCTGGTGTTCCCAATCAGAGTTCCAAAGAGTGTTCCATTGCCGTCCATGACGATGAACCCGAACTTATCATTAGACTCAAGCAGCTCACTCAGCGGCTCTGTGTGGAACCTGTTGTCGCAGAGATACATGGAGGCGTTAATCGGCCTGAACGGCTCGAAGTCGAGGCTGACCATCTTTTCTTTGCCCTCGTCGGCGACGATGGTTCCGGTGTAGAGCACCAGTCCGTTGCGAGGGACTCGGCCGTAGAGCTTCAGCTTCTGCTGAGCAGAGGTGATCGCGGCCATGACAGACTGCCTGTTGGCCCTGCTCTTGATGTTGGAGGCGGTTCCATATTCAGCACCCAACATCTTGGTGACTCGACAGAGCTCATCACCAGGCGGTATGATGAGCGAGATGATGCTTGTCCCATTGCCACGGGCTGCATCTAGTCATTTGATCAGCTTCTTAAGTTTCAACATCTCGATGTTGTAGTCCATGCCATGCCCGTCTGCCATCTTGGTTGTGGTCACCTATAAGGTCAGAACAACCAAAGTCAGGAATTAAAACTCATCAAAAAAAATTCAGGAATTAAAATGCTTATTGATAGGATCTGTCTATACTCTAGAGAGCTGCATAAGGAGCAGAAGTGGGGATAAATAAATAATTAAAACACCATATAGATAGGAAACTTAACATTCATTCTCAACAGAAGGAACACATGCGGGGCCATGACAGGAAAGCAGGAAAATCCAAGTTAATGGACTTGTTACAATGCCAAGAAATAATTTAAAATTATTATTATTATGAATACATATGCATAGCCTGCATAATGAATGAGAAGTATACATGCATGGACCCAAATATATTCAATGCAAGGCTGTTCCTATGTCCCAAAATATAATATGTCTAAGGATTAGTCAAAAGTCAACATTTTCTAAGTTTGATCAAGTTTATACACAAAAGTAATCAATATCAATAGATTCGACGTAAAGTATGTTTTACTAATTAGATGTAGATATTTAAAAAAAAAATTTGGTCAAAGCAGTTTGTAAGGTTTGACTTTTGACTATATTTTAGGACGGAGGGAGTACAACTTTTTAAGAGATAATGCATTAGGGTCATACCCCCTCTGTTTTTATTTAGTTTGTGTTCTAGGTTTAGTCAAAGTCATCAAACTTCTAAAAGTTTGACAAAGAATTTAAGAAAATACAATTAGATTTTATATGTAGATGCGGATATTTTTCTGTAGATGTTTGGCCGAACTTTATGAAGTTTAACTTTGGCTAAACCCAGAAAACGAGACGAATAAAACCAGAGAGAGTAATCTGTGAAGTCTTATTATATCTCCTAGATAACATGCTAAAAGACAATTGCATTATTGTGGAAGGAGTAAGTCAAAAGTTAATTACGATGGCACCAAATACAAAATAATCTACTTTATTTTTTCATCGATTAGAACATGGCGCAGAATTAATGTTGATGAGACCACTAGTTATTATTATCGATCACCATACAAATTAAGGTTAGAGGCACTAGATTATTTTGATCAGATAGGAGATCGAGCAGTGTTGAAGGTAAAAAGAATCGTCTTAAAAACACGCAGATCCTCACACAAATACTTTAGAACAAATTAACAACCAACCTAGCTAGAAAAGGAAAAAGATTGTGGATTTACGAATAATACAAATGCAGGAGCAGATGACAATTAGGAGTGTCGCCGAGTTGATAACCACTAGTAGATATATACGAATTGTACAGTACTACGTACCTAGCTAGAGATCGATAGCGGAAGAGCGACGATCGATCACGAAATTTACAGGCGCGCGGCTGGAGCCTGGAGGTGGTGGCTAGCTAGGGTTCAAATCTGGGGCGCCGAGCTAGCTTATATGGGATCGTCTGGGCACAGGGGAGGAGACAGCAGACAGCGCCCGAGATCGAGTCCGCACGATCGGGATCCGACGGTGCATGAGGCGTTTTTGTGTAGTATTCTTTTCCAACCCGTTGAAGAACAGCTAGCCGCTTCCTTGGCCCGCAAGGACACCGTACCACCATCTGAAATTCTTCTCAATCGTGCCGTCAACAATAAGGACGCGTACGCGAATTCTTCTGGTGCCGTGGCTGCCAAGTTGTTATTCTTCATTCAGAACTATATATACGTACGTGCTAGCAGTGCTTTGCTTCTGTCCCTCCCCTTCTTTCAAACTTTGACAAATAAAAACTCGATACCGATTGTTTAGAGGACCGTGTGAACCCATTCAAAGTCTATACGATCGTATAGTCACCGTATACGTATACTCATGTGCCTGTGTAAGGTGAAAATCGGAAGTTATATTTTAATCGGAAGTTTATGTATACTCATGTGCATGCGTAGGGTTTAGGGTTTAGGATCAGACGACCGAAACGTGGATTATACCCGGTTCGACCGAGTACACATAAACTATCTGGAAAGACTCTTGGCAAACTATGGTGTATACACATCTAGTTTATTCTACCGCTACTCTTTCATATCATAGTTTGCTAGCAATTTTTCCTCGAACATGGTAGAGTAAATGTACCATGAGGATTAAAATGTTTGCTTGGTTACTCTGTGACAGGTTGAATACCAGAGAAATCTCATATGTAGAAATTGCAATGTCACACACATTTTTCATGTGAATTGTGCCATACTCAAGTTGTTGAAGGTTGGCAACATCTTTTCTTTCATTGTAATTTCGGTTCCAGAGTTTGGTCATACTTGCATATTAACTCGGGTCAATGTGATACTATAGACTGGACTTCAGTAAGCCTTTCCTATTTTAGGTCATCATCACTGCTTAATGGCACATTTAGAAATAGAGGGATGCAACTATTTTTTAGAAGATTAAGCCAACATTCAAATCTTGGAGGGTCCTTTTGTCCATGATATCACCATGATATCAGTTAAAGAAGTAGCATGTGAACCTTTTGTCAAAATGGATTGACAATCTAGTGTAATTGTAATAGTTTAGTGTTTTCATTTGCTTTTTTTGTTTGTTGTAAATATTTGTTCTTAGTTGCTGGTTTTTAATAAATTACTTAGGGGTTTTCCATAGGTTTCATGGTAAAAGAATACTAGTATGCCTACCTCATGTAGAATCTATGTGTTTAAGTAGGCTTTAACCTTGAATGTTGTGTTTCAACCCCTCCCTTGGTCCGGACACATGTTCAAACACCCCCAAACCGATACAAATTGGGGGCGACTAGACAGTCTATCGGTGGCGTTCTTAATACGCCCTTGGGACGGAGAAATGGGTTGGCTGCAAATTCCGATTCAAAAGATATGGTTAATTTCAAAAGGCAAAATCGTTCTTAAGGAGTTATATTTTGTTTTGAAAGAAATCTAATGAAACTATAACCAGAAAAAAAGTGTGACGAATATGGCTAGTTGTGGTCAAAATAAAACCATAACTTATACTTATTTTGCACTGAAAACTTACCAGGTAAAAAAGGTTGCAGGTGATTATTCTTATTTCATAGTATACCTTCTTGAAATAGGCTTTATGCAATGCTATATTAATATACCAACCACGGATACACAATTGGGACCACTTCTAGGCACATAACACAAATCAAGCCCAAAAAAACCAAGAAATAGAAAAAAAAAGAGAAAACAAAGCCAACAACAGTGGCTCTACGAAAATGAAAATGACTCACAATTGTTGTGTACTCCGGAGAATGTCCACCACATTCCTAGCGCTCTAAAGCATCGTGTACCAAGCAGCACCTCCAAAAAGGAAAGCGACGAAAACGTTGTTGCTCAGAGTGGTCCTAGGATTTTCTCCGGTACGCTAAAGGAGGTGGGAAAGAAGTAGACCCGACGCCCTTCAGGAGGCCGGCGACACCCGTAGGCGTCACCGCATCAGTGTCTAGACGACAAGGATTTCTCTCGACCCCTAAAAAAACCAATCTCTCAGACGCTTCGTATTGCTCCACCAGACTCGTCGCCCACCAACACACCCCACAGCGGTCTTGTAGTCACCACTACCGTCTCACCATGACCCACAGTGCGAGGCTGGTAAGACCGAAAGGAAGGGCCTTCGACGAGGGTTGATGGTATAACAACACGCGGGAGGGAACAACCTCCACCGCTGGAGCGCGGTAGCCGACCAGATGTAGGTAGCAGTAGGGCATGTCAAACTATCTCTAACACCCTCCCATAATCACAACTTAGTCAAGTTGAGATTATACTTGAAAGCTTCAAAAGCTCGATATGGCAGTGGTTTTGTAAATCCATCAGCAACTTGATCTTTGGAAGAGATAAACCGAATTTCTATTTGTTTGCTCAACACTTGTTCTCCCACGAAGTGAAAATCTATCTCTATGTGCTTAGATCGTGTATGAAACACATGATTGGCTGATAAATATGTTGTTCCTAGATTATCACACCATAAACAGGGTGTTTGAGTCTGTGGTACTTTCAGTTCTTCAAGTAGAGATTGCACCCATATCATCTCAGTTGTGGCATTTGCTACTAATTTAACTCTGCCTCAGTGCTAGACCTTGAAACCGCGACTTGCTTTTTAGCACTCCAAGATATTAAGTTAGGGCCGAAGAAATGATCAGCACAACCGGCCTAGTCTCCATCTGAAAAAACCACTGACTAGTGTAGAGGAAGACTTTGTGAATGTTAGCCCAACAGTTATTGTACTTTTTACATACCCCAGAATACGTTTGGCTGCAGTCCAATGTACCGTAGTGGGAGCATGAAAATACTGACACACTTTATTTACTGCATAGGAAATATCAGGTCTTGTGAGTGTCAGATACTGTAGTGCACCTACCATACTCCTGCATTTTGTGCTATCTTCAGGGCCTAGCAAGACTCCTTCTAGAGCAGTGATCTTTTCTGAGGATGACAAAGGTGTAGAAGTACCTGTGCAGTGTGTCATATTAACTCGTGCAAGCACATCATGAGCATATTTCGTCTGATTCAAAACTAGACCATCATTTACTTTCTTCACTTCAGTTCCCAGAAAACAGTGAGAATCGCCAAGATCCTTGAGTGCAAACTCTTGACTTAAATCCTTCAGAAGAGCATTATTTGCAGCTTGAGAGGAGCTAGCAACTATAATATCATCCACATAGATAAGCATAAAATGGTGACATTGGATTTATGATATATGAATAATGATGTATCAGACTTTGAGGAAACAAAGCCAAACTCAATTAACTGTGAGCTCAACCGAGAGTACCATGTCCTGGGTGCTTGTTTCAGCCCATATAACGCCTTGTCAAGCTTGCATATGTAATTGAGTTTCTTACTATCTTCATACCCTGGTGGTTGTCTCATATAGACCTCATCACCCAGAACACCATGAAGAACACGTTCTTGACATCTAACTGTCGCAAACTCCATCCCCTAGAAACAGAAATTGCCAAGACAAGACGAACAATTGCAATTTAACAACAGGACTAAAGGTATCCTCATAGTCAATTCCATATTGTTGCTTAAATCCTTTAGCTACCAATCTAGCTTTATATCTGTCAATAGAACCATCTGCCTTACGCTTCTTTTATATATCCATCGACAATCAATAATATTTTGACCTTGATGTGGTGGAACTAACCTCCATGTTTTATTTTTTTGTGAGAGCATCAAATTACTCATTCATTGCCCCTTTCCAATTCTGATCCTCCAAGGCAGATTGTAGATTTGCAGTTTCATCACTAGTGATAGAGAGACACCATGGGATAGTGTCATCAGTATATTGTTTTGGTTTAGAAATACCTTGTGATGCACGTGTGGCAGGTTTTCTGGACTCGGCCACAGGTTGGTGCACAGCTGGGGAAGATGTAGAAGATCCGCCTGGAGAGGAACTGCGGCTGTCAGCCGCTCCCGTCGCGCCTATCGCTGACAAGGAGAGAGGCGTTGGAGCAGCGGATCCTATGGCCGTCTGTGCGGGTGAAGGAGAGGCAGGCGGACGCCATTGGTTATTCTTCAGGGCTCTTAGCCCCATTTTCATCTTGTCCGTAGTCGGACGTTGTATCATTTTCAAGTTTATTTGGATCTTTGTATTATGTATCCGTATTCTTGACTCATGGAGTCATTGTTGTATATATCTGTTTTGTGGGTTCCATCGAGGACTATTGTGTAATGATATTACTTTGTTTTCCACCCGCACGAAAGTGCCTGGTGGGCACCTTTGAATCGTTTCTATGCGGGCCGATTCTGAGGGTGTTACACACCGTGTGCCGGACGGTTACATGAGAATATTTGAGAGATAGAGATAGATACAAGTTGTAAACATCTAGGATTCTAAACTACCTCTAACAAGGCAAACCAGACCCTCCTGACCTAGCCGAGCCCACGTGGGCACGTGAAGCCCCGACGCAACACTGCAGCTAGGGTGCCACCATCACCACCAACCCAAGCACTAGAACCTACACATTCGTCCACCAGTGGATCCATGTAGATCCCCCCGCCAAGCAGCAGCGCCGACGCCCCCGTGCTCACCCGGAGCTACCGGACCGACGCCGGTCTAGGAATCCAAGATCCCCGCGAGGCATCAAAACGCAACTACAGCGCCCCATGTAACGAAGGGGAGGAAGGGTTAGCGGGGGATCGAAGCGCCTGCGGGTATCCAGGGTGCAATGACGACGACCACGGCGCCTCCATGACTCACGTCAACCGCGACCAACAGATCCCTGACGTCAACCGCGACCAAACCTTACTCGGCCGGCGGCGGCGGCAGAGGGGACGGGGATGGGAGGATGGGCCCGGCGAGATTAGGGTTGCCCTTGGTCGCCCGCCGGGGAGGGAGGGGGGCCGAGCCAGGAGTGTTTTTTTTTTTCGTTTCCCATAGTATACCCAGTTAAGAAAACGATATTGAGTCAATTAAGGCGATGCAGTCAACCGCGTGATGGAGTATTAGTGACAATGTGGAAAGCTGAATCAACGGGAGGCTATACCATACCATACCATATATCTCGAAAGGAAAGCCTCCCTCCCTCCCTCCCTCGCCCATAAATAACAACGAATCCCTACGCCCAGGTATCAATCAACCAAAAGATCGCCCCTGAATCAGAAACACATAATCTATCAGGCATGGAACCTGAAATCTCTTCGCATCCGATGAGCTCGCCGCCAAGAGCAGCGCCGCCGCACCACATGAACTGCGTGCAGCAGGTGTTGCTGACTAGCTCGATGTTCCTCTTCATGTTGGCCTTGGCCAGGTATTTCTGCAGCTCATCCGCGGGTTTCGCCATCAGCGCCGTCGTCCTGGTCTACTTCACCGCCATGATCCACCTTGAGCTCCTCAGGCAGCGCCGCCGGGGTAACCTCGATCAGGTACGTACGTTGATGAATCACAATCAAATCACATGATCCATCGATACGGAGGTGCCTTAGATCCATCAATTCCTTTTTTGCTTTTGGGTGCAGGCGATGCGGCTGCTGATGATGCTTGCGACCGGGATTACGTACGTCTCCGTGTCTACGGCGGCCCTCGTCTTCAAGCCTGATCGGCAGGACTTGCTCTACATTGCCATCTTCGTCTTCTTATGCGCGGCGTTGGCAATCCGGCTTGAAAACCACCGCATCATGGGACCTGAGGATGCAAAATATAAAGATGCATCGGACCTCGTTTAATTAGTCCAATCTAGTACTCCGTATTAGTAAAAACCCAGCTGGTACCTGTGAGTTGTGTGTGTTTGTGTTTTTGTTCTATATTTTGGAATGGAGGCGACATCTTTTTTTTCCCCCACAAAATTGAGCTATGAGCTGAGTTCATGTTCAGCGATAACACCTAGATGCAGATGGATATTTTCATAGTTCACGGTTCGTTGTACCCAAGCACGTCATTAGGGTTCAAAAATTGGTATACAATCATTTGGTACCATTCCATATACTTTTCACGGCACCGTGCTGCTCCTCTCGAGCAGCCCAGGCGGAACCCTAGGCGACCGTGCTAGCCGCGACCCACCTCGCCTCCTCCTGCCACCGGTGGAGGGTGTCATCGGGCAAATAAGCCCGTGCAGCATCGGCGACAGAGGGGCGTCCTTCTCGCTTGCCTTCTCCTCGCTAGTGCCTGTACCTGCTCTCCTCGCTAGGGCGGGGACCTGTCCTGGCCATGACGAGCGGGCGTGCATCGCGGCAACGCCTCCTCCCCTCTCGGCTACGGGGCGGCTTAGGTGGCACGGGCTCTAGGCGAGCTCGGCCCGAGCTCTGGCGGCGGCCATGGCGATCTGCTGGCGTAGCGGCGGCAGGGTCCGGGGCTGCTCGGGGCGCAGGTGTCCGACGACGGCGGCGACATGGTTGCGGCAGCGTGGCGGAGCGGATGGGGCCTGATCTAGGCCTGGCCGGTGGGCCGGGCCTGATCTGGGCCTGTTCCAGCCCTATTTGGCACTATTGATGCGTCCGGATGGCTCTCACCATGGGTGATGGAGGGAATTTCCCCTCCTCCAAGCCGCCAGGTGCCTCGGTTCCTACAAGTCCATGAGCCTTACCCGACCTTCTCATCAGCGACGCGATGTGGCGGTGGTTGGAGATTTGGCTAGAGCTCGTGGATGCCTGGGTGGCGGCCCCAAAAGGTGGACTGCACGGACGTCTCTTCGGCGAGTGTCGTGCTAGTGGTGGTGGTTCCTCCCCTTGGTCATGTGGATGGAGAGTTGAGGGCGATGGGAGGCTTTGGTGTTGGTGGCGCTTCAACGTCAGCAACTCCCAGATCGTTTGTCGGCATCCTATCCTATCTTGGGGACAACGGGCGTGGAAGACGCCAGGGAGCGGCTTGAAGATTTTTCCAAGCAAAAGCTCAGTGCCTTGGCACCATCGACGGCAATGCCTGTGGGTATCATTACCTTCTTGGGAGGGGGGGGGGGGCGCCGATGCGGCTACCTTCCATGCGACAGGGCTCCGGGTGAAAACCCTTGACCTTTGGTCTTGGCGGCGGCGCTCCGGATGGCAATGGGTACCCGTCACCCGTAAACCCGCCGGGTACCCGCATCAAATGGAGGAGGGTTTGGTTGGGAAAAAACCCATGGATCTCTTAATGGTAAAATCTGTGACCCAACGGGTCTGGCGGAGGCGAGTATGGAGGTACGAAACCCATACCCGTTAACCCGTAGACCCGCCATAGACAGGTAGAGCCACATGACATGTGCTTGTTAGACCTTTTAATTGTGATAAACTTGCTGGACATGTACTTTTATTGTAATATTTATACTTGTTATTGTTAATTGTGATGGACTTGTTAAATCCAACAAGGTGTTGTCAAAATTTTATACATAATATACAATTTGCTGTTAAATTTGTATGCTCTAGTTCACCTTGATGGGTACCCATCGGGTCACGAGTACCCATCACGGGGCGGGTCTGGTGGAGTTTAGGACCCGTCAGTGGGTATGGAGGCGGGTGGTGGTGGCGGGGAGAGGTGGCGGAGGCGGGTATGGAGGTCACAAACCCGCCTCCATACCCGGCGGGTGCCACCCGTAGGCGGCGTGGTGTGTCGTTACCCTCTTGGTGGCGTTGTCGTGGAGCCCTAGGTTAGCCCGGTATCGGTTCGTTGTCTTCGGGGACAAGTTTAGGTTTTTCCGTGTGTTTTTTTATTTATTTGGATCTGCTTTGTAAAAAGGGTCTCCTCTCCATCTTGTATCTGTTCTGTTCGGCCGATGTGGCTTTATTTATAAAGCGGGACGAAAGGCTAGTTAAAGAGCACGTCATTAGGGTTCAGAAATTGATCATATACAATCATTTTGGTATCATTACATATACTACTTTTCATGGCACTGTGTTACTCCTCTCGAGCAGCCCGGGTGGAACCCTAGGCGACCATGAAGGCCGTGATCCACCTCGCCTCCTCCTCCAGCCATCGCATGAGGGTGGCAGAGGGGTGTCCTTCCCGCTTGCCTTCTTCTCCTCGCTAGCTAGCGCATGTACCTGCTCTCTGCTCCAAATCTCGCGTGTGGCCTCCGCGCTCTGCTCCCGTGCAGCGTCAGATATCCCTTCCACGGTGGTTGCTCGCGTCGGCGTCGGCCTTCACAAAGCCTCGCATCCATCCCTGGTGAAGTGGATGATGGCGGATGTGCTTCTTATTTGGTCCTCGGCCGTCGACAGATTTTGACCGGGGAGGCCCTATGTCGTCTGGACCAGAACTAACCTGTCGGATGCCATCCTATTTAGGTGGGAACCTCGGTTGTTCATCCGCTCCTAGTCCTGGTGGCTTGGTTTCCGCTGAGTGGAAGAGGTCGTCACCCCAGTTTCGGCTATCCAAGGACCTTCGATTGTGCTTGGTCTCGGCGGCACAACGCCCTTTAGCTTCGCTGACGACACATTGGTGTTGTCGCTTGGTCTCGAATAACGGATGTCCTTCAACCGTGTTGGTGACGCTTCCTAGTGTGTTCTTGTCTGGTCTCCACGTATTCTTCGATCTATTCCTTTGGGATGCTTGCCTTCGGTGTTGAGGTTCTCACTAGAGATCCTCCCTGGCGGACGGCTTGAGATCCTCGAGGTGATGCCCCGGTTGTGATGTTGCTCCGATCCATGCCATAATGACTGTGACTTTATTCTGCATCATCCTTCAACCATGGCGTTGTCGCCCCGTTCTCGGCTATCCGACGCCCTTTGACTATGCTTGGTCTTGGTTCTACAGGTCCTTCGTTGTCGCCTGTTGCTCGCCTGGCCAAGTCCCGGTGGTCGTCCATTGAGATGCTAGCCTCCTAGGGGTTTCGGTTGGTGTCGGATGCTACCCTATCGGTGATGGGTGGACTTAGACATATACCCGACATGGGCCTGAGCCCATGATTCCTGCCCACGGTGACCTCTAACGATCACGGACCTGGAGGCATGCATCTAGAAGCTCTGAACCGACCTAGTCTCATTTGACCTGACCTGTGTGGGTGTAAGACTGATGTCTGGAGGGCCCAATTAACCACATAAAGCCTATTTGATGTCCGAAAATGCGTCCCTAAAGGATATTTGGTTCATGTAGGATTCAAAGAACATCCGAGGCCCGTTACGGCACTAGAGGCCTGTTACGGCACTAGAGGCCTGTTACGGCACTAGAGGCCCATTTTTCACCAGTGAAGAGATATTTGGCTTATGTAGGATTAAAACTTCAAAGAACATCAGAGGGCCAGAAATAGACATATGATAGTGATCCAACGGCCAGAAATGCGTAGGTCATGAGAGCGCTTCCTCTTGTCTCGGTTATAATATCCCTAATGATGAAATCTTAACCAGCCGACCATTCAGCATCATGTTTAGAGTAGCATAGATATTCCCTCTATTTGAAAATTAGGACCTCTACGACTCCAAAGATGAAAATAACGTTTTAAATGCTGGCATGAGAAGGATCTCAAGTTGTGAATCAAAGACCCCACTGACTTAGAGCAAACTACAAACTCGAAAACCTTTTAAGAAATAAATTATTTTCCAGTCTCATCATGAGCAACTTCCAAAATGCCGAGAGGGAAAAACTAACATTGAGTCACTACTAGAAAAATAACTATAGATAGTAGGTTGCATACCCTTGTGGCAGCAACATATGCGTGCTCAACGGGTGTATAGCAGTGTGGCACACTATATATAGCTACCCGTGGCGTAACTAGAAAAATGGTGCGTCACAAGTATATTTGGGCCGGACTGGCAGGGGTAGCCCTGCCATCAAGTAGCATGTGCAGCACACCTTCCGGGGTCGCTGCCCCGACATCTGTGGACTCGCGCCCGTGTATTGGGACTCCTCGTGTAGCCTACGAGATGGATGGGGTAGAGATGGTCGGAAAAGGATGGAGACGTTAGCACAGCCACCCAGAGGTGACCGTCCTCCACAGCCGTAGACCGTTGCCGACCAGACGCGGTAGCAGGGGCACACCCGGCCCTCTGGCCCGGCCATGCCCAAATTGGGCCTGTAAAGCCCCCGCCGCCACGCAGCTGCAAGAAGGCCACTGCCGCTACTACCCTCCCGATCATCCCGCCCTACCGTACCACCTACAGAGAGCACCGCCGCTGTGCTATGCCCGCTTCAAACCTAGATCAGGCCCAAAGGGCCTAGATCTGGGCCAGCCAAGCCCTACGGCCAGAGGTCGCTGCGCCGTCACGCTGCCCCGCCGGCCACAACTGGCACCACCACGTAGTCGCCGCGCCTCTAGAGCCCGAGCCGCCCGTCGGACGGGCACACAGCCGGGGGACGCCTCCCGCTGCTGCATGCCGTCCTCCACCACCGTACAGGCCCTGTAGATGGCACCGAAGCAGCTCCACTACAACACCACACCAATGTTGGTCATATGCCCTAGAGGCAATCATGTTTGATGATATTCCCTAAAGTATTCATAAAGTTATTAAGTTGTCTCTTGTGTGAATATCTGATATATATCATTGAAGATGTGATTTAGTTGTGGAACCATATATTCATGTTGTTCTTACAAGTTGTCCTTAGTCGTTGAGGTTGTGCTAGACACACAACTTAGACTAATGTGAAGTCGGCTTGATGACTCGGTTCCACTAGTCATGGGCATGGTGATGCTATTCCAACTTGTACGGACTCGGCTAAAGAGTTCAGCGAGTCAGACTGACCCACGGTTAAGATGCATTGAGCATGTTGTCATTTGCAATCTCATGCAATGGAATCCTTTGACCTGAGGTGATCGCATTATCTGAGTTGTGGATCACCAATTTAGGTTCTATCAAACATTATTCCGTAAATGGACAGTTATAAAGGTAGAGTTTGGGTTGGTTGTGAATCAAGCTGCGTGACATGGATTGCCAAGATGGGATTTGCCCCAGCGTAATGAATAGATATTCTCTGGGTCTCTCGTGTGATATGATTCAGAAGCATGGCCATGCGCTACTCGGTTAAGTGTTAACCGAGGAGTCGGACTAAGAGTTAGTCCAATGAATTGCATATCACAAGACGAGAAGAGAGTTTAGATATTAAAGGTATCAGCTTGACAAGGTATATCGTGTGGCAAAGGGACTTGGACGAAAGTCACATTGAAGGTTTGTCTTTTGGACTTTACGGCACTTGGGAGATGGAACGTCTTGCTAGAGACCGCTACCATCTATCGACTTGAGACCAAGTGTTCATCATAGTGAGTGAGACTCAAAGACATGACGGGATACTTGGAGGTGTAGCTCATGTCATGTCCATATGTACGTGTGCAAGGTCACACACTTAAGGATAAGGAGCCCATGTGGATGAGATCCATGTGATAGTTAGGCTATAGCCTAGATGGGCCTTAAGAGTTGACCCAACTAGGGACGTATATAAGTGGAGCAGCAAGGGATAATCCCTGCCTACTTTCTCCACTCCCAAATCGGGTTAGACAAGATCTAGTAGTCCCCTGTCCAAGATCCTTCTTGTACGTGTGGATACCAGTATAGGGTTCGCAGCATAGAAAACAAAAATTTTCCTATGATGTGAACTATGTACCAAGATCTATCTAATAGATACAAACAACGGGCGAATGTATATCCGTAGAGAACATACCCTTGAAGACCGACAAAGCTTAACGAGTTCGACTCGTGGTTGATGTAGACGATCTCTTGCCGATCCCAAGATCGAGAGGAAGTCCTAGCGCCCGCAAATCAGCAGCGCATCCGTGCTCGCACACACGTTCGAGGCACCGAGCAACCTCCGCCTCCTCGCTCCGCGATGCAGCGGAAGCACAACTCTTTCTTGCCGAATAGCCACCGGGAACATGTATCTCGCTAGTCCAAGACCATGGGGGATAAATTCTAGAGGGGGAGAGATATCCTTCAAGAGGAGGTGTGAGTGAGAAGTGAGGAGAGGGGTGCCTTTTATAGGAGAGAGGGGGACCCCAAGGGGGTGGCCGGCGCATGGGGGCTGCCCCCTTGCCCTCCCCTCTTCATGTGGGTGGACACTCCACTCACAAAAATCCATTCAAATCCCTCCACTCAAACATGCCATTAAATTTCCACCAAATTTAATAAATACTCTCATTAAATAAAACTCTTTTATTTTATTCATAATTTTGTCAATTACTTTAATGAAAAACATTCACAAATAACCCCTTGCTATAATTCTATTTCACATGCATAACCATTTTATGCAATTTCACCCGAAAACCTGTTTCGGTATCCAGTGAAATAAATTCCTGCGCTTGTTCATTCTTTCGGCATGAAACTTTTGCTCCAATTGGATGTCGGTGTCTCTTAAGTGTGTCACCCTACAGTTCATGAATAATGCGGACATGATCGAGACCCCTCTCGGATCAATAATCAGAAGGGGGATCTGGAGACCCATACTGACTCCCACGCATTCAACGATGACTTTCTTGTGATCGTCGGAACCTTTTACGCTAGTATCTTAATCACTTTGCTTTATGATATATTACATGTCCGAGATTCGATCATCGGTATCTCCATACCTAGTTTGATCTCGTTACTGACATCCACTCTTTTCTCGTTCCCGTGATATAACATTCTAGTGATCAAATCACTTGCGTGAAAGCTAACCAATATGATATCACCGAGAGGGCCCAGAGTATATCTATCCGTCATCGGGATGAACAAATTCCACTCTCGATCCATGGGCCTCAACATAACACTTTATCAGTTCTGAATCTATCTTTATAATCACCATGTTACGGTGTGACGTTTGATGTTATCAAGAAACTCTTCCGGTGTTAGTGATTGACATGATCTCATGGTCTAAGGATTAGGATCACTTCGTAAGTTGTTATAGCAATATAAACTCAATGACTTCGATCGTAATGCTATACTTCGGATAAATGTCCATCACACCATTACACTAATGTTGTGATCCCATTATTAACAACATCCAATGTCTATGATCAGGAAACCTTGATCATCTTGTTAATCAACGAGCTAGTTTATGAGAGAGGCATAACTAGGAACTTTCTGTTTGTTTATTAAACACACATGTATTACCGTTTCCGTATTAATACAATTATAGCATGCAAAATAAACATCTATCATATACTTGGAATACACATAATAAATACTTTATTATTGCCTCTCAGGACATATTCCCTTCAGTCTCCCACTTGCACTAGAGACAATAATTTAGTTACATAGTGATAAATCTAACACCCATTGAGTTTTGGTGTTGATCATGTTTTGCTCTAGGGAGAGTTTTAGTCAACGGATCTGCTACATTGAGATCCGTGTGTACTTTACAAATATTTATATCTCCATCCTTGACATGCTCGCGGATGGAGTGAAACCGGCGCTTAATATGCTTGGAATGCTTGTGAGACCTTGGCTCTTTGGCATTGGCAATGGCACCATTGTTATCACAATAGATCACCATTGGATCCAACGCGTTTGCAACCACTCCTAGTTCGGATATGAATTCCTTCATCCAAACTGCTTCCTGAGCCGCTTCCGAAGCAGCAACATATTCGGTCTCCGTTGTTGATCCCGCCACCACAGGTTGTTTGGAGCTCCTCCAACTAACCGCTCCGCCATTCATGAGAAATACGTATCCGGATTGAGACTTAGAGTCATCTGGATATGTGTCAAAGCTAGCATCAACATAACACTTAGCGACCAGCTCTTCTTCACCTCCGTATACAAGAAACATATCCTTAGTTCTTCGTAAGTACTTAAGGATATTTTTGACCGCTATCCAGTGTTCCGAACCTGGATCCGATTGGTACCTACTAGTCAAACTAATAGCATGTGCCACATCCGGTCTTGTACATAGCATGGCGTACATTATAGTGTTGGGATTCGTAGCATGAAAAAACAAAACTTTTCTACCGCATACAGACAAACAAGCCAAGATCTATCTACTAGATTGTAGCAACGAGTCGATGGAATAACTCACCCTCGAAGATTCCAAAGTGTTTAACGAGAACGGATTCTCGTGGGTGATGTAGTCGTACTCTTGCCGATCTCAAGATCGCGTAGACGATCCTTCCAAGGTTGCTAGCGGCTTTAGCAATCGGTCACACGCTCGTACTCTATGAAGAACTTCCTCTCCTTGTTCTAGCAAAAGGAGGTTGTAGCACTCTTCTCGTGATTCCGCAGACGACGGCGTGGTACCCAAGTAGAGGGAGATCTCGCAGGGCTTCGCCTTAAGCCGGAGCGAGTATGGTGGACTATGAGAGAGCCCTCGGTGATCTAGGGTTTAGAAGCACCAAGGAGGAGAGGCTAGGCCGATGTCTAGGGCAAGGGGATGCCCCAACTCGGCGGCTAGGGTTTAGCCCTAGGCGGCGGCAGAAGGTGGCGGCGCCGGCGGCTTGGAGCTAGGGTTTGCGGGGTGCAAGTTGTGTGTTTGGAGCCCCTCCTTATATAGGTGGAGGGGGCCGGCCAAGGGGAGGGGAGTTCCTCCCCAACTCGGCTTCCAAGGCCGGCGGTGGAGGGAGAGGGACTTCCTCCCCAAGTAGGTTTCCTACTCTCCCTCCACCAAACAAAATAGTCGTTTGACTTTTCAAATTGGCATTTGACTTTTCAAACTAGGATTTGATTTATCCCTTTATTTTGTTCAGCGATGACACCTAGTACATGATGCAACCATTCCAACTTGTTATGACACATTCATGTACCCTTCCCCTCCGGAGTGCCGGACATTCTGGAACCTTCTAGAACATTCCCGATGAAAACACCGGAACCATTCTCCACCCCCGAAACAGGACTTTACTTATATGAATCTTATTCTCCGGACCATTCCGGATCTCCTCGTGATATCCCGGATCCCATCGGAGACTCTGAACAACATTCGGTCTCTTACTCATCATTCCATAACTACTCAACAACATCGAATCCTTAAGTGTGTCTCCCTACGGTTCGTGAATTATGCGGACATGATCGAGACACTTCTTCGAACAATAACCAATAGAGGAATCTGGAAATTCATATGGCTCCCACATATTTCTACTATTACTTTGCGATCGAATGAACCACTTACATATGATACCAATTTCCCTTTGTCTCACGATAGTTTACTTATCCGAGGTTTTGATCGTCATCTCGCATACCTAGTTCAACCTCGTCTTGATAAGTACTTTTCTCGCCCTGATATGTGATCCCTTGTGAGCCAGTCACATTCTTGCAAGCTAATTGGATGACATTCCACTGAGAGGGCCCAGAGTATATCTATCTGTCATATGGATGGACAAATCCCACTCTTGATCCATGTGTCTCAACCAATACTTTCCGAACACTCAATGCCACCTTTATAGCCACCCAGTTACGGTGTGGTGTTTGATGTCATCAAAGCATCCTTCCGGTGAAGGTGATAAGCATGATCTCATGGTCGAAGGAATTAGGTTACTATGTATCAGAAAGAATATAGCAATTTGAACTATTAAAATGACTTGATCTTTATGCTACGCTTATCTATAGGAGAATTTCCATCATATCATTCTCCTAACGATATGATCTTGTTGTTAATAACATCTCAATGTTCATGATAGGGAAACCACGATCATTTATTAACCAACAAGCTAGTATTATGAAGAGGCTTCACTAGGGACTCTTTTTTTTAGGGTAAAACAGTAGGGCAAAAAACCCCACTGCAATTTTTATATATTAAATAGAGTTACAAAAGAATATTGACAAACATATTCCACCTCAGAAAAGAGGGATAACATTCTAATCAGCTATCTCCTGTCTAAATTGATTTCAATCCAATCCTTAAGGCCCTGATAATACTTCTTCTTAATTCTATAAAGGACCCATCTTAATTCCTGGGCTATAATGGCCTTCCAGATTTCCACCGACGCATGCTGATTGTTGAAAATTTCATTGTTTCTGCAAATCCAGATGCTCCAGGTTCCAAGTATCAGAATTTCCATGGCAAAAGGTACCTTGAGGTCTTTTTTAATACTGGCTAGAACTTCAAAGATGCTTTGATCAGCCACACAAGTATTAATGTTTCCTTGTTAATATTGATATAGCATGAATGTAAACATTTATCATAAACACAAAGATATAATAATAACTACATTCATTATTGCCTCTAGGGCATATCTCCAACAGTCTCCCACTTGCACTAGAGTCAACTAATCTAGATTACATGGTAATATACCGAACACCCATGGCAGTTTGGTGTTGGTCATGTTTTGCCCTCGGGAGAGGTTTAGTCAACGGATCTGCCACATTCAGATATGTGTGTACTTTGCAAATCTTTATGTCACCATCTTGGACATGTTCTCGAATAGCGTGAAAACGTAGCTTGATGTGCTTCAGCTTCTTGTGTGACCTTGGTTCTTGCACATTGGCTATGGCGCCCATGTTATCACAGTAGATAGACATTGGGTCCAGCGCACTTGGAACCACACCGAGCTCTGTAATGAACTCTTTCATCCATATAGCTTCTTGTGAAGCCTCCGAAGCAGCTATGTATTCCGATTCAGTTGAAGATCTCGCCACAACGCTTTGCTTTGCACTCCTCCAGCTAACTGTTGCACCATTCAAAGTAAATACATATCCAGATTGAGATTTAGAATCATCCGGATCGGTGTTCCAACTAGCATCGGTGTAACCATTAACAACGAGCTGTTCAACACCTCCATAAGAAAGAACCATATCCTTAGTCCTTCTCAAGTACTTAAGGATGTTTTGATCATACCCAATGATCCACTCTGGATCACTTTGATATCTGCTAGTCAAACTAACGACATATGCAATGTCGGGTCTAGTACATAGCATGGCATACATTAGAGATCCTATGGCTGAGGCATAGGAGTCTTACCATCCTTTCTCTATCTCCTGCCGTTCTTTGGACTTTGAGTTTTACTCAAGGTCGTACAGCAACATGGGCAAGAACCCTTTCTTGCTATCTTCCATTCCAAATCTCTTCAGAACTTTGTCCAAATATGTACTTTGTGACAATGATATTAGGCGTCTCGATCTATCTCTATAAATCTTTATGCCTAATATGTAAGCTGCTTCGCCAAGATCTTTCATTGAAAAACTATTATTCAAATATTCCTTGACTCTATTAAGAAGGTCTACATCATTCCCAATCAACAATATGTCATCTACATATAGTATTAAGAATGCTACAGAGCTCCCACTCACTTTCTTGTAAATACAAGCTTCTCCATAAGTTTGTATAAAACCAAAACTTTTGATTACCTTATCAAAACGTTGATTCCAACTTCGGGATGCTTGCTTCAATCCATATATGGACCATTGAAGTTTGCATACCTTGTTAGCATCCTTAGGATCGACAAAACCTTTGGGTTGCATCATATACAACTCTTCATCAATGTCTCCATTGAGGAACGCTGTTTTGACATCCATCTGACATATCTCATAATCATAATATGCAGCGATTGCTAACATAATCCTCACAGACTTTAGCTTCCATCGTGAGAAAGTCTCATCGTAGTCAACTCCTTGAATTTGTCGAAACCCTTTGCGGCGGCAAGTCGAGCTTTATAGACAGTAACATTACCATCGACATCTGCTTTCTTCTTGAAAATCCATTTGTTCTCGTGACCTTCGGCCATCCGGTAAGTCCACCAAAGTCCATACTTGGTTTTCGTACATGGATCCAATCTCGGATTTCATGGCTTCTTGCCATTTATTGGAATTTGGGCTCATCATCGCTTCCTCATATGTCGTAGGGTCATCGGTGTTATCCACCAACATGACACCCGTAGCGGGATCATACCAATCAGGAGTGGTACGAGTTCTCGTTGACCTGCGAGGCTCTGTAGCAACTACAACCGAAGTTTCATGCTCATCATCATTAGCTTCCTCTCTTATTGGTGCAGGCACCGGGAACTTCTTCGGTCTTTGTGCTACTCGCAGTTCGAGAGAAGGTTAAACAACCTCGTCGAGTTCTACTTTTCTTCCAAATACTTCTTTCGAGAGAAATTCCTTCTCTAGAAAGGATCCATTCTTGGCAACCTTGAAGATTTTGCCTTCGGATCTATGATAGAAGGTATACCCAATAGTTTCCTTTGGGTATCCTATGAAGACGCATTTTTCCGCTTTGGGTTCAAGCTTGTCCTATCAGAACTTCTTTACATAGGCTTCAACCCCAAACTTTAAGGAACGAAAATTTAGGTTTCTTCCCAAACCATAATTCATACGGTGTCGTTTCAACGGATTTAGATGGTGCCCTATTTAAAGTGAATGCGGTTGTTTCTAATGCATAACCCCAAAATGATAGCGGTAAATCTGTAAGTGACATCATAGAACGAACCATATCTAAGAGAGTTCGATTACGACGTTCGGATATACCATTACGTTGTGGTGTTCCCGGCGGTGTCAATTGTGAAAGTATTCCGCATTTCTTCAAATGCTCGCCAAACTCGTAGCTGAGATATTCACCTCCACGATCAGAACTTAGAAATTTAATCTTCTTGTTACGTTGATTCTCCACCTCACTTTGAAATTCCTTAAACTTCTCGAAAGTTTCAGACTTATGTTTCATGAAATAGATATACCCATATCTACTCAAGTCATCCGTGAAGGTAAGAACATAACGATAACCACCGCGTGATGCTACACTCATTGGACCACACACATCGGTATGTATGATTTCCAATAAGTCCGTAGCTCGCTCCATCATACCAGAAAATGGAGTCTTAGTCATTTTTCCCATCAGACATGCTTCGCATCTTTCAAGTGATTCAAGAAGTCCATCGGAATGGAGTTTCTTCATACGCTTCACTCCAATGTGACCAAGACGACAGTGCCACATATAGGTCAAGTTATCGCTCGATTTCAAACGTTTAGCTTCAATGTTATTAATATGTGTATTTCCACTATCGAGATTCAATAAGAATATACCATCTATCAAAGGTGCATGTGCATAAAACATATTACTCATATAAATCGAACAACCATTATTATCGGACTTAAACAAGTAACCGTCTCGCAATAAACAAGATCCCGATATAATGTTCATGCTTAACGCAGGCACCAAATAACAATTATTTAAGTATAAAACTAATCCCGATGGTAGATGAAGAGGTAGCTGCCGACCGCGATCACATCAACCTTTGATCCGTTTCCTACGCGCATCGTCACCTCGTTCTTCGCTAGCTTCCGTTTATTCTGCAAAGACTGTTTGAGTTACAAATATGAGCAACGAACCAGATCAAATACCCGTGCACTACTACGAGTACTAGTGAGATACACATCAATAACATGTATATCAGATATACCTTTCTTCTTGATGTTGTCGTTCTTCAAATCCACCAAGTACTTTGGGCAATTTCACTTCCAGTGACCTTCTCCCTTGCAGTAAAAGCACTCAGTATCAAGCTTAGGTCCAGCCTTGGTCTTCTTCGTCGGTGCGATAACTTTCTTACCACCCTTCTTGAAGTGTCCCTTTTGCTTAGACTTGCCTTTCTTGAATTTGGTGGTCTTATTGACCATCAACACTTGGTGCTCTTTCTTGATCTCCACTTCTGCAGATTTTAACATGGAGAAGAGTTCTGGCAACTTCTTGTTCATGCTTTGCATATTGTAGTTCATCACAAAGTTCTTGTAACTTGGTGGTAGTGATTGGAGGACACGGTAAACCCCCAAAGCATTAGGAATCACTATACCCAAGCTTTGGAGTTTGTTTGCGTGCCTAGAAATCTTAAGCACATGCTCACTGACAGCGCCCTCTTCCATCTTGCGCTTAAAGAACTTTTCGAAGCCTCATAGCTCTCAAGCGCCGTGAGTCTCAAATGTCAATTTGAGTTCACGACAATATCATGGGTCAATTCTCAAACCTTTTCTGAAGCTCCGATTCTAAACCATACAAGATAGCACACTGAACTGTGGAGTACTGAGTCTTCCGAGCGAGGTAAACGTTCTTTACTTCATCGGTAGCATCAGCTGCAGGCGGGTCACCCAGCGGTGCATCCAGCACATAGGTCAAATTACCAGCATTGAGGACAATCCTCAAATTGCGGAACCAATCCGCGAAGTTGCTTCCATTGTTTTTCAACTTTTCTTTCTCTAGGAACGCATTAAAATTGATGGTAGGGGCCGCCATTGATCTACAACATATTTGCAATAGTTTAGACTAAGTTTATGACAAATTGAGTTCTTATTAATAGTTAAATTAATCTAGGTGAAATCCCACTCAAAAAATATCCCTCACATTGTTTTAGTTATCACACGAACCAAATCCACCACATCAAAACCGATCATCACGAGAGTTGATGTAGCTTCAATGGCGAACAATCGACATGTTCATCATATCTACTATATGATTCATGCTTTACCTTTAGGTGATCCATGTTCCGAGCCCATGTCTGTACATGCTAGGCTCGTCAAGATCAAACCTTAGCTTCCGCATGAGCAAATCTGGCTTGCTCACGTTGTATACACTTGCATAATCTAACACACCCGATCATCATGTGGTGCTTCGAAACAACAAGCTTTAGCAACGGTGCTTACTAGGGATGAACACTTCAGAACTTGAAATTTATGTGCATGAGGGATCATCTTATAATGCTACCGTCATTAACTAAGCAATACAAGATGCATAAAGTATTAACATCACATGCATTTCATAATATGTGATATGATATGGCCTTTCTTCTTTGTGCTTCCGATCTCCATCTTCAAGCACGAACATGATCTCCATCATCACCGGCATTGCATCAAGGTCAATGGCGCTGCTCCATGGTTGTCGTCCACCGGCTCCAACTATTACAACTACTTTGAATAGACACGCGGGTCTTAACAGAATTTAAAGACAACCATATGGCTCCTACCGGTTGCCAACTTACAATAAGGAACATTGCATACATCAAATATAATCACAAGCATGGCCATATCACATCACAGCACACCCCTGCAAAACAAAGTTAGATGCCTCTAATTTCTTTGCATATTTTACGTGGTTTGGTGCTTTCAATAAGTGTCGATCTAACTTACGAACAAGAACCACAACGTTGATGTTTGAACTATCAAGTGCCCGTTGTAAATTGGATCTATACTATAATGGGAGAGACAGACACCCGCAAAGCCACTTATGCAATACAAGTTGCATGTTGAGCATGGAGCAAGTCTCATGAACGATGTCATGTAAGGTTAGCCCGGGCCGCTTCATCCCATCATACCGCAAGATGCAAAGTACACAAGAAGCAATTGATAATAAAAGCACCACCGCCCACAATGACCATTGTGTTCTACTCGTGCAACAGATCTACATATAGACACGGATCTGATACCACTGTTGGGGTTCGTAGCATGGAAAACAAAAATTTCTACCGCATAAAAACAAACAAGCCAAGATCTATCTACTAGATTGTAGCAACGAGTCGATGGAATAACTCACCCTCGAAGATTCCAAAGTGTTTAACGAGAGCGGATTCTCGTGGGTGATGTAGTCGTACTCTTGCCGATCTCAAGATTGTGTAGAAGATCCTTCCCAAGCGTTCGGCGCTTCCTTGATCGGTCACACGTTCGGTACTCGATGAAGACCTTCCTCTCCCTTGTTCCAGCAGGAAGCAGAGGTTGTAGCACTCTCCTCGCGATTCCGGCAGCACGACGACATGGTGACGGAAGTAGAGGGGAGATCTCGCAGGGCTTCGCCTTAAGCCGGAGCGAGTATGGTGGACTATGAGAGAGGCCTCGGTGATCTAGGGTTTAGACACACCAAGGCGAGAGGCTAGCCGGTGGCGGCTAGGGGTTAGGAGGTTCACCCCAACTCGGCGAGTTGGTGGTGGTGCCCTAGGCGGCCAAGCCAGGGCTGGTGGCGCCTGACGGCTTAGGGTTAGGTTAGGGTTGAGGTGTGAGAGGTGTAGGCTAGGGGCACCCTGCCTCCTTATATAGGTGGAGGGCGCCGGGAGGAGGGAGTCCTCCCCCAACTCGGCCTCCTTGGCCGGCGGTGGAGGGAGGAGGACTTCCTCCCCAAGTAGGTTTCCTACTCTCCCTCCACCAAGCAAACTTGCCGTTTGACTTTTCAAATTGGCGTTTGACTTTTCAAACTAGGATTTGATTTATTCCTTTATTTTGCTCAGACATGATACCTCGTACATGATGCAACCATTCCACATTGTTATGACACATTCATGTACCCTTCCCCTCCGGAGTGTCGGACCTTCCGGAACCTTCTAGAACATTCCCGATGAAAACACCGGAATCATTCCCCAACTCCGAAACAGGACTTTCCTTATATGAATCTTATTCTCCGGACCATTAGGATCTCCTCGTGATATCCGGATCCCATCCGAGACTCGAACAACATTGGGTCTCTTACTCATCATTCCATAACTACTCAACAACATCGAATCCTTAAGTGTGTCTCCTACGGTTCGTGAATTATGCGGACATGATCGAGACACTTCTCGAACAATAACCAATAGAGGAATCTGAAATTCATATGGCTCCACATATTTCTCGATTACTGCGATTGAATGAACCACTTACATACGATACCAATTTCCCTTTGTCTCACGATAGTTTACTTATCCAAGGTTTTGATCGTCGGTATCTCTACATACCTAGTTCAACCTCGTTACTGATAAGTACTTTTTTCTCGTTCCCGTGATATGTGATCCCTTGTGAACCAGTCACATGCTTGCATGCTAATTGGATGACATTCCACCGAGAGGGCCCAGAGTATATCTATCTGTCATATGGATGGACGAATCCCACTCTTGATCCATGTGCCTCAACCCATACTTTCCGAACACTCAATGCCACCTTTATAGCCACCCAGTTACGGTGTGGTGTTTGATGTCATCAAAGCATCCTTCCGGTGATGGTGATTTAACATGATCTCATGGTCGAAGGAATTAGGTTACTATGTATCAGAAAGCTTATAGCAAATGAAGTATATTAAATGACTTGATCTTTATGCTACGCTTATCTATAGGAGTATGTCCATCACATCATTCTCCTAATGATATGACCCTGTTGTTAATAACATCTCTATGTTCATGATCAGGAAACCATGATCATATATTAACCAACAAGCTAGTTTAACAAGAGGCTTTACTAGGGACTCTTTTAAGTTTACAAATCACACAAGTATTAATGTTTCCGATTAATACAATTATAGTATGGTATGTAAACATTTATCATAAGTATGAAGATATGATAATAACCACTTTATTATTTCCTCTTGGGCATATCTCCAACAAATATCTTCGTCTTAAGGGGTATTTTCATTTTCCAAATTTTACTATTATCATCATCGACCGGGATATCCGGTTGGATCAAGGCTTTATATAGTGAGCCAATAGAAAATTTACCACTTTCTAATAATTTCCATTTGAACACATTGACACCGTCCGACAATTGTATTATGGATAATCGTAATAATAGATTGTTCCAAGATACCAGTCTAGGACCGATGAGACTTCTTCTGAAAGACATATTAGGAGGATAATCTTCCATCACTTGGAAATTGTATCCCCTTTGTGTCTAACAATCGAATATAGAGTTGTATATTGTTCGCGAAGAGTAGTTTGGCCCAGCCACTTATCTTCTCAAAACATAATCTGTGATCCATCCTTAATCTCGAAAGCACTAAAACGAAAGAAATGTTTCTTGGTGGCCATAAGACCCGCACAAAAATATGAATCCCCGGATTTCCAAACCACTTGAGGCACAACTTTGGACCCCACATATTTCCTCCATAACATGGTCTGCCAAACACCATCTTCTGTAAGTAGTTTAAAAAGCCATTTGCCCAAGAGTGCGGTGTTTTTGACTTGCAAATCGTATATGCCTAGTCCACCAAACTCCTTCGGGCGGCAAACCACATTCCATCTGCCCAGTCGATATTTCTTTTTCTCGCTATCCTCTTGCCAAAGAATCTTGAACGGAAATAATCCAGTTTGTTCAAGACCCCTTTTGGTAATTGGAAGAACGAAATCATATACAGTACCATATTAGTGAGTACTGAATTTATGAGTACTAGTCTTTCACCAAGGGATAGCAATTTTCCTTTCCAACTATTAAGACATTTTTGTAGCCTTTTCTCAACAAGTTTTCATTCAGCAATTGTGAAACGCCGATAATGGATCGGTATTCCCAAATAATTGATTGAAAACTGACCCTGACCATATCCGAAAAGTTCAACATATAGGTGGGACTCGTTTTGGGCCTCGCCAAAACAATACAAGTCACTCTTATGAAAGTAAAAAAAAAAGTAAAAAAAAAAAGAAATATGGTTATTTGTGGTGAAAGTAAAAAAAGTAACTAATATGGCCCTGACCATATACTTGTTATTTTTTCGCCATGGGCAAGGATGCAGTGCTCCATGCGGGGTACACGATGTGTCAAACGCCTATTTTCCATGCAAAATTATATGGTCAATTTCAGATATTCAACTCAAACTAGTATGCATACCTCATATAGAATCTATGCTTTTAATTAGGCCTTCAATGATGTATGCTCTGTTTCAACAACTCCTGTCCGGATAAGGTGTTGAGACACCCCCAAACAGATACAATTTTGGGGCGAGTGTACAGTCGTCTATGGGGGGAGGGAGTGGGACGTCCTTATAAGATGCAAATAGGCGTGATGGTTAACTGTAAATTGTGATTCAAAATATATGGTTAATTTCAAACGGTAAACTCTTTCTTAAGGATTTTATTTCTTTGTAGAAATAAGTTGAAACCATAACCAGAAATAATAGTGACTAATATGGCTAGTTGTGGTCAAAATAAGAACATAACCGATAAAAAAATGTGTACTCCCTTCGTCCCGGTTTAAAGGACACAATTTGCAAACCATGCAATTTCAAAATATTTAAACATAAAAGTATTTAATCTCTGTAATTAGTCCGATTTGAAAAGAACAAAATGCTTTCATACATATGTGTGAATAAATATGAACGCTTTGCATGGGACGTGAAACGATTTTGTTGTCTCTTCTTTTCCTCACGCATGTTCTTCTCTATACTATAAAATGAACCAATTAGATAACACCTATAGGCCCAAAGAATTGCAAATTATGTCATTTAAACCGGGATACTTATTTTGCATGGAATACTTAATTAAATGGTCAAAAAAATTGCAGGTAATTATTCTTATTTCATACTATACGCAATTAAGAAAATACATAAAAGATATTTAGTCAATTAAGGCGATGCGGTCAACCGACTTAATGTGGGAGAGAAAAAAAGGTAAGTGATGATAGGAAAGCTGAATTAACGCGGGGACTATACCATATCTGAAAAGCCAAGTGCATCCCTCGTCCATAAATAACAACCAATCCCTACGTCCAGGTATCAATCAAACACAAAAAGATCGACCCTAATCAGCCATGGAGACTGAAATTTTTTCCCCTCCGACGAGCTCGCCGCCGAGAACATCCGACCGGAACATGAACGGCGTGCAGCAGGTGTTGCTGACTAGCTCGATGTTCCTTTTCATGCTGGCCTTGGCCAGGTATTTCTGCAGGTCATCCGTGGGTTTAGCCATCAGCGCCGCCGTCCTGGTCTACTTCACCGCCATGATCCACCTTGAGCTCCTCAGCCAGCGCCGCCGGGGCAACCTCGACCAGGTACGTACGTACGAGTATTCACAATTGAAGAAGAAGAAGAAGAAGAAGAAGAAGAAGAAGAAGAAGAAGAAGAAGAAGAAGAAGATCCATCGATCGAACCCAGAGGTGCCTTAAATTAATTACTCTTTCGGTTGCAGGTGATCAGGCCCCTGATGATGGTTGCGACCGGGATTACGTTCATCTCCGTGTCTGTGGCGGCCTTCGTCTTCCAGCCTGATCGGCGTGACTTGGGCAACATCGTCGTCTTCTCCATCTTATTCGCCGTGTTGACAATCCTCATTGAAAACCACCTCATGGGAAGTGAGGATGCAAAATATAAAGATGAGTCGGACCTAGTTTAGTCTAATCTAGTATTGTGTGGGCTTGTTTTGCTTGTCTAATCTAGATGAATCCAAGGATGCAAAAACCCTGGTATAAACTTGGGAGAGTAGTGTGTGCTCGTTTTATTTGTTCTATATAGCTCGAAGCTCATGTTCAGTGATACCACCTAGTTGCATACGACCGACATTTTCATAATTAACAGTTCGTAGTACCAAGAACGACATTATGTTTTAAAAACTGATATTTTTCTATAATTGTTTATGATATTGTTCCATGTATTTTTTGAGAGCTGAGAGATTCTAATCCAAAATAATATACACCCATAGTTTACCAAGGGCGCTGAAAAAAACGGTTAAGACCATAAGTCTTTGTATTTAACTGCTCGAATTTACGACATGAACTGGTATTGTGAGGGAGACCATCAGGCTATTGCGACGGCGGCAAAAAAATACAAATCTAGGGTTCTGTTCCCTTGTCCAGTGATGCTATCGGTCTACGACATGAACTGGTCTTGGGGCCTTGGAGGTGTGGCGGACCATGGTCCTTCGACGAGAGGGTTTTTATTTTTTTTGTTTTGCCTATTTTTCTTGTACCGGTGAGACGACGACTACATCTTGAAGTTAGAATACGATCCTACCCGCTTTATTGTCTCTTCGATGGTGCATCTAGCAGTGACAATGTTCGATTTTGTGTTCATTGCTGTGGTTTCAGGTCAGTCTCTTCCGATCTACTATTGTCATTATTTGCAATGGTTGCTGGTTAGGTGTGTTAGTCCTTTGAAATCTTAGCGGGACGACTTTTCATCCCTTTGCTACAACAAGCTCTTCTATGACATGCCCAGCTCCCGTGATGGAGGGACGTGGACGGTGACGTGTTGTTGGCTCGCGCTAGAGTTTTTAGTCGTCGCTAGATGGTTTATAGACCTATTTATAATTATTATTACTTCTAGTCCTCTTTGTACTGTTGTTGTTTAATTTTTAATAGATTGGTGTAATTTGTTTTTAAAAAACCTGTTCAAGTTTCGAGGAAAATTGAATCCAAAGTTTCCATACAACGCTAAGAAGATCCTAACGCGCATATGACAAAGCTTTGGCCCAGAACCTGAAGTACCCGTTCCTGATAGTTAGCTGATTTATACGTGAAGAAAAGAGTACCGTCTATCTGAATTTGCAATTGCATCATTTTTCCACAAGGCAAAATCCCAATTTCATGTAATGTGTTTTTCTTTAGTGGTCTGACGACCATCCTGAAAAAAGTTGAACTCAACTTTGTTCTCCTGCATCAAACACATTCACAAGAATATGCAGTGACATATAAACTCTGCGCTGTCAAATCAAGCAGGTTTTAAGGTGTCAAATTAAAAATAAGTAACCGCAAAAATGTTCTGAAATATATACAGTAAAAAGAATATTATAGATAAAGATCCATACAAAGCAATCAATCCGTATCATGGAAATCAGCAGCCCTCATGCGATCCGATCAAAACCTGCGCGCATGGAAAATGTTCTGAAATTTTTGTTCCCACTCTATGCTTGTTAGCATCCGGTCTAACTTTTTATAGGTGGGCCCAATTATATTGTCGTCCTGACAACATAATCTCCTGTAAGTTTAAACTCTCAATTATGACATTAAACATAATCGTCCATCTAGAATTATAATTACTGTTATTCTTTTCTAATGGACTACGGATAATATTAAAATCACCGTCCAACATCATTGGAGTTCCTGGGCTATCGCACATCCTGGCTAGTTCAGCTAGAAAAGCTGGTTTATGCTCCTCTTGGGCTGCACCGTAAACCACCACAAAAGACCATTCAAAACCATCCACTTTCGATTGAAGCTTTAGTTTAATCAAGAAATCTCCCGTGTCAACATCTTTGACAGTCAGAGATTCAATATTTATCCCTACTAGAATTCCACCTGATCTCCCGTGTGAAGGTAGGCAGAACCAAAAAAAATCATGCCCCGCCGATAGTCCTGTCAGGAAAGATGCGGAGAAGTTGGCTCCCCTGGTCTCGAGTAAAGCCACTATATCCAAATTCTGATCTCTAATGCTTTCTAATCCCCATATATATACTCTAGTACCAAACAAGGCCTTAGTGGTACCATCCCAAAAAAAGTTAAACTCAACCTTGGTCTCCTACATAAACGCATTCACAAGCATGATATATAAACTCTGTCCATTCAAATCAAGCAGGTTTTAAGGTTTCAAATTAAGAATAGGTAACCGAAAGTGTTCTTAAATTATTATTTTTTTGACAAAACACAATATATTAAACTAGTAAGCCGTCTTATTAAAATATTCGTGTCTTCATAGTTACCCTTGGGAGGAAAAGTGTTCTGAAATATATAGTAAAAAGAGTATCCCATATATAAAGATCCATACAAAGTAATCAATCCGTGCGATGGAAACCAGCGGCCCTGACGCGATCCGATCAAAACCTGCGCGCACGGAAATACGGAATAATTATGGGTCCGTATCAATTAATCACCCCATTCCTTCCATATATATATGAAGCAGCCACAGCATCTGCAGCCGGCCGTGACGCGATCGCGATCGCGATCCGATCATGGACTCCACCAAGCGCCGCCGCGTAGAGGAGGTCGACGACGATGCCGCCGACCGGCTGGGCGACCTGCCTGACAGCCTACTCCACGACGTGCTCTCCCGGCTCAGGCCCCCGCAGGTCGTGCAGACCAGCGTCTTGTCACGGCGATGGAGGCACATCTGGCGTGATGTTCTCGGAGCCATCGCCATCCTCGACGAACGGGAGTTCTCCGGCGAGTGGGAAAGCTTCGAGGACTTCGCCGACCACGCATTGTTGTCGATCCCACCGGAGAAGAACCTCGACGTCTTCTGGCTCAACCTGGTCAGCTCCAGCGCTAAGGGAACCTACAGCCCCGCGTTTGACATCTCCGACAGGTGGATCCGCCGCGGCCTCCGCCGCTGCCCAGCCGCCGTCGACATCCGCACCGTCCACGGCAACACCGTCTGCTGGAAGCCCAGGAATTCCAGGAATTCCCACTGCTCAATAGCTTGAAGACCTTGACCTTACAAGGATGTGATCTTGGAGACAACAAGTTTCAGGCGCTGACTCGCATCCTCCAAAACACACCTGCTCTGGAGAAACTTGGATTGCACCACTGCATGGTAACTACCATATATATTTCGTTGATATATTAACAGCTAGCTTGCTGATTCATATTTGGCTTTGCTCTAACTAATATAGGCACCTAACCTTGTTCATGAAACACAGTTTTCAGATCCTCCGGTCAAGAAAAGGAGGGGCCAGCAGCAACCTTCAAAAAGCCGAACCTCAACAACGTATGATTTTTGGTGTGAGAAGCTGAAAACAATAGAAATCAGGCGGCGGCGAGAAGATGAGACACGCTTGGCTTGTGCTTTGTCCAAAATCTCCCGAGAGAATCCATCCAGAGCAAAGGCTGCTGGTCAACACAGTCACTACAATTGTGTAGAAGGGAAAAGATTTGACTGGAATAATAAAAACAAGGAAGAACTCTCTGTGTTTATTGAAATACCAAACCACATCCAATGCCTGATTCAAGTTTATCATAATCATCCTGCAAGGGCATTATTTATGTTTTGCAATCGCATCAATCATTTGTTTTTGTAATGTTCTTGGGGGACTTTATTATGAAAAATGCTGCAGGCTGCCATCAATTTAACTACACCACCTAGTATTCCAAATGTGGTTGGTACTTATTGAGAGTGGTTAGAATGGCGGTAAAGCACACATCTATATGGGCGTGAGTGCCATATGTTGGTCTTTTTGTAATGAACATAATGATTTTTTCTCTAACATATCTAAATCTTTTTCTTGGTCCATCCACAAAAGCATGGCGTACGAAAAATCAAACCACATGGAATGCTGGATTCAACTTTATCACAATAATCTTGCAAGTGAATTATTTATATTTTGCAATGACATCAATCATTTGTTTTTGTCATGTTCTTTGGCGATTGCATATGGAGTTTGTGTAATAGATACCTAGATAGAATTAAATCTAGGGCATGCTCGGCCCCTCGGCAACCGAGTAGAGTTAGAGACAGAACTGTTAAAGGAGATCAGGTAGTCTGTGGCGACAGGCATGCGGGGCATCCGTGGACCATGGCAATTTTGACTATACACTGCCAAGCCTTAGATCGGCAAGCCGGCAAGGATAAAACACCGAAAAGAGAAAACAACAATAACACGTGGTATCGATGCAATGCTCAAACAACATGAATGATATATATGTCAAATGAAATGTATTGTATCAACCTAGGTTCAACATCGATTTAAATGGGTTCGAGATGCCCTGGACATGGCACTCCATCGAACCCACATGTACATAGGGGGTGACGATGTTCTTCTAGAATAACTAGGGTTCAAAGTTGTATACCAAAGCACGATTGTGTAGATCTCATTTTTCGAAACATTTTATATATTATTTGCATTTTTCAGATTTATAATGAATTAGTTATGAAATTCCCAATTTTTTAAGTCATTTATGGAATGTATGAAAATATTTATCTACTTGGTCCCACAAGTCATACTTTTATTCATTTAAGAAAATAATTTTAGAAAATAATTCATTTAAGATAGAAGGTGGAGACTCAACATAAAAGTAAGAATAAAGACCCTTCACAGAAGGAAGCAGGGATTTAAAGTTTCATAAAGAGCTTCCAAAAATTATGGTACTTATTAGCTTTCAGCTCTCATTGCTCCTATCATAAGCATCTTGAAGTGATTAAGGTTAAAGTGAAACAAATATGAAGTATATGTTTGACAAATCATAAGTTGGCAATCTCATGTTCCTTGAGTACGAGGGCCGTTCCTCATGCTACTCAACTTTAGTCATAAGCAAGTTCTTATCATAGAGAACCGCCAACGGGATACCCCTTGCCCCATGACACAGGAGCTATCCCATATCAAAATGACAAGGCAACAAACAATGACCATCTTAACGATCTTTTTATTTGCTATTTGCATAGGTTTTTATTGAGGATGCTTCACAGATTGCTCAATATGGTTATGCTACAAGTTTCCACCATGATTAGGCATGGCTTAGGCTAGCCGTCCAGGCGTTTCTCTAACACATATACAATACTCCATGGACTTACAAGCTCCCTTTTTATTTCACACCGCCGACATCCGTAAACAAAATAACATGATATCAACTGAATAAAAATAAGTGTAATGTTGAAAGCGTTCCCCATGACAGCATGGTTCTGCTAATTTCCAACTTATAAGTGCAAGTATATAACAACATAGATGACACAATGGTTGAAGCTTATTAGGTGCAAGAAAGTAAAGTGTGTCATCAAGTTTGTGAGAGCTTTAATCACTAATTTTCTCATAACAAGTTTAATTTGGAAGATAGATAAAACATGAATGTACTTGGAATGGTGTATTATGCATAGGAATTTATAGTAGACTCTTTGGAATAACTTGGTTTCTTGGAAGTTGGATGCATGAGTAGAGCTTACTCAGTACAAGTGGAGGCTAGTAAAAGACTGGGAGTGTAACACCCTCAGAATCGGACCTATGCAAGTTTGAGCGAAATTCACCAAACCCGCATAGAAACGATTCAAAGGTGCCCACCAGGCACTTTCGTGCGGGTGGAAAACGAAGTAATAACATTACACAACAGTCCTCGATGGGACCCACAGAACAGATATATATTACAGCGACTCAAAGAGTCAAGAATACAGATATAATATACAAGATCCAAATCACCTTGAAAACGGTAGAGCGTCCGACTACGGACAAGATGCAAATGGGGCTAAGAGCCCTGAAGAATAACCAATGGCGTCCATAACCCTGCCCAGGCCAAGCCGGAAGGGTAACCACTTCTTGACGTCGATCTCAAAACCTGCTTAAACAAAGGGGGTGCCGACAAAGGGCAAAGGAAAAAGAGGAGCGTCAGTACTGAGGCCAGTACACGGCGAGGCTAGAATTCGGCGGTCCTCGCCTACATAGGTATGGTGGACTGAAGCGGCAGCGGCAGCATGCACTAAACAAATTATAGAGACTCGATACAACTGGCGGTTATCAGAGAGGGGTAAGAATGACCTATCCGGATCCAACTCGAAACTAACACCAAACAAACCCATCCCGTGTTTCCCCTCGAGACCAAACGAGGAAGTCAACCGAACTCACACGGTTGGCAGTTTACTTATTCGCTTATCGTTGCAAGATTTACTAGTCGGTATAGATAATCGTCGATAAAGTAAGCGATGGGCACTTTTAGTTAACCATTCCGTTATAGTGGCAGTACTTACTAATCAGATACAGATAGCATGAGATAAACCCAATACCCAGCAGTTGTTGGTACTTTTATTCAGCCAATTCGTTGTAGTTGCAATACTTACTAGTCAGATACATTTGTCGCAAGCGACAACCAAACAAGCAATGGTGGGCAGTATTAATTAGCCATTCCGTTATAGTGAAGCTGATTACTAGTCATTATAAGTCAAATTTATAACAGTAAACTTTAGTTATGCTTGTCTATGATCGAGATCTTGTGCTCCAAGTCGTCCATATCCATGGACACGGCTTTGAGAAAGTTTTAACCCGGGGTGCACCAATAGCAACACACGCTCGATCAACCTCGGAAAAACCAAATCAAAACCCAACGAGGCTTTCACTGAACAATCACGATTGAAATATTTCAGGGCCACCCTTAAGTAGAATCCATAGAAGCTAATGACTCGAGACGGCCTCAAGGTTTGTGGGGCCGGTGATGGCTTGGGAACCGAAAGTGTGGCTGGGCTTGTCGCTACCACGTAACGGGTCACAATTCCTAAACAGACAGGTGCCCCTCGTAAATCAAATAAAGCGATAAAGCATGGCATAAGTACAGATCGTAAATAAAACCTCAAACTAGTTTGTGGCCCTAGAAATAAGACTGAATCAAGCTCGGCTCGGGGGTCCCATATACCTCCCGGATGTGGATAGCGCGCAAAATCAAGGAACAGTATCAAGTACTCGGGGTCTTACGGGACACAAGTGGGCGTTCGAAACCAAATATTATCTATCACCCACCGATGCCTCCGCTTATTCAATTTTAGTTGTTAAACAGAAATTAAAGTGACGATAAGTAAAACTATGATCATCTCCAACATCGACATGCGGCAATACATCGAAGCGTGGCATATGGCGACACACATCGACTGAGCAAGCAAGCGCGACGGCAAAGTCCAACTATCTACCAAACAACGGTAATAGGATGTGTCCAAGGCAATATAGGGCTGCACGGTATACCATGCGGAAACTAAAGCATCGCAACACGTATAGCAATAGATCAAGGAGGAATAAAGACTATAAAAGTAAGATAGGTAGAAAGGGAGATGCTACTTTGAAAACATTGTCGAAGGTTCAATCAAGATCGGTGCTCACATCAACTCAACGGTCTTATCCGCGAAGAAGCAAAACACTAGAAGAAACACCGGATGCACTATTTAATACACGGCAGAAGATCGGCATGATGCATGTATGATGTATGGCATGGCAAAGATGCGATGCAATTAGGTCATGTTAAGTGGAACCGGGGTCCCGACAATTAATATATGGTTCAAGTTGTTTAAACCCCCGCATATTAAATGTTGTTTAGCATGGCAAACGCTAGTACTGGTTCGCTACACAAGTTTAAATGAGGCCAATATGAGACTAGATGTGCCCGCATATGGGCCCCATATTTAATTATTAGGTGAATCGGCATAAGGCCCCCAAACCACATGACAAGATGCATGCAAGATGAATGACAATTTAATATGCAACAAATTGTTATCATGTTATGAAATAGGGTTCGATGAAAAGGGGTCACACATCTAGGGTTCTCGACGACCTTGGGGCTCCGGGGTTCGGGGTTGGTCTCGGGGTCCAGGGACGGCGAGGTTCGGATCTGGGGGTTCGTTCTCTCGTTCTCGGTACGGGGTAGTTCTTGGCGTTCCGGATCCGGACTTGGTTCGATGTCGGGGTTCATCGGATCTTCCGGGTCGGTGCCGTTCTTGTCGTCGCGCAGATCTTGTCGGGTCCCACGGTTGATCTTGCCGTCACGAGGATCTTGTCGGGACCGTGTACCGGGTCGGTCTTGGCGTTCACGAGGAGTACTTGTCGAGTCTCCTTGGTGCTCTTTCGATGATCTTGTCGTCGAGGGGAACTTGACGGGTCCGCGGCGAAGATCTTGTGGGTCCAGCGTCTCGGTATCCGGTAGGCGTACTCGTCGGCACGGGGTTCGGTTTTCGGTCCGGATCTTGGCGTCCTGCGATGAAGGGCTTGGCGGTTTCCGAGGTTCGGTGCCGAAGGTCGTTGGCGAGCTCGGGGTGCCCCAAAAGGGCCATAGGGTTCATGCGGTTCCCGGACATACACGAGCACACATACACGCACACGGGCAGCGGCCCACGGGTCGACGGGTCGGGCCATGCGAGGCGAGCAGGCGGGCCCGCGGCGAGGGACGCGGGTCGGCTCGGGCGCCAGCGGCGCTGCCACGGCCGAGGGAGGGCGCAGCGTCGTGGCTCGGAGAGGGGGTCGCCGCGGTGGCAGCTCCGGCGGGGTTCGCCGCGGCGACGGAGGTTGGGCGAGCTTCGGTGGGCGCGACGAGGCGGGCCGAGGAAGAGCGGAGGCAGCCGGGCGGCTCGAGGCGGTTGCAGGGAGCGCCGGGGCCGGAGAGAGCGAGGCCGGCCCGGGTCGAGGGAGCCGGCGGCGGGGTCGGGGCCTGCGAGGCGGCCGCGGCGGCGCGCAGCTGCTGGGCGGCAGGGAGGTGGCCCACGGCGAGCTCGACGTGGAGGGGCGGCGACGGCAAGGTGGGCCGGCGGAGGAAGTCCGGACCTGGCGCCAGCGAGGACGCTGGTGCGGAGGGTTGAGGCAGACGGCGAGGCTCGACGGACGCGGCCGCCGCAGCAGGGTTGCGGAGGAGGACGGGCGGAGCGTCTGGCGGCGCGGCCTGGGCGGCGCAGGCGCGGTGGTCGCTGAGGCCAAGGAGCTACGGTGGAGGGCGGCGGCAAGCAAGGTTGGGGGCGGTGGAGGTCTCGAGCGAGGGGCGGGCCGGGGGCGGAGCGGCCAGAGGAGGGAGACGAGGCGGAGGCGTGAGCGAGCGGAGAAGCAGGTGGCGGACGCGGTCACTGGGGCAGGAGGCGCCATGGGACTCGGGGAAGAAAAGAAAGCGTGGGGGAAGAGGAACAGGGACAGCGAGTGGGCCCGGGAGGAAGGGTGGGACCAGGGGCAGGCGGAACGCGGGCCAGGAGGCCGGGGGCGGTGGGTGGCTCGGTGGGGGCCGGGCGTCAGAGGTGGGATAGGCAGGCGTGTAGTGCGTGTGTAGAGCCAGGAAGGTGAGTGGGGGATGGTTGAGTGGCTGTGTGAGAGAGAGGAGAGAGAGGGGAGAGTGATGTGTCAGCGGATGGTTGGTGGGGGAGTTGGGCTGGGCTTATGTGGCGCATGGGGATTGGTGGGAGTGATGTGGAGGGTAGGTTGGGTAGGAATCTGGGTAGTCTTAGGATTTAGATGGGGCAGGTTGGACCGATTAATTTTCTGGTTGCTCGGGTCGGTTGGCTGCTCGACCGCCTTTACTAAAATAAATAAATCTTTTATTTAATTTAATTGGGCCGTTTGCAACCCGATAGCAACAAAACAAAAATTATTCCGGAGACCCGGTGTTTGACATTTGAATAGAGATGGGGCGTCTGGAAAACAATCGGGGTTTGCAAAAATAGTTTTATGCAAACTATGCATGATAATGACGATGCAATGCACAAATTCAACGCGATTTTCTAGTAGTGGTTTTGCGGGATGCCACAATTCGACACCACTAACAAGGGATCTCGCCCTCGAGATCCGCCTCAAGATACCGGAAGGAAGGTCGGCGTTCTCCGTCTTCTCGCTTGTGTAGATCCTCGCGACACCACTAACAAGAGTTCATCCTCCATCTTGAAATCAGCGACACCACCAACAAAGGGTCGTTGTTCCTGATCGTCGAGGAGCACTCCGGAAACAAAAGGTCAAGGTAGAGGTATCACAAATAAAGCCACCCCTAACTTCCGTTAAGAGGGAAAAATTACATGGATCCACGGTTCGGTGCAGAGCGAGCGAAGTAAGAGTCGGTAGGGTGATCAATCCATCCCGCCCAAACTATCAACTCTCCACATGGTTAGGGGAATCGGGTAGCTCAACCCGAGATTTAGACAAGATCTTCATAGGTGGTATCCGGAACAAAGGGATGATGCGGCAGGAATCGTATGAATGACACAATGATTAGGTTCGCGATGGTTCCATTGGCATGAACAACACATGCTCAAGGTATACTCCAACTTCACCAAAGCTCGTCCTTCTCATAAGTTTTTCAACGACACGATAACCAGAAGGAACACATATGGATAAGGAGCTCAAGAACAAGATCGGATGAAGGGCACAATGCAGCCGCAGAGATTGATGATCGTAGCACCTCTGCTACAAAAGGAAGAAAGCGAAGCCTCAAGGTGACGGAAAACCCAACCACGAATTCACGGACTCAAGAAATAGAAGAGCGGATTCAAAACACGAGAGATAAGAGGAGAATAGCAGAGGTAAGGAGTAAAACCAGACCTAACCGTAACTATCCAACCGATTTTGCAAAATAGTTTCGACACTCTACTTGCCGTTAGCTAGGTTATCCTGAAATTTGGACTTGTGGGGTATCGCAACTGCTGAGCTCTGATACCACTCTGTAACACCCTCAGAATCGGACCTATGCAAGTTTGAGCGAAATTCACCAAACCCGCATAGAAACGATTCAAAGGTGCCCACCAGGCACTTTCGTGCGGGTGGAAAACGAAGTAATAACATTACACAACAGTCCTCGATGGGACCCACAGAACAGATATATATAACAACGACTCAAAGAGTCAAGAATACGGATATAATATACAAGATCCAAATCACCTTGAAAACGGTAGAGCGTCCGACTACGGACAAGATGCAAATGGGGCTAAGAGCCCTGAAGAATAACCAATGGCGTCCATAACCCTGCCCAGGCCAAGCCGGAAGGGTAACCCTGCTAACGACGTCGATCTCAAAACCTGCTTAAACAAAGGGGGTGCCGACAAAGGGCAAAGGAAAAAGAGGAGCCAAGATCGAGGCCAAGACACGGAGGCTAGAATTCGCGGTCCTCGCCTACATAGGTATGGTGGATCAAGCGGCGAAAGATGCACTAAACAAATTATAGAGACTCGATACAACCGGTTATCGAGAGGTAAGAATGACCTATCCGGATCCAACCGAAACTAACACCAAACAAACCCATCCCGGTGTTTCCCTCGAGACCAAACGAGGAAGTCAACCGAGGAACTCACAGCTGGATTTACTTATTCGATTATCGCTATAAAGATTTACTAGTCGTATAGATAATCGTCGATAAAGTAAACATGGGCACTTTTAGTTAACCATTCCGTTATAGTGGCAAGATTTACTAATCGGATGATAGCATGAGATAAACCCAATACCCAGCAGTTGTTGGTACTTTTATTCACCCAATTCGTTGTATTGGCAATACTGACTAGTCAGAGACATTTGTCTCAAGCTACAACCAAACAAGCAATGGTGGGCAGTATTAATTAGCCATTCCGTTATAGTGAAGCTGATTACTAGTCATTATAAGTCAAATTTATAACAAACTTTAGTTATGCTTGTCTATGATCGAATCAGGCTCCAAGTCGTCCATATCCGCGACACGGCTTTGAAAGTTTTAACCCGGGGTGCACCAATAGCAACACACGCTCGATCAACCTCGAAAACCAAATCAAAACCCAACGAGGCTTTCACGATCGAACAATCACAGGATTCAGAAATATTTGAGGGGCCACCCTTAAGTAGAATCCAACAAGCTAGCCGACTCAGACGGCCTCAAGGTTTGTGGGGCCGTGATGACTTGGGAACCCGAAAGTGTGGCTGGGCTTGTCGCTACCACGAACGGGTCACAATTCCTAACAGACAAAGGTGCCCTCGCACAATCGTAAATAAAGCAAAGAAAGAGCATGGCATAAGTACAGATCGTAAATAAAACCTCAAACTAGTTTGTGGCCCTAAATAAGATGAATCAAGCTCGCTGGGGGTCCCATATACCTCCCGGATGTGGATAGCGCAAAATCAAGGAACAGTATCAAGTACTCGGGTCTTACGGACACAAGTGGGCGTTCGGAAACCAAATATTATCTATCACCCACCGATGCCTCTCGCTTATTCAATTTTAGTTGTTAAACAGAAATTAAAGTGACGATAAGTAAAACTATGATCATCTCCAACATCGACATGCGGCAATACATCAGAAGCTGTCGTGGCATATGGCGACACACATCAAGACTTGAGCAAGCAATCGCGACGCGCGCAAGTCCAACTATCTACCAAACAATGTAATAGGATGTGTCCAAGGCAATATAGGGCTGCACGGTATACCACAGTACGGAAACTAAAGCATCGCAATATACGTATAGCAATAGATCAACAGGAGGGAATAAAGACTATAAAAGTAAGATAGGTAGAAAGGGAGATGCTCGCCGAAAACATTGTCGAAGGTTCAACCAAGATCGGGCGGAGCTCACATCAACTCAACGGTCTTATCCGAAGAAGCAAAACACTAGAAGAAACACGGATGCACTATTTAATACACGGCGTAAGATCGGCATGATGCATGTATGATGTATGGCATGGCAAAGATGCGATGCAATTAGGTCATGTTAAGTGGAACCGGGTCCCACAATTAATATATGGTTCAAGTTGTTTAAACCCCTGATATTAAATGTTGTTTAGCATGGCAAACGCTAGTACCGGTTCGCTACACAAGTTTAAATGAGGCCAATATGAGACTAGATTTGCCCGCATATGGGCCCCATATTTAATTATTAGGTGAACCGGCATAAGGCCCCCAACCACATGAAAGCATGCATGCAAGGTGAATGACAATTTAATATGCAACAAATTGTTATCATGTTATGAAATAGGGTTCGATGAAAAGGGGTCACACATCTAGGGTTCTCGACGCACCTTGGGGCTCCGGGTTGGTCTCGGGTCCGTGGACGGCGAGGTTCGGATCCGGGGTTCGCTTCTCGTTCTCAGACGGGTAGTTCTTGGCGCCCGATCCGGACTTGGTTCGATGTCGGTTCATCGGATCTTCCGGTGCCGTTCTTGTCGCCGCCAGATCTTGTCGAGTCCCACGCTGATCTTGCCACGAGGATCTTGTCGGGACCGTACCGGTCGGTCTTGGCGTTCACGAGGGAGTACTTGTCGCCAGTGTCTCCTTGGTGCTCTTCGATGATCTTGTCGCCGAGGGAACTTGACGGTCCGGCGAAGATCTTGTGGGTCCAGCGTCTCGGTATCCGTGAGGCGTACTCGGCCGGCACGGGTTCGGTTACGGTCCGGATCTTGGCGTCCTGCGATGAAGGGCTTGGCGGTTTCAGAGGTTGTGCCGAAGGTCGCTATGGCTGCCCCAAAAGGCCATAGGGTTCACATGCGGTTCCAGGACACATACACGAGCACACACATACACGCACACGGGCGGCAATGGGCACGGGTCGGGGTCGGGCCATGCGAGGCCGGCCCGCGCGAGGGATTCGGCTGGCCACGGGGTCCTTAGGAGGGCAGTGGCCGGAGGAGGGGCAGCGTCGTGGCTCGGAGGGGTCGGCGTGGGTTCACGGGCGACGCTGGAGGTTGGGCGAGCTCGGGTGGGGCGACGAGGCGGCCGGAAGAGCGAGGCCGAGGCTGCTGGCCGAGGCGGTTGCGAGGCCGGGCCGGAGAGCGAGGCCCCGGGTCGAGGGAGGCATGGTCGGGGTCGAGGCGGCGGGCTGGCGCGTGAGCGCTGGGCGGGCGGCAGGAGGGCCCGACCAGCTCGACGCGGGAGGGCGGCGACGGCTGCGAGGTGGACCGCGTCGCTGGCGGAGGAAGTCCGGCGGCCTCGGGCGCCAGCGAGGACGCGGGTGCGGAGGGGGTTGAGGCAGACGGGACGGAGGCTCGGCGACGGACGCGGTCGCGGCCGCAGCAGGGGTTGCGGGAGGAGGACGGGCGGGAGCGTCTGGCGGCGGCACGGGCTCCTGGCGGCGGCGGTTGGGCGCGCTGGAGGTGGCAAGTGAGCTACGGAGGCGCGGCAAGCGGAGCAAGGTTGGGGGGGCGGTGGAGGTCTGAGCGAGGGAGGCACGGGGCGGAGCGCAGAGGAGGGAGGCAGGCGGAGGCGTGAGCGGAGCGAGAGGCGCGGCGGTCGCTGGGGGCTGTGAGGCCTTCATGGGACTCGGGAAGAAAAGAAAGCGTGGGGAAGAGGAACAGGGACTGAGTGGGCCCGGGAGGAAGGGTGGGACCTGAGGGCAGCCCAGGCGGGTGGAACGCGCCAGGAGGCCGGGTGGGTGGCTCAGTGGGGCAGGCGTCGGAGGTGGGATAAGGTGTGGTGTGTAGTGTGTGTAGAGCCAGAAGGTGAGTGGGGATGGTTGAGTGGCTGGTGAGAGAGAGGAGAGAGAGGAGAGTGATGTGTGTGGATGGTTGGTGGGGGAGTTGGGCTTATGTGGCGCATGGGGATTGGTGGGAGTGATGTGGAGGGTAGGTTGGGTAGGAAACTGGGTAGTCTTAGGATTTAGATGGGGCAGGTTGGACCGATTAATTTTCTGGGGCGGTCGTTCGGGTCGGGTTGGCCCGTTCGACTGCCCCTACTAAAATAAATAAATCTTTTATTTAATTTAATTGGGCCGTTTGCAACCCGATAGCAACAAAACAAAAATTATTCCGGAGACCCGGTGTTTGACATTTGAATAGAGATGGGGCGTCTGGAAAACAATCGGGGTTTGCAAAAAATAGTTTTATGCAAACTATGCATGATAATGACGATGCAATGCACAAATTCAACGCGATTTTCTAGTAGTGGTTTTGCGGGATGCCACAGGGAGCGACCAACTAAGAGAGCAATAATGGACATAATCATGCAGAGCGACAAAACATTATCAATTAAAGCATTAAGTGGTATCACAAGTCAAAAAATAAATGATCATAGAGGCTAAGGTGACTGGTTCATAGTCATAACATGGTGTAAGCATGTGCCAAGTCAACCCAAACAAAGCATCAAAGGAGAATACCACAATATTATGCTTTTGTATGCTATAACAACACACGATTCTTTCAAGGCACATTAAACAATCACAATTGTTTGGAACAAGTCATGCTACAGCAATAATAACTAAGCATAAGGTCAAAGCAACATCTAGCATGACATGATAAAGTCTAAGCCACAGTCAAAACAAGCTCCCTTTTGTACCACTATAAGCATGAAACTTTTTACTCTTTTCTAACACCAATCAACTTATTTGAAACAAAAGTGCGAAAGCGGGGGTCCAACTAATTTATTCAGCAAACCAAACAAAATAAAACAAAAAACTAAAACTAAGACGCTCTAAGAACAACACAACAGTGCATGAAACAATAAAAATAAAGTGTCTAGAAAGAGACTTTATTGATAAAAATAAAGTGCATGAAACCCCAAGATTTGACGCTTGTACTTCTTGAATATTTATTGGGGTGACACGGGTGGCATCCCCAAGATTGAGAATTTTTCCATTCTTCATCTCATCACATTATTCTTCCCCTACATTTGAAAATTTCCTTTATACAAAACTTCACACAATCTTCATTAGCAACATTAGTGTATTGAAGATAATAGACTTTTGGGTTTAGTTTCAACACAAGTAAAACTTTTATTAGAACACAAGCTACTATAGAAATTCCTTTTAAAATCTCAAGTGATCAAGGAGAACTCAAAAAGAAACTGATTAAGAGGCAAATGAAAATAATGGCAGAAATCTGTCAGAACGGACCAGCAGGTAAAAACCAATTTTTTCGAAGACCTTCTATTGCTGAAATCGAAAAGTGTTGAACTAAAGAAAGTTATATAACAACCTGGGGCATAAGCTCAGAAAATTACAGCTCAATCCGAGATACAGGGATTTTTCATGAATTTTTACAGTGAAGCATAAAAATCTATTTTGGGACAACAAATTTCCCAAATCTTACTTCTCTCTCATTAGAGGTTATTCTTGGCACAAAAACCACACAAAAAGGATAAGGAGAGTTACAGAAGTAATAACTTCCAAGACTCAACAAAAGAAAAACCTAACGAAATTTGGGTTATCTCCCAATTAGTACTTTTCTTTAACGCCTTTAAGTTAGGCACATGAAGCAAGAATCAAGTATTTTTAAATGAAGAAGCATAAACATCAAATTTTGATTTAATAGGAAGAGCAAAAGGTATCTTATCTCTCCTTATAGGGAAGTGTTATATACCTTTCTTGAATGGGAATTGATATTTAATGGTGCCTTCCTTCATATCAATAATGGCACCAACAGTTTTAAGAAAAGGTATTCCCAAAATAATAGGACAAGAAGCATTGCATTCAACATCCAAAACATAGAAATTAATAGGGACAAAGGCATTGTTAACCATAATAAGAACATCATTAATACTCTCCATAAGTTTCTTTTTAGCATTATCATTAAGTTGGACATCTAAATAGCAATCTTTCAAAGATGGCAAATCAAGCATTTCATAAATCTTTCTAGGCATAATAGAGACTAGAACCAAGGTCACATAAAGCTTTGAGATCAAAATCATTCACTTTAATATTAATGATGGGTTCCCAACCATCTTCTAAATTCCTAGGAATAGAAGCTTTATGTTTCAATTTTTCTTCTTTAATTTTAATGAGAGCATCTGTAAAGCCATATTCATAGCACTAGCATTATGACTTCTAGAAAGATTTTGTAGGAACATAATTACTTCAGAAATATTGCAACCATCAAGATCAAAATCAAACTTAGCATCCAAGGTAGTAGAGTTACTGTTTCCCATAGTTCGAAACATTTCAGCATTCTTATTGGGTTTAGGCATTGTTGTAAAAGGAATGGGGACTTCTTGTGGTTTTCTAGCATCAACATTGGTGGTGGTAATAGCACAAATACTATTATTTCTAGCAATTTCATCTTATATTTCCCACTTATCATGCAATTTAGCTAACAGTCTAACATTTTCATCAATTCTAACTTGTATGGCATGAGTAGCAGCAAAGGTATTTTCCATGGTTTCAGATTTAGCAGCCATTTTATTAATCAAAGAGGATTATGCTTCAGACAAAGATGAAATAATTTTTTCAACATTCAAAAGCTTTTCCTCCACGGTCTTGTTGAAAGTAGTTTGTTTACTAATAAAATCCTTAAGCATGACTTCAATTTCAGAGGGAGCACTCCTATTGTTGTTGTAGGAATTTCCACAAGCATTGCCATTATTGTGAGGATAAGGCCTATTATTATTACCATAAGCATTGTTGCCAAAATTATTATTTCTAATGAAGTTCACATCAACTTGCTATTTTGCAACCAAAGAGGCTAAAGGAACATTATTTGGATCAATATGAGCTTTTCCATTAACAAGCATTGACATAATAACATTAATTTTATCACTCAAGGAGGAGGTTTCTTCAACAGAATTTACCTTCGTACCTTGTGGAGCTCTCTCAGTGTGCCATTCAGAATAGTTAACCATCATATTATCAAAGAGCTTTACTGCAGCACCCAAAGTAATGGTCATAATGGTACCTCCAGCAGCAGAATCCAACAGATTGCTTGAATAAAAATTTAGTCCTGCATAAAAAGTATGGATAATCATCCAAGAAGTCAGTCCATGTGTGGGACAATTCTTTACCAAAGATTTCATTCTTTACCAAGCTTGAGCAACATGTTCATTATCAAGTTGTTTAAATTTCATTATTTCACTTATCATAGATATAATCTTAGCAGGAGGATAGTATTTTCCAGTAAAATCATCTTTGCATTTAATCCAAGAATCAATCCTATTTCTAGGCAAGGATAGCAACCATTCTTTAGCTTTTCTTCTCAAAGAGAAAGGAAACAATTTAGGTTGGTATGGTGATCCACCTTCCTCAGTTTTAGCAGATGTTTTGAACGATGTAACTTTTGGATGATTGTGGGGCTGCAAGTTTCATACACACTCTTTTTTCTTACCAGATACCTAAGGGGACTGGAAGATTTTAATGAGGCGGCTTGCATGCATAATATATTATGGTTTCAAAAAAAAGTTTAGGGGATCGGTTAGATATGCCCTTAGACCCGCGTCGCTCGAATGATGTTGAGCGTTGTAGACACAAGGAGAGGGGTGATACTATGGATGCAGAGTGGAAAGAGGAGGATGGGAGGTGGCGGCTCAGGGTTGCAGGAAGAGGGTGGAAGGAGATGGGATTTCCCTAATCAAAAGACTAATAATTGTAGTTAGTTTTCTAAATTACATCACAAATCAACAGAACATGCCCATCGATGGTCCACGAGATGAAAATTCAATCTGAGCCCTTTGATTGGCTGGCGGACCACTGGACCACTGAATCAGTATGAGAGCTTAGATGAGACTAAATAGATTAGATCTAATGGTACCACTTGTTCTGTGTACACTACGTGGTGTGGCTTTAGGAGAATTCATGTTTGCTCTTTTATTAGTACTACACTAGATAGACTAGACTAGTACACAATTGTCAAATCTGAGGTTAAAGTTGTAATATTGCAAACCAGACAAATGTTTTATTAAACCTGTTTTTCCTACACACGTGTCAAATGTGAGGCAGTTTTGACATTTCTTTGCCATGTGGGACCGTTTACGTTGTTTTCCTAGTTGAAATTTCTTTTCTGCTTTCTTATTGTACCTAGGCCAAAAGCTCTTCTTCCTTCTCATTACCACATCACCTTCTCCATCACTCTCTTCTAAATATGAGTAGTCATAATCAGAGTTAACCTCTTCTGTGTCTAAATCATAGTCAAGATTTTCATTTCTAGATTTCGTTGCTACCACATCATTTTCTTTGATAATAAGATCATTACCTTTACCAACAAGCTTCTTGTTCCTCACATTCCTCCTTATCTCTAGAGCTAGCTTCCTTAGTTGCTCTACCTCTAAATGATCTCAACTATTATCATGAATAGGCTCATAGTCACTATCAGACTCTAATTGGATAGGTGGTGCATCTTTTGTATCTCCAAAATTGGGCACTGCTTCTTGAATGTCAACAACATGCTGCCGCACTTTCCTCCTAACTTCACGCTTTTTTGGTTTTTGAAGTGAACAACCTTCTTTCAACAGAGATTCAAATACATCACTCTGAATTGGCTGCACCTCTATCATTGGACTACCATCATTGTGTCTTGAATATGTTTCAATAACTGGTATTTAGACAACTGATGTATAGGTTCTTCTACATTTTCTTCATTTGTTCCAGTCATTGTTCTCTGCACTTCTTCCTCCTCTACTTTCTCTGCATTTGCTTCTTCTTCATAATCATCAACTTCTCCAATTTCATAAACTTGTCTCTTTTCTTCTACAAATATGTCATCTATATCATTGACATGGGTATGCTCTATGGTTACCTGATGTTAGCCTACTCGGTCCAGCCTGGTAGAAGCCTGTAACACCCTCAGAATCGGACCTATGCAAGTTTTAGCGAAACCCGCCAAACCAGCATAGAAACGATTCAAAGGTGCCCACCAGGCACTTTCGTGCGGGTGGAAAACGAAGTAATAACATTACACAACAGTCCTCGATGGGACCCACAGAGATATATATATATATATATATATATATATATATATATATATATAAACGACTCAATGAGTCAAGAATACGTATATAATATACAAAGATCCAAATCACCTTGAAAACGATAGTGCGTCCACTACGGACAAGATGCAAATGGGGCTAAGAGCCCCAAGGATAACCAATGGCGCCCATAACCCTGCCTGTGCCAAGCCGAAGGGTAACCCCGCTAACGACGCCGATCTCAAAACCCGCTTAACAAAAGGGTGCCGAAAGACAAAGGAAAAGAGGAGCATCGATCGAGGCCAAGACAGCGAGGCTAGAATTCGGCGGTCCTCGCCTACATAGGTATGGTGGACTGTAGCGGCAGCGGCAACATGCACTGAACAACCTATAGAGACTCGATACAACTGGCGGCAATCAGAGAGGGTAAGAAGGACCTATCCGGAACCAACCTGATACTACCAGCAAACAAACCCATCCTGGCGTTTCCTCCTCGAGACCAAACGAGGAAGTCAACCGAGGAACTCACGCAGTTGGCAGTTTTATTTGATTCAGTTATCGTTGCAGCAATTACTAGTCAAATGTAGATAATTATCCTGATAAAATAAGCAGTGGGCCATTTTAGTTAACCATTCCATTGTAGTTGCAATACTTACTAGTCAAATACAATTAGCATGAGATAACCCAAAACCCAGCAGTTGTTGGTACTTTTATTTAGCCATTCCGTTGTAGTTGCAATACTTACTAGTCAGATACAAACGTCGCAAGCGACAAACCAAACAAGCAATTGTGGGCAGTTTTATGTAGTCATTCCATTATAGTGAAGCTGATTACTAGTCATTATAAAGGCAAATTTATAGCACTAATTTAGTTATGCTTGTCTATGATCGAGATACTGTGCTCCAAGTCGTCCATAACATGACACGGCCGAGAAAGTTTTACCACCGGGTGCACAAATAGCAACACACACTCGATCAACCTCGAAAACCAAATCAAACCCAACGAGGCCTTCACGACAAAGCAATCACAGGATTCAGAAATATTTCAGGGGCCACCTTGAGTACACCCGCAACGGTTAGCTGACTTGAGACGGACCCGAGGTTTGTGGGGCGCAGAAGCGACGGGAACCCAAAAGCGGCTTGTCGATGCGTAAATGGGTCACAATTCCTAACAAGACAGTGTGCTCGCACAATCGTAAATAAAGCAGTAGCATGGCATAAGTACAGGATAGTAAATAAATCCTCAAACTAGTTTGTGGCCCCAAGAAATAAGACTGAATCAAGCTCTGGTTCAGGGGGGTCCCATAATCCTCCCGGATGTGGATAGCGCGATAAATCAAGGAACAGGTATCAAGCACTCGGGGTCCTACGGGACACAAGTGGACGGTTAACAACCAAATAACATCTATTGCCCACCTGTGCCTCTGCTTACTTACTTCAATTTTAGTTGTTAAACAGTAATTAAAGTTATGATAAGTAAAGCCATAATCATCTCCCACATCAAACATGCGGCAAACTCCAACAACTGTGGTACAGGTCGACACGCAACAGCACTTGAGCAAGCGACTACGACGCGCAAGTCCAACTATCTACCAAACAACATGTAATAGGATGTGTCCAAGGCAATATGAGGCTGCGAGGGATATCACGGGTACGAAAACTAGAGCATCACAACACAGATAGCAATAGATCAACAGGAGGGAATAAATACTATAAAAGTAAGATAGGTAGAAAGGGGGAGATGCTCGCCTGAAAAGCATTGCCGAAGGTTCAACCGAAGATCGGGGCGACACTCGCATCAACTCAACGGCCTTATCCGCGAAGAACCAAAACACTAGAATAAACACCAGATGCACTATTTAATACATCGGCAGAATATCGGCATGATGCATGTATGATGCATGACAGGGCAAAGGATGCGATGCAATTAGTTCATGTTAAGCGGAACCGGGGTCCCGACATTTAATTAAATGGTTCAAGTTATTTATCTACCCCGCAAATTAAAGGTTGTTTAACAAGGCAGAATATATCACCGGTTCGCTACACAAATTTAAATGAGGCCAATATGAGACTAGATTTGCCCGCATATGGGCCCCATATTTAATTATGAGGTGGATCGCCATAAGGCCTCCAAACCACATGACAAATATGCATGCGAGAATGACAATTTTATATGCAACAAGTTATATAGATGGCATTTATAAAATAGGGCTCGGATAAAGGGTCACACATTAGGGTTCGGCAGATCTTGGGGATCCGGGGGTTCGGGGTTCGACAGGGTCCAGGGTTCGAGGGGTTCGGTCTCGGCAGAAACATTCCCGAACAACGGGGCAGATCTTGTCGCGTCCGGGTTCTCGGCGAGCTCAGCGTCTGGGAAGGAGAACTTGTCGTCCAGGGTTTCTCCGAGTCCGTGGGGCGTCCGAGTGGAAGTACTTGGTGCTCCGCGTCCTTCGGTATCCATGTCGACGGTCTTGGCGTCCGGGGATCCTTTGGGTTTCCACCGACAACCTTGAAGGCTCCGGCTTTGGTTGCTCGTAGTGAACTTGGTTCCGCGTCGGAGTTCATGAGGATCCATGAAGCCGAGCATGGCGTTTGATACCCTTGTCGGTAGTTCTTCGAGGTTCATCGATGGTTCATCGCTCGCTCGGGTCTCGCCGGTCGGTGTCGATCTTGGCGGTTACTATGCTCCTACACGAGCATTGGCGACGCCTGGTGGCCATATCGGACCGCGAGGCGGGCGCGAACACGCTGGCCGAGGACGAGCACCGGCGGCGAGCTCCACACGGAGGTTGGAGACGGGCTCATTGTCCTGGCGGCCAGCAGGCCTGGGAAGCGTGGGCCGGCGTGGGGGTGGCGGTTGGAGGAGCTCATGGAAGGAAGGCCCGGAAGGCAGCAGCCCGAAGCTGAGGGCGGCGGAGGGCCGGGCGAGCACGGTCGACGGCGAGGAGGAGAGGGCGGCTCGGCGGCGGTTGGTGAGGGAGACGCGGAGGGGAGGGGCCGGCCGGACGGAGGTCATGGGCGTCAGTGGAGAGGAGGGCAGCGGTGGCCGGAGAAGAGGGAAGCCTCACGAGGGGACGAGCGGCCGGAGGTGACGACAGCGGGCCGGGCCACGGCGGCCGACGGGTGCGAGGAAGGGCGAGCCAGGGAGGCCGGGCGCGGGCGGCGGCAGTGGGCCGGAGAAGGAGAGAGGCGGGCGGGCGGCCCATGGCCGGAGGAGGACCGGCCAGACGCTGAGGCGAAGGACGACGGGCACGAGGAGCTCGAGGCGGTCCGCGAGGGGAGCGGAGGCGGGCGACGCAGCTGGTCGCGAGGACGCGGCCATGAGGGCTCCGAGGGCGGTGGAGGCATGGCGGAAGGAGGCAGCGGGCGGCGATGGGGAGTTGCGAGGGAGGAGGGCGCGAGAGGAGGTGGACGAGGGAGGAAGAGGAGGAGGCTGTGGAGGAAGGAGCGGCAGCGGGAAGGAGAAAGAGAGGGCAGAGGTGGGGGTGGGACCCAGGGAGAGGTGGGGCGGTGGGGCCAGGGGACAACAGCAGTGGGGTGGGACCCGGAGAGGTGGGGCAGTGGGGCCCAGGGGACAACGGTGGGGTGGGTCCAAGAGGGCGAGTGAGAGTTGGGGTCCCATGGAGAGGGCCAAAGGGCAGGCCCGGGTGGGGTCAGTGGTGAGGGAGAGAGTGGGTAGGTGGGTCTGAGAGAAAAAAAGGGGGAAAGAGGGTGGATTGATGAGGTGGCAGGGGTAGGAAAATGGGGGAGGGGTGAGGTGGCATGCTGCGGTTGGTGGGTAGGTTAGGTCTGGGTGAAAATAGGATTTAGAGTTTAGGTTTTGTAAATATGTGTTTGTTTGGTTTTGTTTATATTAAAACAAGGCCACTTTGCAATTAGTTTTTAGGGAAATAAAATATCCGATACGATCGGGGTTTTGCCTTTGAAATAAAGAGGGGTATTTGTACAAAGCAAAACTAGGTTTTTCGAAATAGTTCAGACAAACAATGCAAGATGATGGCGATGCAATGCACAAAAACAACGCGATTTTCTAGTAGTGGTTTTGCGGGATGCCACAAAGCCCATGCGATTATCTACTCCTGATGACGAAGCCCAAGAAGGATTACAGTTACCTAGACCCATGAGGGATGCGACTCCTTAGAGAACATGGATAGCTTTAGATAGAAATTTAAAGGGCAAAACCCTAATCTGTAACCGACTCGACCTACCACGAGACCTGGCCTTGCCATATAAAGGCCAGGAGGACAGAACGAGGAGGATCTCACCTCATAACCTAGCACACAACTCGCCACATCTCATCTGTGCATCCTTGTAACCTTCGGCATCGCCATTAACAAAGAGCAGACAAGCAGGAGTAAGGTTTTCCCTCCGGGGGCCTAAATCTGGGTAAACCTAATGTCCCTGTGTTGCATGTCTGTTAGCCGTTCCGTGATCTCTAGCGTCCTCTCCTTCTCCTAAACCCAAGTTCATAACAATGGGCATTGGCGAGTCGAACCCTCATCAATCACCATATGGAATGATGTCGACTACCTCCTTTATGTAAGCATTACTATATAGAGATACTAGTCTGTCCCTACATGTGGTCCCTGGAACAAGCGAGTGAAACTTTATATTCAACCGTGGGGAGCATTTATGCCTTTCAATATCATACATATCATGTGCATATTCATACACTTCCTTGAAACACATATGATCCATGTGGATAGACACTTTTGTCTCTATCTCACCCAAATATTCAAGATTGTCATGATCCTAGATAAACTGACTCACAATGTGGAATCTAACAGTGGAATACTCAAGTGGGTCTAGAGGAGAACCTAAATAGCAACAATATGAGACTTTATGGTCAATCTCAGCACAAATTAACCTAAAAATAGCTAACATACGACTCTTAGTAGAAAACCCCTTCCTTTCATCATAAAAGGTAACATTTGCACCCATAGCTAAAGAAACCACCCTAAAACTCTGCCTTTAACTGAAGAAAACCAACATTCATAGTCAACACATCTTCATTACTCGTAGGTGTCAACATGCCGAAGACAAAGGCGAATACCAACACACATGCGGGCCGGTGCGAATCGGTGATCAACACGCTGGAGCTTGGCCTGCAACTTCAGTGGCAAGCTGGGGCGACGAATATCCGAGCAAAGAGGTGATGATGCTGGCGGCCAATGGAACTTCTATGGCGGGAAACGCAATGCGGAAATCAACCACACACGCCTGGCGGATGATGCGTGCTTGGGCCCTTGACGACGGGGCTGGGGAGGGTGAGCTGGGACGGGAGACGGTGAGCATGCGACATATATATGAGGAATTCGGGAGGGAGAAGACAATCTCGACGGCGGGAGGCCTTGCGTCACCGCACGTGCTAGCTCCGGCCGCCGACGCCCATGGTGAAGTGTTCGCAGTGGAGGGAGATGAGGAGACGTGAGAGAAAGTTCGATTGACAGGGGTATTTTGGTCCGAACCAACAAGACAACGATGTCAGAACGCTTACATAATGTCCCAACCCAACCGGACGAGGCCACATCAACGCCATGGCATCACCACCCTACATGCCAAAAACACTCAAAATCGAGTCAAACCGCTCAAAAATCCACCCAAAACAGCCCTAGATGAACGTTTGTGTGGTTTGCAAGATCTCAGGGTCCAAAGTCAGACCAAAAATTAGTTCAGGAGGATTTAGCTCCGATCCCTGAGATTTGAGGGTGAAAAACTATACTTTTTCCTTAATAAAAGTATAAATATGGAATATCATGTTGTATAATAGGAGTAGTTTTTTTTAGGAACAATATATGTTGTTGTATAATAGTTGTTGCAGAAGTATGAAACCAAACCCTGCCCGTGGGCTCGGCCCAGCCCAGAACACAACATAGGGGAAGGAAGGAAGGAATGAAGGGGAGAAGAGGGGTGGGGCCGGTCAGTCATAGGGATGCAGCCCTAATCGCCGAATCCGCCCCATCCCCTTCCCTGCCCTGCCCTGCCCTGGGGGAAGAGATCACCAACCCCTCTCCCTCCCGCTGCCGCCGCCGCCACTGTCTCCGCGAGAAGCTCAGCGTCTCTCGCGCCATGGAGCCGTCTCCCGATCCGGCGCCCCACTCCCCGGCTCCGGCCCCACCCGCCTCGCCGGCCAAGAGATCCGCTTGGAAGCAGCCCGCCGCCTCCAACGGCTCCGCCCCCGCCGACGCGCCGCCACCGCCGCCAGCCGTCATGGACGCCGACCACTGGCCCGCGCTCGCCGACGCCGCCAAGGCCAAGGCCCCGGTCGTCCCCATCGCCGACTCCCCCAAGCCGCCGCCTCCCCCACTGGACTCCTCTTCTTCCTCCTCCTCCTCCTCTCACGCCGCCTCATCGGTCAGATCTCTCGTGTTTATTTTTACACATCTATGATTCCTTATGATACTCCCCTGCTCTTCGTTTGCGCGGTTGATTGGTTAAGCTCTGGGTTTTGATTCTTATTAGGCTATGGCGAATCCGTCCAACTCGCCCAGGCACGGCTCGGGGACCCACCACGGCCGCCAGAAGACCTCTAGGCGCGGAGGAGGCGCCGGTAGCAGCAGCGGTGGCGGAGACCACTCCCCACGGGACCAGCAGCGGGACCATCACGAGCAGCGGGGAACTGACCGCTGGGACCATGGCACCAGCGGTGGCGGAGGAAGGGGTGGTCAGAGGAACCACAACAACGGTGGCAGGAGGGGTGGTGGCAGCAGTGGCCCGGGTGGTGGCGGCAGCAGCGGCGGAGTCCCGCACCATGGTGGAGGCGGGTTCGGTGGCCGCCGCAGAGGCGGTTTCGATGGCTTCTACCGCGGCCCCTCCATGGGCATTGGGCCCTACATGCGGGGCGCGCCCCCACCGCCCCCGCCGCTGGCAGTCGTGCCACCTTTCATGGCCCCTCCTCCACCGCCTGGTTCCCACATGCGGGCTTTTGCTGGACCGATGATGGCGTTCCATGGTAAGGTTTTCTCTGCAGATATCACATTGCTTCTGCTGCAGTGTTGTTGTTGCTGCTCTTCTGGTATTGATCAGTTGTCTCTATGGTTTGATATGTACAGACATGCCGCCACACGGGGCTCCTCTTTCTCCAATGTACTATGTTGGTGGGCCGCCTCCGCCTCCGGAGGCTCTTAGGGGAATGGGCTTCGTGCCTCCTATGGTCGGGCCACCTGCTTATCCCTACTTCCAGCACGTGCCTGAGCCTGAGCCTGAACCAGAGCTTGAACCTGAGCCAGAGGTTGAACCTGAACCTGAGCCTGAACCTGAGCCTGAGCTTACAGGCCAGGCGAAGCTGCTGAAACAGATAGAGTTTTACTTCAGGTGGCTACATTCATTTTATTCACCATTTTTTTTTCCTTTCAACTATTGGCCTGCGAGTTTACATCTGTTGGTGATGCCCTGCTCTTTGACCCGCAGCAAGGACAACTTATGCGCTGATGTTTGGTTGCGGCAACGTATGGATCAGGAGGGCTGGGTTGATATCTCTCTTATAGCAACCTTCAAGAAGGTGATCATCTTCACTCGTTTTCCTTAGCTTTCCTTCCTAGATTCTCTATCAGAAAGCAAGCTGTGCATGCACGATTTCAGGCACTAAGGCTTTGTGTTATGCATTGGGTATTCATTTTAACTAGCGACTTCCTAGTTGCTGCATTTGAAATAATCACGCCTGTAACTGGAAATCATTCCTTGCATGATAGGCTTTGTGTTATTTCTTGCTATTCTGATGTTGATCAAGTTAGTCAGTCGACCTATCTTTGCATATTTGTCAGCAAGCAAGCTGTGCATGTATGTCTCCAGTCACCAAGTCTTTTGAGTTACACATTGGTATTCAGTTTTAACTAGCGAGTTGCCGAGTTCTCACTTACTGCATTTGAAATAACCACACCTGTAACTAAAAACCATTCCTTGCATGATCATATGTTCCTTTTTACTGTTCTGAATTTATGATGTTGATCAAGTTCCTGTGAGGTGTAACTACTTTTGCATATTTTTCTCACTTGTGAGATAATAACTTCTGAACATAAGTACGCGGGCATTATATGTACAGAAACCCCTCTCCTTTCTAATAAGAATATAAGTGCATTGCGTGCCATACATACCTGTTTCATACTCTTCATCTAACAGTTTCACTATATATAAGCATTTCCATGACTTGAGTGTATTCCTCAGAAAAAAACATTGCTCTTGCACGTAATTCTCTATTCTACTTCCACTTACTAATACAGCTGTAAATATTAGTTAATCAAAATTCAGTGGCAATGCCCATTTTTTGTATTGAGATATAAACACTAACACTGGTTGATGGGGATGATCTGGATGCTCCAGATTTAGAGGGACTTGAAGCAGTAGGATCCTTCCATATGACCCTCAAATCCCTCTTAAACCTGAATCAACAAAACCTCGTCAGAAGTCCTGTGCTAAGTCTTCACATCTTAACAATCAAAGTCGGGGTATTTTGTTTTCATATACCATCGAGTTGCTTCTATTAAGACTGTTATATTCCCATTGATTATTTTCTTGGCCTCTGCATCTCTTGATCTTATTTGTCCTTGAAGATTGACTTCTATTTGTATCGTGCATTGTGTTCTTGCTAGGTCAAGCGAGATCATAGTAGCTATTGGCTCCTGGATTATTGTGTGGTTTTCTCTTATGCACTGAATGCTGAACACCATTGAGCTGCTTATTATATTCAAAATAATTTGTATGGTTTCATCCTGGACGTAGTTGTTTTCTTCTGTGTTGATATTTGCACATGGTTCTAAAATGATGGAATATTATCTGCTCATCCAGATGTCATGTGTTGCTTTCTGCGGCATCGGGTTGTTTTTGTGTTGTGAGGTGGTCTCCGTTGTTGCATAGAAAATTGCTTTAGTGTTCGTTGACCGACCATTGAAATATTTCTAGGTCTACCGTCCTTGTATCCTTTTCTGGGAGATGGTGTGGGTGGTGGCTGCATGGTGTGTCTGCATGCTAACAGTCAGTTTACCATGCCTTTCACTAGTTGCTTGTTAAGGTGCTTAGTAGCAGGTCCAGTATGTTACTGGAAGATATGAGATAGAGATAGTGAAGCATCAGATTGATGTGCAACAAGCTGGGAACCATTTTGGTTGTTAGGATGCTCATTGCTTTAATTTCTTCTATGAAATATTTGAATCAACATCAGGTTTAGGTGTGAATCTATGGGCTACGACATGCATGATACTATTACCCATAGTAGATTTTCCTTAGTGAGTAGGAAGCTATGTTTTGATTCATCATAAATATTTATGATAAGAGTGCATGGCCATGCTATCATTGGATTGATAATGAGTACCCATCTCTTGAGGGGATGATTGTGTGTGTTGTTGGAATCCAAGATTTTATTTTGTTCACATCCTTTGTTTGTGGAAGCAATGTCACTCTGTTGTAGTAACACATGAAATAATTTGACCATAAGGTTTTGCTTGTGTTTTATAAACTTTAACTGCTACCTATGTTCCTTAATATAAGACGTTGAACTACCAAAACGTCTTATATTTGGGAATGGAGTACTATTTTAACCACCATGGACAGTAAAATGAAACTTGGTCCCTCTGTTTATTGTTTTTGATTTTAAAAGGAGGTTGCAGCTGAATATTAAGCATTCTCAGTTGTGCTGAAATACTGTTGTTTGCAGGTCCGAGAAATCACTGACGATCTGCAGTCTGCCAGTTTGCAGTATATAATAGAAGCAATCCAGTCCTCATCTATGCTAGAAGTGCAGGTACATACTGTTTTTTCAATCCCGTTTCAGCTATTACCATCTGTATGATATGCGGTTCTGTCAATGCCAACAAATAAGCTGTTAACGTTCATAAACACTGGACTAAACATTTAACTTCCATAAACACTGGATTAGATTGGATTTGGCATTCGTAAGCACTAGACTAGAATAGTTTTTTACATCCATAAACACTTGACTAGAATAGTTTTGACATTTAAAGATTCTGGATTAGAATTTCAGATCCTGTCCCTTGTATAGTGACTGAAATAGTTCAAACTTTCGAGACATGATCTTTAGGACAAGATTGTTTCTGTCCACTAATGTAGGGCCTTTGTTTCTTTGTTAATGCAGGGTGACAAAGTTAGGAGGCAAAATGATTGGCACACATGGGTGTTTCCTCGAGAGAGCAACCCTGCTACTCCGTCAGGCTCTGCACCTGCGCGAAGCTCCACAGTCAACAATCTGACAGCACACCTTGGAGGCCTGGGCCTGCATGAACCAGCTGGCCCTAGTAGCACTGTGGACCAGAACCATCATGAGGTGCTCCAGAATGGATCGACTTCCAGCAATAAGCAAGCACCGATAGCTGAAGAAAGTGTGGTAGCTGAAGAAAGCGTTGGCCACCGCTAGCCGTGGTAGTAGTGCACACCATCTCGGATTCACACTATGACTGCAAGGTTTTGTCCGAGCGCGAGTGACAAAGATTAATAGAAGAATGGATGATGATATTTTGCGATTTTTTGAAGGTGGTATGGGGTATGGTATGCTTTGGGGTTGCATTAGACTGACAAGTGGGTTTCATTTTGTGGTGGTCATTTACCCTGTTATCAGGGGTAGTGTGCCATTCTGGTGGTTGGTGGTTAAGTTTGAAAAAAAAGGTAGCCAAACTGAAAGGTGTATCGTGTAGAGACATCGAGGGGGAGAAGCTGAACACTGAATGAAAGACGAGAGCACCGAGGGTTAGTGCTTAGTATGCAATTCCTTGCTGTCGTTGAATATTTTTGGGCCATGTTTGTCTGAAGTCTGTACCGTGTTGGTTTTCTTCCCCTTTTGGATGTAAAAACCTCCATTTTTTGACGGAGGAGGATGTCAACTTTCTCACTCAGAGGGCCCTGCTATGCACCGAGGATGTTGTACAACTTCTTTGGGTGTACTATTTTACTGATATTTGTGCATCTCTTGCTGTGTTGAATGCTCCTGTGATGGTGATGTTAGTGGTTTTGGAAATTGATGGGTAGTGTTGATTGGGACATACGTATATTAGTGGTGTTTTATTCCCTGTCAAAGCATTTTGTTCTTTCTGTAGTAGTCATCTTTTGGCTATCTTTTGTAGTCTTTTCCAAGTTATATTCCATAGGGTTTTCAAACCATGTCACTGCAGAGATCCTACACGTCGTTAGGGTGTTCTGCAAATAGTCTGGGAGTGGTCATGGCGAGCAGTAGGATAGATGCAAAGGAGTGCTGGCAATTAGGATCGGACAGGGTTGGTAGCTGGAGCTGCTACTTATTGTGTAGTGTCAGCATCTATCCACAGGCAAGCAATAATGCAATTTTAGAGTGTTTGATGATGTTGAGCAATGAACACAAATAGACACTACCGCGTTGCTCCACCAAATGTTGCTGCCGCTACCGCGTTGTGAATACATCTTCAGGGGATGACTGAAAGAGACTTGTCATCTATACCTCCCCTTTTTTTGCAATCATGTTTTCCGAAAACAAACGTTGTTATTTTGTGTTAATAAGCTTGGTGAATGTGTGCAATACAGAATGTCAGGGGGTCTGTCTTGGCGAGCAGTATGATACTTAGATGCAAAGGAGTATGAGCAATAGGTGGGCCTGTCATCAGCACACAAACGTGATGATCGTTACATATAGGAAAAGCCAGGCTAAGAGTTGTTAGGTTTGAGCGAATTGAGAGAAACAGAAACATGGAAAATGGATTATCTGACAGTTGTCTGCTCCAGTGCCATTAAGCGCAAGAATCCAATTACCATTGCCAGGAGGAGAAGCATATGGTTGCTTCCCTCGTGAGATTGAGAAGGAGGAGCGCATATCCTATCCTAGAAACGCATGCGAGCTTCTAATACCTGATAGTGCATCAGGTTCACTTAAGCTCTCTAGCAGTTCTTTCAGTGAAGTGTAACCAGCGTCTGTGGAGTTGTTGTCGTTGCGAGAAAAGTAATTGATTGGCTGATTATTTGCGTTGTAACAAGAATCTCCAGGCCCACAAATATGATAGTAATCGATCGGTTGATTCCTAGCGATTCGACCATATGCTTTGAGGTCGGAGCAAACAGATTGCACTAAATTTTTGTACAAGTGTTTTCACACCTAGAATCAGTTTCTCATCCTAGCGGTACTAGGTATAATGATCGGTTGATTTCCTGCTACATTGTATGAAGATCTTCGGACCCACAAACCAGCGAGAAGAGTTTTTCCAAATTCCGTGGTACAACATAAGGAAGGAGGTGACCTATGCAAACACGACTCAAAAATGATATAATGTTATGCAAATTCAATGTGCTCTAAATGGATGTGAGTGACTTTTTTGCGAATGGATATAAGAGACATATGCTAGTACTAATTTCATTTTTAACCAGATCAAAAAATTATGTTCTTCACATTTTTTCTATGTTGAACAGAAAAATTTATAGACCAATGTCACATTCCGTAATTTTTTTACAATACATGCATAAAATGCACCTATTGTGTACAAGCTTATGCAACAATGTATTAGAAATGAAACCTTGAGATGGATGTAAAGCAAAGGAAATTGCTTCTCCATCGAGAACCGATGATTGTGTGGGTTGTAAAAGATGTGAACCCGCCTACGCAACATATTTTTTAAGTGTCCGAGTTTATTTAGGGCCTAAAAACACCCATGGTATGGCTCTATCTTACTGATACATTACAAAATCTTCATTCGTATCCTATGCTTCACCACCGCAGCTGTGCTCTATCTTATTTGGGGTCTAAACCTTTTAGCTTAAACACTATGTATAATCCTAGGTTATATATATGATTTTTTTTAGTAATTTCCACCCTAGCGAGTCCGTCTTAAATAGATAAGAGGATTTGCCCCCTCCCATAGATCTGTTAGTGGTATGATTCCTCTCTAGCGAAGAAGCATATGCTCGAATTAATCAAGCATGGGGTTTTGTTCTAAAATGTATGTTGTCTTTATCACTTTATCATGAGTTATTTTTCTTGGTTAACAATACATGTTATTTCCATTGGTGAAAGTAACTACAAGATATTTGGATATAGGTCGAAGAAAATGTTCAGACCAAATTGTACTAATTTTTTGCTTTAGTTTTTTGTCACGTACAATAAATTTCTTATCCTAAAAATAACAGCCAAGATTAACACACCTGTTTGGAAACAAATGATGATTCATAACTCTAGTTCAATTATACCATTTCTTACTAATGAAATTTAAAAACCAAAACTAATAAAACCCGGGTAAAACCTTCTGCTTGCTTTATAAAGGTGTAAACTATTTATACTAAACTTTTGTACTTCTTCAAGTTAACTGCATTCATTGCATCTTAATTTTTATCATTCCAATTTTATCATTTTTTAAACATATTGATCTTATTTAATTAATACAAAACCACATAACACCTTTGAGAATCCAATATATACAATTCACATATCTATTATGAATAATACATTGGTGCAAAATAGAACTTATATTTTAGAAAATAAGTTGCATAAGGAAAAATAGATTATAACATTTTGATGAAATGAATTCCATCTGCATGCAAGAAAAGCAAAATGATGTCGAATTCATATTCATTTACATAATAATTTGTGTTACTATGTCTGCAATGATGTAATTTGTTTATGTCTTTTTTGTATATGTGCATATCTTCAAAGATGGTTCTACCCAATATAGGGATCTAGCAAATATCTTTAGTATATTTTTTTGTAGACTATTTTCTCTAGCTTAGATGTAGCCAACAGAAAATTTTAGAGTGTATGAAGTGCGAACTAGTGGTATGTTCTCAAAATTCTTCCTCTTGCTATCGCTAGTTATCATTACTCCCTCCGACCCAAGTTTTAGTGCCGGATACATCCGTATCTAGACAAATTTGAGTCAACTAATATAGGTCGGAGGGAGTACTTGTTTCTTAGTATTCATTTGTGGTAAATCATCCCTATGTGCCATGCATAGTTTATAACTGGCCAGGAGACATGCAAACTCCATTTGGATTGTTTGTAGTATGCACATTAATGTGGAACTCAACCTAAGTTCTACTCCCTACAGATGAGGTGAATAACTAGGGATTCCTGTATTGGACAAGAAAGTCGTGGATGTCTAATAGTAAAGGAATTCCTAGAAATAAATAGATTCTTTCAAGTTGACACACACTATTTTCAGTGTGCCGCAAACAAGGTTTGGCAGTTGCCCGGCAGCAGACAGATGCGAATGCAATTCCAGCAATAAGGAGCAAAGAGTAGTGACAAGCTGGAGCGGCCAGTTAATTGTATAGTGTCAGCATCTAGCTACAGGGCGAGCAAATAATACTTACAAGGGAGCTGATAGGTTTGACAGTGCCTTGTGTTCGGGAGGTACAACTGCTCTGCTCTGCATTTCAGAATAGTACACCACAGTATTGATGGAGGAAAAGATTGACGAGAGTATGTTGGGACACCGTATTTGGATCCAATAAATGCACATGCGCTTCCATTAACCATGCAACAACGAATGTCTTGTGGTGATTTTGCACAGGCTTTATTAGGTTTCATGTTATTTCAGGGTTTAACTCTGACTAGGGCCAACACAGAGGATCAAGCTACACCCAAGGCTAGGTAATGGATTCATTCAGAGTAGGACTTTTATACCTTCAAAATTTCCGATTTTCACCTTAGAGTTTAACCTTTTGATATAATAGGCTCAGGGCATGGGTCTGCCGACCAAGTAAAATATACTACTACTTGTCTGTATTTGTCCAAAATCCAAATTGATTGTAGAAGTTAAGCCTTAAAACTCGTATACAATTGTCCAAATTGATGCTAGTAAAAGTTAACAAGTAGTATCAATACTTGTGTGCGCTAGTAAACGAGGTCCGCATAAGTACACATGTATAAAGGCTTAGCATTCGACAAAACAATCCATTCACCGATCTCATCTAGAGTTGACTACCGCTGCAATGGACTTTTACTATTTTATTACTCTGGCGACTTCTCTCTGGCTCAACGACGAGACGGACCACAACTATATCAACCTCAACGACGACTAAATCACCAACTCTCCAACAACACCATCTAATACGACTACAACATCCTCACTCTTGGCTACATTGACATCGGCATCAAGGGCTATCATCCACCGACATCCTCTCCAATCGGCGTATTTGGATTATGCTCTAGTCGGATCGTCCGCGATGCTCCTTTTGTTCATGTCACTACCGATCCGACCGCGCGCGGTGGTGGGAGGGTGGGGTTTTAGAGTATACCATTAGAGTAGGTCACAGTTGTTATATTTGGTAGTTATCTACTAGGCTTCTTGGCTCCCAAGTCTTGTACTCCTATATAAACAGTCCAAAGGCTCATAACACAATACACAATATCAATCTATCAACACAATCAACTATTATCGCCTTAAAAATGACCATATGAAAGTTTTGAAATTTACAAACACATATATCTATATCCACTCTCTATACTTATTGTCTTGTCATAAGTTTTAAAACTTGATGATTTTCACCAGGTGTTTAAGAGTGACTTCACATTCATGAAATGTTATATATATCTAGCTAAACATGAACATGAGTGCAGTGTGGCATCTATGCAAGATCGGCCATTTCACATGCGCGCAATGGTTCGCCAAAGAAGATGACATCGAAGGCAAACAAGCGTACATACCATGTCCACACATACTAGTACTAGTGCTCCCCTGTTCAGAAATAAGCTAGTGACTTAAATTTCTCTAGATTCACATGTTATACTAAAACATCTAGATACATGAGAATGTAGAGAAATACAAGTCACTTAATTCTGGACGGAATAAGTACTTCCATTTCATAAAGGAAGACACAAGTCAAACAGTGCAAACTAGAAGACACAAGTCAAACAGTGCAAACTTTTATCAAGATTTTAGAAAAATTTTACCAACATCTATGATGCCAAATCGGTGCAATTAGGTACACCATGACATATATTTGCATACTAAACCTATATATGTAATATCATATTTGTCGATAGATTTTTTACAAAGTTCGGGCAAACTGCTTTAAATCGTTATTGACTCGAAAGACGCTTTCTTTTATGCAATGGAGGTACTAGTAGTACATATTTATCAGGTACTCCCACACACATGGATACAATCAATGTCCAAGCAGAATTGAATGGCCACAAAAGTTGGGTGACGATCGATCTGTCTTGTGCTTGCTGGAATAATAAGACGATGGACTTTTTTATAAATGCATCTGTGATCATAAATCCATCTTGTTCTTGCTGCTGCTAGGCTGTAAAACCATGGACACCCAACATGCAGCAACAGTTCAGTGGCGGCACTGTACGAGTGTTCTCGGTCTCAATTATCGCTCACTAGCTAGCTCCCGATCTGCACGCCACCACATGCATCTTCGTAGTCGATCCTATATAAATATAGGTGATCGAGCTAGACATGGCCACCCTGCACAGAGGAGGAGCAAGCAATGGGGATCAAGATGACCGCAGCAGCACCGCGGCGGCTGCAGCATGAGCTGCTGCTCGTAGCGGTGGCAATGGCATTGGCGCCGGCGGTGTGCGGGAGGGCTCTGCAGAACCAGAGCATGGCGGCGCAGGGGTGGCAGAGGCGAGGTGGGAAGGCGATGGCGACGGCGCTGATCGTGTTCGGCGACTCCATCGTGGACCCTGGGAACAACAACAACCTGCAGACGAGGATGAAGGCGAACCACGCGCCCTACGGCAAGGACTTCCCCGGCCACGTCGCCACTGGCCGATACTCCAACGCGCTCCTGCCACCAGACCTCATCGGTAATTAATATGCATGCATGCATGCTGTCTCCCTGCTAGCTGCCTCACTCACTCCATACATATACTAAGGCCTTGTTTGATTCATAGGAATTGTATAGGAATTATGTAGGATTTGGATCCTATAGGAATTTTTCCTATGTTATTGTTTGATTCATAGGAACACATCCTATAGGAATTAATCCTATAGGAATCTTGTAGTGCAATTCCTATAGAAAACAAACATTAGATCAAACCTCATGGAAAAATTCCTTTGCTACATCAAACAAAATTCCTCTTCCCATAGGATTTAAGTTGGCATGACATCCCAATCCTATGTTTTTCCTATTCCTATATTTTTACTATCCTATGAATCAAACAAACCCTAAATGTTTAAGACAAAAAAGGGGCCCACCTACACGAGAATTATCTTTCATTCTAGTGTTCGAATGAAAACTTCAGTTGCAACAACCCTGTAACTGACCAGCACGAATCTCCAGGTCAACATCTGACGACTAAGCAACCGAGCTCTAAGCTGATTCCCATTCGACCGAAAATTTTAGCAAAACTCTAGAAAACTCTAGACATGCACCCAGCTATATTTAATAGTTAGTGGAACAACTTATTCTTAAATGCCGATCTACGATCTGTGTTTTCTTGAGTGCTAAAGGACTGTATCGGATTCTTGGGCCTTGATACGATCCAGTTGAGCGTAGAAATTAGGTCATGGAACGGTGGATGAAAGCAGAGAGAGTGTAATTAGGCATGAGCAGTGCAGTACGGAGGATATATGCTTCCTGCCTCCTGGGACAGATCCGTTCAATCAATTTTGTACATAGTGCTTCTTCATCGCCCAGCAACTTCACTGTTCACTTTACTCTCTATTTTTTTCTGGGACGCACTTCACCTACCTTTTTTTTTTGACAGTGACGCATTTCACTAACTTGAAGTATATATATGTAGTACTACAAGTAGTTTGTGATCTCAACCAGCAGGGTCCTCCCCATTAGTTACTCAATTGAAAAGTTCCTGATGTATTTCCTTGAAGCAATAGTAGTTCATAATTTGACCCAGCAATGATCGATCGCTGATTTGATTGCAATTTCTGATGGATTTCAGCCCAGAGGCTTAACCTAAAGGAGCTCCTCCCACCATGGCTGAACGTGGAGCATACCCCGGAGGACCTCCTCACCGGCGTTAGCTTCGCCTCTGGCGCCACGGGGTTCGACCCCTTGACCCCTCAACTGGTGAACGTGTTCACCATGGACCAGGAGTTGGAGTTCTTTGACACATATCGTCAAAAACTTGTCGGCCTCGTCGGCGAGGCCGAGACCCGCCGCATCATCGAACATGCCTTCTTCTTTGTGTGCACCGGCACCGACGACATCGCCAACACCTACTTCATGACCCCTTATCGTGCCTTCGACTACGACATACCGACCTACGTGGACTTCCTCCTCGTCGGTGCCGAGGCCTTCCTCCGCAACACCAGCGCACGTGGCGCCAAGAAGATGGGGTTCACGGGGATGCCCCCCATCGGCTGCGTGCCCTCGCAGCGCACCATCGGTGGGCCCCAACGCCGCTGCGAGGCCCGCCGCAACTACGCCTCGCTCATGTACAACAAGGCCCTACAGGAGCTCATCGGCCGGCTAAACGCCGACCCCGGGTTCCACACCCACGTTGTCTACTTCAACATCTACGACATCATTGAGGAGCTCGCCATGCACGGGGAACGGTGGGGGTTCACGGAGATGACGCGCGGGTGCTGCGGGTCCGGGCTCATCGAGGTGACACAGCTGTGCAACACCCAGTACATGGGGGTGTGCGATGACGTGGACAAGCATGTGTTCTTCGACAGCTACCACCCCACACAGAGGGCGTATGAGGTCATAGTCGACCACATCTTCAAGTACTACGTGCCACTCATGCATCTCTGATCAATCCATTTATTTGTTCTTGTTAGTAATTTGGTTATGGACTTGTGGTGTACTATCCGAGATACTATTGTACCTTCTGTGGAACACAATGATACTACTTCCGTCTATTAATTAGCTATAATAATGTGGATTTGAGAAATGGTGTGCCACTACAAATTCTCTCGGCTTGGGCCGGGCTTTCGGGCCCAGCCCAGTGTTTGCATAGGTATAGCTAAAATTATGACAATGCTATCACGCTGTTCTAATTACGAAAATATTTTCTCTTCCATAAATTGATCTTATGTTTTTACCATTGCCATCAATTTTCATGTGTTACCAACTTACCATCCATCCACAAAAAATATACGCTCCGTCTGTTTTATTTATTTAAGGTGTATATTCTTTGAGAAGTCAAACTTTGTTTGTTTTTATAATGTTTTTACAGAATACTATAGACACACTCAATTTCATTAAGAATCTATTTTCACGTTTAATTTATTTCTAAACCCTAGTTTTTTTGGGGCCCTCTTCTTCTTTTGCTTAGATGTTGATAGTAGTTCTATAAAGTACTGTTGCTGCAAGTACAAGCACATACTGGTCATCAATGCCTACAAGGACGTATTTTTGGTTGACACGGATGGAAACATGAGTTATTGCCCACGGTTTTTGGTTCCAATTGGATTTCCATGGCATGTCAGAGCCGTTACATTTTTGAGATATATGACTAAAAACTCGTAGTTGTCGTGTTTTATGGCCATTTTTATTAGCTACTGCCCACTGTTTAGGGGTTCTAGGGCGATTTACAGTGACCTTCCGACCTGATACATGTTGGAAAGATATGACCAGAAACTCGTCGTTTTCTTGTTTTATGGCCGTTTTCATGAGCTATTGCCCATAGTTTTATGGTTCTAGGGCTATTTAAAGCAACCTTAAGACCCGGTACATGTTTGAGAGTTATGCCTAAAAACTCGTCGTTTTCGTGTTTTATGGTCATTTTCATGAGTTATTGCCCACAGTTTTTGGGTTTCAGCCGGATTTGCATGTCTCGAAAGAACCCTGACATGTTTGAGAGATATGACCAGAAACTCGCCGTTCTCGCGTTTTATGGCCGTTTTCATGAGCTATTGCCCACAGTTTAGGGGTTCTGGGGCGATTTACAGTGACGTTCCGACCTGATACATGTTGGAAAGATATGACCAGAAACTCGTCGTTTTCTTGTTTTATGGCCGTTTTCATGAGCTATTGCCCATAGTTTTATGGTTCTAGGGCTATTTAAAGCAACCTTAAGACCCGGTACATGTTTGAGAGTTATGCCTAAAAACTCGTCGTTTTCGTGTTTTATGGTCATTTTCATGAGTTATTGCCCACAGTTTTTGGGTTCATCCGGATTTGCATGTCTCGAAAGAACCCTGACATGTTTGAGAGATATGACCAGAAACTCGCCGTTCTCGCGTTTTATGGCCGTTTTCATGAGCTATTGCCCACAGTTTAGGGGTTCTAGGGCGATTTACAGTGACCTTCCGACCTGATACATGTTGGAAAGAACCATGAGCTATTGCCCATAGTTTTATGGTTCTAGGGCTATTTAAAGCAACCTTAAGACCCGATACATGTTTGAGAGTTATGCCTAAAAACTCGTCGTTTTCGTGTTTTATGGTCATTTTCATGAGTTATTGCCCACAGTTTTTGGGTTTCAGCCGGATTTGCATGTCTCGAAAGAACCCTGACATGTTTGAGAGATATGACCAGAAACTCGCCGTTCTCGCGTTTTATGGCCGTTTTCATGAGCTATTGCCCACAGTTTAGGGGTTCTAGGGCGATTTACAGTGACCTTCCGACCTAATACATGTTGGAAAGATATGACCAGAAACTCGTCGTTTTCTTGTTTTATGGCCGTTTTCATGAGCTATTGCCCACAGTTTTATGGTTCTAGGGCTATTTAAAGCAACCTTAAGACCCGGTACATGTTTGAGAGTTATGCCTAAAAACTCGTCGTTTTCGTGTTTTATGGTCATTTTCATGAGTTATTGCCCACAGTTTTTGGGTTCATCCGGATTTGCATGTCTCGAAAGAACCCTGACATGTTTGAGAGTTATGACCAGAAACTCGCCGTTCTCGCGTTTTATGGCCGTTTTCATGAGCTATTGCCCACAGTTTTGGGGTTCTAGGGCGATTTACAACGACTTTAAGACCCGATACATGTTTGAGAGTTATGCCTAAAAACTCGTCTTTTTCGTGTTTATAGCCATTTTTATGAGTTATTGCCCACGGTTTTTGGTTCCAATTGGATTTGCATGGCATGTAAGACCCGTTACATTTTTGAGATATATGACTAAAAACTCGTAGTTTTAGTGTTTTATGGCCATTTTCATGAGCTACTGCCCACTGTTTAGGGGTTCTAGGGCGATTTACAGTGACCTTCCGACCTGATACATGTTGGAAAGATATGACCAGAAACTCGTCGTTTCTTGTTTTATGGCCGTTTTCATGAGCTATTGCCCATAGTTTTATGGTTCTAGGGCTATTTAAAGCAACCTTAAGACCCGGTACATGTTTGAGAGTTATGCCTAAAAACTCGTTTTTTCCGTGTTTTATGGTCATTTTCATGAGTTATTGCCCACAGTTTTTGGGTTTCAGCCGGATTTGCATATCTCGAAAGAACCCTGACATGTTTGAGAGATATGACGAGAAACTCGCCGTTCTCGCGTTTTATGGCCGTTTTCATGAGCTATTGCCCACAGTTTAGGGGTTCTAGGGCGATTTACAGTGACCTTCCGACCTAATACATGTTGGAAAGATATGACCATAAACTCGTCGTTTTCTTGTTTTATGGCCGTTTTCATGAGCTATTGCCCACAGTTTTATGGTTCTAGGGCTATTTAAAGCAACCTTAAGACCCGGTACATGTTTGAGAGTTATGCCTAAAAACTCGTCGTTTTCGTGTTTTATGGTCATTTTCATGAGTTATTGCCCACAGTTTTTGGGTTCATCCGAATTTGAATGTCTCGAAAGAACCCTGACATGTTTGAGAGTTATGACCAGAAACTCGCCGTTCTCGCGTTTTATGGCCGTTTTCATGAGCTATTGCCCACAGTTTAGGGGTTCTAGGGCGATTTACAGTGACCTTCCGACCTGATACATGTTGGAAAGATATGACCAGAAACTCGTCGTTTTCTTGTTTTATGGCCGTTTTCATGAGCTATTGCCCATAGTTTTATGGTTCTAGGGCTATTTAAAGCAACCTTAAGACCCGGTACATGTTTGAGAGTTATGCCTAAAAACTCGTCGTTTTATGGTCATTTTCATGAGTTATTGCCCACAGTTTTTGGGTTCATCCGGATTTGCATGTCTCGAAAGAACCCTGACATGTTTGAGAGATATGACCAGAAACTCGCCGTTCTCGCGTTTTATGGCCGTTTTCATGAGCTATTGCCCACAGTTTAGGGGTTCTAGGGCGATTTACAGTGACCTTCCGACCTGATTCATGTTGGAAAGATATGACCAGAAACTCGTCGTTTTCTTGTTTTATGGCCGTTTTCATGAGCTATTGCCCACAGTTTTATGGTTCTAGGGATATTTAAAGCAACCTTAAGACCCGGTACATGTTTGAGAGTTATGCCTAAAAACTCGTCGTTTTCGTGTTTTATGGTCATTTTCATGAGTTATTGCCCACCGTTTTTGGGTTCATCCGGATTTGCATGTCTCGAAAGAACCCTGACATGTTTGAGAGATATGACCAGAAACTCGCCGTTCTCGCGTTTTATGGCCGTTTTCATGAGCTATTGCCCACAGTTTTGGGGTTCTAGGGCGATTTACAACGACTTTAAGACCCGATACATGTTTGAGAGTTATGCCTAAAAACTCGTCTTTTTCGTGTTTATGGCCATTTTTATGAGTTATTGCCCACGGTTTTTGGTTCCAATTGGATTTGCAAGGCATGTAAGACCCGTTACATTTTTGAGATATATGACCAGAAACTCGCCGTTCTCGCGTTTTATGGCCGTTTTCATGAGCTATTGCCCACTGTTTAGGGATTCTAGGTCGATTTACAATGACCTTCTAACGTGATACATGTTGGAAATATATGACCAGAAACTCGTCGTTTTCTTGTTTTATGGCCGTTTTCATGAGCTATTGCCCATAGTTTTATGGTTCTAGGGCTATTTAAAGCAACCTTAAGACCCGGTACATGTTTGAGAGTTATGCCTAAAAACTCGTCGTTTTCGTGTTTTATGGTCATTTTCATGAGTTATTGCCCACAGTTTTTGGGTTCATCCGGATTTGCATGTCTCGAAAGAACCCTGACATGTTTGAGAGATATGACCAGAAACTCGCCGTTCTCGCGTTTTATGGCCGTTTTCATGAGCTATTGCCCACAGTTTAGGGGTTCTAGGGCGATTTACAGTGACCTTCCGACCTGATACATGTTGGAAAGATATGACCAGAAACTCGTCGTTTTCTTGTTTTATGGCCGTTTTCATGAGCTATTGCCCATAGTTTTATGGTTCTAGGGCTATTTAAAGCAACCTTAAGACCCGATACATGTTTGAGAGTTATGCCTAAAAACTCGTCGTTTTCGTGTTTTATGGTCATTTTCATGAGTTATTGCCCACAGTTTTTGGGTTCATCCGGATTTGCATGTCTCGAAAGAACCCTGACATGTTTGAGAGATATGACCAGAAACTCGCCGTTCTCGCGTTTTATGGCAGTTTTCATGAGCTATTGCCCACAGTTTAGGGGTTCTAGGGCGATTCTGATGACCTTCCGACCGATACATGTTGGAAAGATATGACGCTTCGTCGTTTTCTTGTTTTATGGCCGTTTTCATGAGCTATTGCCCACAGTTTTATGGTTCTAGGGCTATTTAAAGCAACCTTAAGACCCGATACATGTTTGAGAGTTATGCCTAAAAACTCGTCGTTTTCGTGTTTTATGGTCATTTTCATGAGTTATTGCCCACAGTTTTTGGGTTCATCCGGATTTGCATGTCTCGAAAGAACCCTGACATGTTTGAGAGATATGACCAGAAACTCGCCGTTCTCGCGTTTTATGGCCGTTTTCATGAGCTATTGCCCACAGTTTAGGGGTTCTAGGGCGATTTACAGTGACCTTCCGACCCGATACATGTTGGAAAGATATGACCAGAAACTCGTCGTTTTCTTGTTTTATGGCCGTTTTCATGAGCTATTGCCCACAGTTTTATGGTTCTAGGGCTATTTAAAGCAACCTTAAGACCCGATACATGTTTGAGAGTTATGCCTAAAAACTCGTCGTTTCGTGTTTTATGGTCATTTTCATGAGTTATTGCCCACAGTTTTTGGGTTTCAGCCGGATTTGCATGTCTCGAAAGAACCCTGACATGTTTGAGAGATATGACCAGAAACTCGCTGTTCTCGCGTTTTAAGGCCGTTTTCATGAGCTATTGCCCACAGTTTTGGGGTTCTAGGGCGATTTACAGCGACTTTAAGACCCGATACATGTTTGAGAGTTATGCCTAAAAACTCTTCTTTTTCGTGTTTATGGCCATTTTTATGAGTTATTGCCCACGGTTTTTGGTTCCAATTGGATTTTCAAGGCATGTAAGACCCGTTACATTTTTGAGATATATGACTAAAACCTCGTAGTTTTCGTGTTTTATGGCCATTTTCATGAGCTACTGCCCACTGTTTAGGGGTTCTAGGGCGATTTTCAATGACCTTCCGACCTGATACATGTTGGAAAGATATGACGAAACTCGTCATTTTCGCGTTTTATGGCCGTTTTCATGAGCTATTGCCCATAGTTTTATGGTTCTAGGGCTATTTAAAGCAACCTTAAGACCCGATACATGTTTGAGAGTTATGCCTAAAAACTCGTCGTTTTCGTGTTTTATGGTCATTTTCATGAGTTATTGCCCACAGTTTTGGGTTTCAGCCGGATTTGCATGTCTCGAAAGAACCCTGACATGTTTGAGAGATATGACCAGAAACTCGCCGTTCTCGCGTTTTATGGCCGTTTTCATGAGCTATTGCCCACTTTTTGGGGTTCTAGGGCGATTCTGATGACCTTCCGACTGATACATGTTTGAGAGTTATGACGAAAACTCGTCGTTTTCTTGTTTTATCGCCGTTTTCATGAGCTATTGCCCATAGTTTTATGGTTCTAGGGCTATTTAAAACAACCTTTAGACCCGATACATGTTTGAGAGTTATGCCTAAAAACTCGTCGTTTTCGTGTTTTATGGTCATTTTCATGAGTTATTGCCCACAGTTTTTGGGTTTCAGCCGGATTTGCATGTCTCGAAAGAACCCTGACATGTTTGAGAGATATGACCAGAAACTCGCCGTTCTCGCGTTTTATGGCCGTTTTCATGAGCTATTGCCCAGTTTTTGGGGTTCTAGGGCAATTTACAGTGACCTTCCGACCTAATACATGTTGGAAAGATATGACCAGAAACTCGTCGTTTTCTTGTTTTATGGCCGTTTTCATGAGCTATTGCCCACAGTTTTATGGTTCTAGGGCTATTTAAAGCAACCTTTAGACCCGGTACATGTTTGAGAGTTATGCCTAAAAACTCGTTGTTTTCGTGTTTTATGGTCATTTTCATGAGTTATTGCCCACAGTTTTTGGGTTCATCCGATTTGCATGTCTCGAAAGAACCCTGACATGTTTGAGAGATATGACCAGAAACTCGCCGTTCTCGCGTTTTATGGCCGTTTTCATGAGCTATTGCCCACAGTTTTGGGGTTCTAGGGCGATTTACAGCGACCTTAAGACCCGGTACATGTTTGAGAGTTATGCCTAAAAAATCGTCGTTTTCGTGTTTTATGGTCATTTTCATGAGTTATTGCCCACAGTTTTGGTTCTAATTGGATTTGCAAGGCATGTAAGACCCGTTACATTTTTTAGATATATGTCTAAAAACTCGTAGTTTTCGTGTTTTATGGCCATTTTCATGAGCTATTGCCCACTGTTTAGGGGTTCTAGGGCGATTTATAGTGACCTTCCGACCTGATACATGTTGGAAAGATATGACCAGAAACTCGTCGTTTTCTTGTTTTATGGCCGTTTTCATGAGCTATTGCCCATAGTTTTATGGTTCTAGGGCTATTTAAAGCAACCTTAAGACCCGGTACATGTTTGAGAGTTATGCCTAAAAACTCGTCGTTTTCGTGTTTTATGGTCATTTTCATGAGTTATTGCCCACAGTTTTTGGGTTTCAGTCGGATTTGCATGTCTCGAAAGAACCCTGACATGTTTGAGAGATATGACCAGAAACTCGCCGTTCTCGCGTTTTATGGCCGTTTTCATGAGCTATTGCCCACAGTTTAGGGGTTCTAGGGCGATTTACAGTGACCTTCCGACCTAATACATGTTGGAAAGATATGACCAGAAACTCGTCGTTTTCTTGTTTTATGGCCGTTTTCATGAGCTATTGCCCACAGTTTTATGGTTCTAGGGCTATTTAAAGCAACCTTAAGACCTAGTACATGTTTGAGAGTTATGCCTAAAAACTCGTCGTTTCGTGTTTTATGGTCATTTTCATGAGTTATTGCCCACAGTTTTTGGGTTCATCCGGATTTGCATGTCTCGAAAGAACCCTGACATGTTTGAGAGTTATGACCAGAAACTCGCCGTTCTCGCGTTTTATGGCCGTTTTCATGAGCTATTGCCCACAGTTTTGGGGTTCTAGGGCGATTTACAACGACTTTAAGACCCGATACATGTTTGAGAGTTATGCCTAAAAACTCGTCTTTTTCGTGTTTATGGCCATTTTTATGAGTTATTGCCCACGGTTTTTGGTTCCAATTGGATTTGCAAGGCATGTAAGACCCGTTGCATTTTTGAGATATATGACTAAAAACTCGTAGTTTTCGTGTTTTATGGCCATTTTCATGAGCTACTGCCCACTGTTTAGGGGTTCTAGGGCGATTTACAATGACCTTCCGACCTGATACATGTTGGAAAGATATGACCAGAAACTCGTCGTTTTCGCGTTTTATGGCCGTTTTCATGAGCTATTGCCCATAGTTTTATGGTTCTAGGGCTATTTAAAGCAACCTTAAGACCCGGTACATGTTTGAGAGTTATGCCTAAAAACTCGTCGTTTTCGTGTTTTATGGTCATTTTCATGAGTTATTGCCCACAGTTTTTGGGTTTCAGCCGGATTTGCATGTCTCGAAAGAACCCTGACATGTTTGAGAGATATGACCAGAAACTCGCCGTTCTCGCGTTTTATGGCCGTTTTCATGAGCTATTGCCCACAGTTTAGGGGTTCTAGGGCGATTTACAGTGACCTTCCGACCTGATACATGTTGGAAAGATATGACCAGAAACTCGTCGTTTTCTTGTTTTATGGCCGTTTTCATGAGCTATTGCCCACAGTTTTATGGTTCTAGGGCTATTTAAAGCAACCTTAAGACCCGGTACATGTTTGAGAGTTATGCCTAAAAACTCGTCGTTTTCGTGTTTTATGGTCATTTTCATGAGTTATTGCCCACAGTTTTTTGGTTTCAGCCGGATTTGCATGTCTCGAAAGAACCCTGACATGTTTGAGAGATATGACCAGAAACTCGCCGTTCTCGCGTTTTATGGCCGTTTTCATGAGCTATTGCCCACAGTTTAGGGGTTCTGGGGCGATTTACAGTGACGTTCCGACCTGATACATGTTGGAAAGATATGACCAGAAACTCGTCGTTTTCTTGTTTTATGGCCGTTTTCATGAGCTATTTAAAGCAACCTTAAGACCCGGTACATGTTTGAGAGTTATGCCTAAAAACTCGTCGTTTTCGTGTTTTATGGTCATTTTCATGAGTTATTGCCCACAGTTTTTGGGTTTCAGCCGGATTTGCATGTCTCGAAAGAACCCTGACATGTTTGAGAGATATGACCAGAAACTCGCCGTTCTCGCGTTTTATGGCCGTTTTCATGAGCTATTGCCCACAGTTTAGGGGTTCTAGGGCGATTTACAGTGACCTTCCGACCTGATACATGTTGGAAAGATATGACCAGAAACTCGTCGTTTTCTTGTTTTATGGCCGTTTTCATGAGCTATTGCCCACAGTTTTATGGTTCTAGGGCTATTTAAAGCAACCTTAAGACCCGGTACATGTTTGAGAGTTATGCCTAAAAACTCGTCGTTTTCGTGTTTTATGGTCATTTTCATGAGTTATTGCCCACAGTTTTGGGTTCATCCGGATTTGCATGTCTCGAAAGAACCCTGACATGTTTGAGAGATATGACCAGAAACTCGCCGTTCTCGCGTTTTATGGCCGTTTTCATGAGCTATTGCCCACAGTTTTGGGGTTCTAGGGCGATTTACAACGACTTTAAGACCCGATAGATGTTTGAGAGTTATGCCTAAAAACTCGTCTTTTTCGTGTTTATAGCCATTTTTATGAGTTATTGCCCACGTTTTTTGGTTCCAATTGGATTTGCATGGCATGTAAGACCCGTTACATTTTTGACATATATGACTAAAAACTCGTAGTTTTCGTGTTTTATGGCCATTTTCATGAGCTACTGCCCACTGTTTAGGGGTTCTAGGGCGATTTACAGTGACCTTCCGACCTGATACATGTTGGAAAGATATGACCAGAAACTCGTCGTTTTCGCGTTTTATGGCCGTTTTCATGAGCTATTGCCCATAGTTTTATGGTTCTAGGGCTATTTAAAGCAACCTTAAGACCCGATACATGTTTGAGAGTTATGCCTAAAAACTCGTCGTTTTCGTGTTTTATGGTCATTTTCATGAGTTATTGCCCACAGTTTTGGGTTTCAGCCGGATTTGCATGTCTCGAAAGAACCCTGACATGTTTGAGAGATATGACCAGAAACTCGATGTTCTCACGTTTTATGGCCGTTTTCATGAGCTATTGCCCATAGTTTAGGGGTTCTAGGGCGATTCTGATGACCTTCCGACTGATACATGTTGGAAAGATATGACCGAAGCTTCGTCGTTTTCTTGTTTTATGGCCGTTTTCATGAGCTATTGCCCACATTTTTATGGTTCTAGGGCTATTTAAAGCAACCTTAAGACCCGATACATGTTTGAGAGTTATGCCTAAAAACTCGTCGTTTTCATGTTTTATGGTCATTTTCATGAGTTATTGCCCATAGTTTTTGGGTTCATCCGGATTTGCATGTCTCGAAAGAACCCTAACAAGTTTGAGAGTTATGACTAGAAACTCGGCGTTCTCTCGTTTTATGGCCGTTTTCATGAGCTATTGCCCACAGTTTTGTGGTTCTAGGGCGATTTACAGCGACCTTCCGACCCGATAGATGTTTGAGAGTTATACCTAAAAACTCGTCTTTTTCGTGTTTATAGCCATTTTTATGAGTTATTGCCCACGGTTTTTGGTTCCAATTGGATTTGCATGGCATGTAAGACCCCTTACATTTTTGAGATATATGACTAAAAACTCGTAGTTTTAGTGTTTTATGGCCATTTTCATGAGCTCACGCCTTGTTTAGGGGTTCTAGGGCGATTTACAGTGACCTTCCGACCTGATACATGTTGGAAAGATATGACCAGAAACTCGTCGTTTTCGCGTTTTATGGCCGTTTTCATGAGCTATTGCCCATAGTTTTATGGTTCTAGGGCTATTTAAAGCAACCTTAAGACCCGATACATGTTTGAGAGTTATGCCTAAAAACTCGTCGTTTTCGTGTTTTATGGTCATTTTCATGAGTTATTGCCCATAGTTTTGGGTTTCATCCGGATTTGCATGTCTCGAAAGAACCCTGACATGTTTGAGAGATATGACCAGAAACTCGCCGTTCTCGCGTTTTATGGCCGTTTTCATGAGCTATTGCCCACAGTTTAGGGGTTCTAGGCGATTCTGGTGACCTTCCGACACGATACATGTTGGAAAGATATGACCAGAAACTCGTCGTTTTCTTGTTTTATGGCCGTTTTCATGAGCTATTGCCCACAGTTTTATGGTTCTAGGGCTATTTAAAGCAACCTTAAGACCCGGTACATGTTTGAGAGTTATGCCTAAAAACTCGTCGTTTTCGTGTTTTATGGTCATTTTCATGAGTTATTGCCCACAGTTTTTGGGTTCATCCGGATTTGCATGTCTCGAAAGAACCCTGACATGTTTGAGAGATATGACCAGAAACTTGCCGTTCTCGCGTTTTATGGCCGTTTTCATGAGCTATTGCCCACAGTTTAGGGGTTCTAGGGCGATTTACAGTGACCTTCCGACCTGATACATGTTGGAAAGATATGACCAGAAACTCGTCGTTTTCTTGTTTTATGGCCGTTTTCATGAGCTATTGCCCACAGTTTTATGGTTCTAGGGCTATTTAAAGCAACCTTAAGACCCGATACATGTTTGAGAGTTATGCCTAAAAACTCGTCGTTTTCGTGTTTTATGGTCATTTTCATGAGTTATTGCCCACAGTTTTTGGGTTTTAGCCGGATTTGCATGTCTCGAAAGAACCCTGACATGTTTGAGAGATATGACCAGAAACTCGCCGTTCTCGCGTTTTATGGCCGTTTTCATGAGCTATTGCCCACAGTTTAGGGGTTCTAGGGCGATTTACAGTGACCTTCCGACCTGATACATGTTGGAAAGATATGACCAGAAACTCGTCGTTTTCTTGTTTTATGGCCGTTTTCATGAGCTATTGCCCATAGTTTTATGGTTCTAGGGCTATTTAAAGCAACCTTAAGACCCGGTACATGTTTGAGAGTTATGCCTAAAAACTCGTCGTTTTCGTGTTTTATGGTCATTTTCATGAGTTATTGCCCACCGTTTTTTGGGTTCATCCGGATTTGCATGTCTCGAAAGAACCCTGACATGTTTGAGAGTTATGACCAGAAACTCGCCGTTCTCGCGTTTTATGGCCGTTTTCATGAGCTATTGCCCACAGTTTTGGGGTTCTAAGGCGATTTACAACGACTTTAAGGCCCGATAGATGTTTGAGAGTTATGCCTAAAAACTCGTCTTTTTCGTGTTTATAGACATTTTTATGAGTTATTGCCCACGGTTTTTGGTTCCAATTGGATTTGCATGGCATGTAAGACCCGTTACATTTTTGACATATATGACTAAAAACTCGTAGTTTTCGTGTTTTATGGCCATTTTCATGAGCTACTGCCCACTGTTTAGGGGTTCTAGGGCGATTTACAGTGACCTTCCGACCTGATACATGTTGGACAGATATGACCAGAAACTCGTCGTTTTCTTGTTTTATGGCCGTTTTCATGATCTATTGCCCATAGTTTTATGGTTCTAGGGCTATTTAAAGCAACCTTAAGACCCGATACATGTTTGACAGTTATGCCTAAAAACTCGTCGTTTTCGTGTTTTATGGTCATTTTCATGAGTTATTGCCCACAGTTTTTGGGTTTCAGCCGGATTTGCATGTCTCGAAAGAACCCTGACATGTTTGAGAGTTATGACCAGAAACTCGCCGTTCTCGCGTTTTATGGCCGTTTTCATGAGCTATTGCCCACAGTTTAGGGGTTCTAGGGCGATTCTGATGACCTTCCGACTGATACATGTTGGAAAGATATGACCGAGCTTCGTCGTTTTCTTGTTTTATGGCCGTTTTCATGAGCTATTGCCCAGTTTTATGGTTCTAGGGCTATTTAAAGCAACCTTAAGACCGGTACATGTTTGAGAGTTATGCCTAAAAACTTCGTCGTTTTCGTGTTTTATGGTCATTTTCATGAGTTATTGTGCCAGTTTTTGGGTTCATCCGGATTTGCATGTCTCCAAAGAACCCTGACATGTTTGAGAGATATGACCAGAAACTCGCCGTTCTCGCGTTTTATGGCCGTTTTCATGAGCTATTGCCCACAGTTTTGGGGTTCTAGGGCGTTTTACAACGACTTTAAGACCCGATACATGTTTGAGAGTTATGCCTAAAAACTCGTCTTTTTCGTGTTTATAACCATTTTTATTAGTTATTGCCCATGGTTTTTGGTTCCAATTGGATTTGCAAGGCATGTAAGACCCGTTACATTTTTGAGAGATATGACCAGAAACTCGCCGTTGTCGCGTTTATCGCCGTTTTCATGAGCTATTGCCCACAGTTTAGGGGTTCTAGGGCGATTCTGATGACCTTCCGACTGATACATGTTGGAAAGAGATGACCAGAAACTCGTCGTTTTCGCAGTTTATGGCCGTTTTCATGAGCTATTGCCCATAGTTTTATGGTTCTAGGGCTATTTAAAGCAACCTTAAGACCCTATACATGTTTGAGAGTTATGCCTAAAAAATCGTCGTTTTCGTGCTTTATGGTCATTTTCATGAGTTATTGCCCACAGTTTTTGGGTTTCAGCCGGATTTGCATGTCTCGAAAGAACCCTGACATGTTTGAGAGATATGACCAGAAACTCGCCGTTCTCGCGTTTTATGGCCGTTTTCATGAGCTATTGCCCACAGTTTAGGGGTTCTAGGGCGATTAAAGTGACCTTCCGACCTGATACATGTTGGAAAGATATGACCAGAAACTCGTCGTTTTCTTGTTTTATGGCCGTTTTCATGAGCTATTGCCCACAGTTTTATGGTTCTAGGGCTATTTAAAGCAACCTTAAGACCCGATACATGTTTGAGAGTTATGCCTAAAAACTCGTCGTTTTCGTGTTTTATGGTCATTTTCATGAGTTATTGCCCACAGTTTTTGGGTTCATCCGGATTTGCATGTCTCGAAAGAACCCTGACATGTTTGAGAGTTATGACCCGAAACTCGCCGTTCTCGCGTTTTATGGCCGTTTTCATGAGCTATTGCCCACAGTTTTGGGGTTCTAGGGCGATTTACAGCGACTTTAAGACCCGATACATGTTTGAGAGTTATGCCTAAAAACTCGTCTTTTTCGTGTTTATGGCCATTTTTATGAGTTATTGCCCACGGTTTTGGTTCCAATTGGATTTGCAAGGCATGTAAGACCCGTCACATTTTGAGATATATGACTAAAACTTCGTAGTTTTCGTGTTTTATGGCCATTTTCATGAGCTATGCCCCTTTGTTTAGGGGTTCTAGGCGATTCTGATGACCTTCCGACCTGATATATGTCGGAAAGATATGACCAGAAAAACTCGTCGTTTTCTTGTTTTATGGCCGTTTTCATGAGCTATTGCCCATAGTTTTATGGTTGTAGGGCTATTTAAAGCAACCTTAAGACCCGATACATGTTTGAGAGTTATGCCTAAAAACTCGTCGTTTTCGTGTTTTATGGTCATTTTCATGAGTTATTCGCCACAATTTTTGGGTTTCAGCCGGATTTGCATGTCTCGAGAGAACCCTGACATGTTTGAGAGATATGACAAGAAACTCGCCGTTCTCGCGTTTTATGGCTGTTTGCATGAGCTATTGCCCACAGTTTAGGGGTTCTAGGGCGATTGTTTAGGGGTTCTAGGCGATTCTGATGACCTTCCGACTGATACATGTTGTAAAGATATGACCAGAAGCTCGTCGTTTTCTTGTTTTATGGCCGTTTTCATGAGCTATTGCCCACAGTTTTATGGTTCTAGGGCTATTTAAAGCAACCTTAAGACCCGATACATGTTTGAGAGTTATGCCTAAAAACTCGTCGTTTTCGTGTTTTATGGTCATTTTCATGAGCTATTGACCACAGTTTTGGGTTCATCCGGTTGCATGTCGCGAAAGAACCCTGACATGTTTGAGAGTTATGACCAGAAACTCGCCGTTCTCGCGTTTTCTGGCCGTTTTCATGAGCTATTGCCCACAGTTTTGGGGTTCTGGGGCGGTTTACAGTGGCTTTATGACCAGATACATGTTTGAGAGTTATGCCTAAAAACTCGTCTTTTCGTGTTTATAGCCATTTTTATGAGTTATTGCCCACGGTTTTTGGTTCCAATTGGATTTGCATGGCATGTAAGACCCGTTACATTTTTGACATATATGACTAAAAACTCGTAGTTTTCGTGTTTTATGGCCATTTTCATGAGCTACTGCCCACTGTTTAGGGGTTCTAGGGCGATTTACAATGACCTTCCGACCTGATACATGTTGGAAAGATATGACCAGAAAATCGTCGTTTTCGCGTTTTATGGCCGTTTTCATGAGCTATTGCCCATAGTTTTATGGTTCTAGGGCTACTTAAAGCAACCTTAAGACCCGATACATGTTTGAGAGTTATGCCTAAAAACTCGTCGTTTTCGTGTTTTATGGTCATTTTCATGAGTTATTGCCCACAGTTTTTGGGTTTCAGACGGATTTGCATGTCTCGAAAGAACCCTGACATGTTTGAGAGATATGACCAGAAACTCGCCGTTCTCGCGTTTTATGGCCATTTTCATGAGCTACTGCCCACTGTTTAGGGGTTCTAGGGCGATTTACAATGACCTTCCGACCTGATACATGTTGGGAAGATATGACCAGAAAATCGTCGTTTTCGCGTTTTATGGCCGTTTTCATGAGCTATTGCCCATAGTTTTTATGGTTCTAGGGCTATTTAAAGCAACCTTAAGACCCGGTACTTGTTTGAGAGTTATGCCTAAAAACTCGTCGTTTTCGTGTTTTATGGTCATTTTCATGAGTTATTGCCCACAGTTTTTGGGTTCATCCGGATTTGCATGTCTCGAAAGAACCCTGACATGTTTGAGAGTTATGACCAGAAACTCGCCGTTCTCGCGTTTTATGGCCGTTTTCATGAGCTATTGCCCACAGTTTTGGGGTTCTAGGGCGATTTACAACGACTTTAAGACCCGATACATGTTTGAGAGTTATGCCTAAAAACTCGTCTTTTTCGTGTTTATGGCCATTTTTATGAGTTATTGCCCACGGTTTTTGGTTCCAATTGGATTTGCAAGGCATGTAAGACCCGTTACATTTTTGAGAGATATGACTAAAAACTCGTACTTTTCGTGTTTTATGGCCATTTTCATGAGCTACTGCCCACTGTTTAGGGGTTCTAGGGCGATTTACCGTGACCTTCTGACCTGATACATGTTGGAAAGATATGACCAGAAACTCGTCGTTTTCGCGTTTTATGGCCGTTTTCATGAGCTATTGCCCATAGTTTTATGGTTCTAGGGCTATTTAAAGCAACCTTAAGACCCGATACATGTTTGAGAGTTATGCCTAAAAACTCGTCGTTTTCGTGTTTTATGGTCATTTTCATGAGTTATTGCCCACAGTTTTTGGGTTTCAGCCGGATTTGCATGTCTCGAAAGAACCCTAACATGTTTGAGAGATATGACCAGAAACTCGCCGTTCTCGCGTTTTAGGGCCGTTTTCATGACTATTGCCAACAGTTTAGGGGTTCTAGCGCGATTTACAGTGACCATACGACCTGATACATGTTGGAAAGATATGACCAGAAACTCGTCGTTTTCTTGTTTTATGGCCGTTTTCATGAGCTATTGCCCACAGTTTTATGGTTCTAGGGCTATTTAAAGCAACCTTAAGACCCGATACATGTTTGAGAGTTATGCCTAAAAACTCGTCGTTTTCGTGTTTTATGGTCATTTTCATGAGTTATTGCCCACAGTTTTTGGGTTCATCCGGATTTGCATGTCTCGAAAGAACCCTGACATGTTTGAGAGATATGACCAGAAACTCGCCGTTCTCGCGTTTTATGGCCGTTTTCATGAGCTATTGCCCACAGTTTAGGGGTTCTAGGGCGATTTACAGTGACCTTCCGACCTGATACATGTTGGAAAGATATGACCAGAAACTCGTCGTTTTCTTGTTTTATGGCCGTTTTCATGAGCTATTGCCCACAGTTTTATGGTTCTAGGGCTATTTAAAGCAACCTTAAGACCCGGTACATGTTTGAGAGTTATGCCTAAAAACTCGTCGTTTTCGTGTTTTATGGTCATTTTCATGAGTTATTGCCACAGTTTTTGGGTTTTAGCCGGATTTGCATGTCTCGAAAGAACCCTGACATGTTTGAGAGATATGACCAGAAACTCGCCGTTCTCGCGTTTTATGGCCGTTTTCATGAGCTATTGCCCACAGTTTAGGGGTTCTAGGGCGATTTACAGTGACCTTCCGACCTGATACATGTTGGAAAGATATGACCAGAAACTCGTCGTTTTCTTGTTTTATGGCCGTTTTCATGAGCTATTGCCCACAGTTTTATGGTTCTAGGGCTATTTAAAGCAACCTTAAGACCCGGTACATGTTTGAGAGTTATGCCTAAAAACTCGTCGTTTTCGTGTTTTATGGTCATTTTCATGAGTTATTGCCCACAGTTTTGGGGTTCATCCGGATTTGCATGTCTCGAAAGAACCCTGACATGTTTGAGAGTTTTGACGAGAAACTCGCCGTTCTCGCGTTTTATGGCCTTTTTCATGAGCTATTGCCCACAGTTTTGGGGTTCTTGGGCTATTTACAACGACTTTAAGACCCGATACATGTTTGAGAGTTATGCCTAAAAACTCGTCTTTTTCGTGTTTATAGCCATTTTTATGAGTTATTGCCCACGGTTTTTGGTTCCAATTGGATTTGCATGGCATGTAAGACCCGTTACATTTTTGACATATATGACTAAAAACTCGTAGTTTTCGTGTTTTATGGCCATTTTCATGAGCTACTGCCCACTGTTTAGGGTTCTAGGGCGATTTACAGTGACCTTCCGACCTGATACATGTTGGAAAGATATGACCAAAAACTCATCGTTTTCGAGCTTTATGGCCGTTTTCATGAGCTATTGCCCATAGTTTTATGGTTCTAGGGCTATTTAAAGCAACCTTAAGACCCGATACATGTTTGAGAGTTATGCCTAAAAACTCGTCGTTTTCGTGTTTTATGGTCATTTTCATGAGTTATTGCCCACAGTTTTTGGGTTTCAGCCGGATTTGCATGTCTCGAAAGAACCCTGACATGTTTGAGAGATATGACCAGAAACTCGCCTTTCTCGCGTTTTATGGCCGTTTTCATGAGCTATTGCCCACAGTTTAGGGGTTCTAGGGCGATTTACAGTGACCTTCCGACCTGATACATGTTGGAAAGATATGACCAGAAACTCGTCGTTTTCTTGTTTTATGGCCGTTTTCATGAGCTATTGCCCACAGTTTTATGGTTCTAGGGCTATTTAAAGCAACCTTAAGACCCGGTACATGTTTGAGAGTTATGCCTAAAAACTCGTCGTTTTCGTGTTTTATGGTCATTTTCATGAGTTATTGCCCACAGTTTTTGGGTTCATCCGGATTTGCATGTCTCGAAAGAACCCTGACATGTTTGAGAGTTATGACCAGAAACTCGCCGTTCTCGCGTTTTATGGCCGTTTTCATGAGCTATTGCCCACAGTTTTGGGGTTCTAGGGCGATTTACAACGACTTTAAGACCCGATACATGTTTGAGAGTTATGCCTAAAAACTCGTCTTTTTCGTGTTTATGGCCATTTTTATGAGTTATTGCCCACGGTTTTTGGTTCCAATTGGATTTGCAAGGCATGTAAGACCCGTTACATTTTTGAGAGATATGACTAAAAACTCTTAGTTTTCGTGTTTTATGGCCATTTTCATGAGCTACTGCCCACTTTTAGGGTTCTAGGGCGATTTACTGTGACCTTCCGACCTGATACATGTTGGAAAGATATGACCAGAAACTCGTCGTTTTCGCGTTTTATGGCCGTTTTCATGAGCTATTGCCCATAGTTTTATGGTTCTAGGGCTATTTAAAGCAACCTTAAGACCCGATACATGTTTGAGAGTTATGCCTAAAAACTCGTCGTTTTCGTGTTTTATGGTCATTTTCATGAGTTATTGCCCACAGTTTTTGGGTTTCAGCCGGATTTGCATGTCTCGAAAGAACCCTGACATGTTTGAGAGATATGACCAGAAACTCGCCGTTCTCGCGTTTTATGGCCGTTTTCATGAGCTATTGCCCACAATTTAGGGGTTCTAGGGCGATTTACAGTGACCTTCCGACCTGATACATGTTGGAAAGAGATGAGCAGAAACTCATCGTTTTCTTGTTTTATGGCCGTTTTCATGAGCTATTGCCCACAGTTTTATGGTTCTAGGGCTATTTAAAGCAACCTTAAGACCCGGTACATGTTTGAGAGTTATGCCTAAAAACTCGTCGTTTTCGTGTTTTATGGTCATTTTCATGAGTTATTGCCCACAGTTTTTGGGTTCATCCGGATTTGCATGTCTCGAAAGAACCCTGACATGTTTGAGAGATATGACCAGAAACTCGCCGTTCTCGCGTTTTATGGCCGTTTTCATGAGCTATTGCCCACAGTTTAGGGGTTCTAGGGCGATTACAGTGACCTTCCGACCTGATACATGTTGGAAAGATATGACCAGAAACTCGTCGTTTTCTTGTTTTATGGCCGTTTTCATGAGCTATTGCCCATAGTTTTATGGTTCTAGGGCTATTTAAAGCAACCTTAAGACCCGGTACATGTTTGAGAGTTATGCCTAAAAACTCGTCGTTTTCGTGTTTTATGGTCATTTTCATGAGTTATTGCCCACAGTTTTGGGGTTTTAGCCGGATTTGCATGTCTCGAAAGAACCCTGACATGTTTGAGAGATATGACCAGAAACTCGCCGTTCTCGCGTTTTATGGCCGTTTTCATGAGCTATTGCCCACAGTCTAGGGGTTCTAGGGCGATTAAAGTGACATTCCGACCTAATACATGTTGGAAAGATATGACCAGAAACTCGTCGTTTTCTTGTTTTATGGCCGTTTTCATGAGCTATTGCCCACAGTTTTATGGTTCTAGGGCTATTTAAAGCAACCTTAAGACCCGATACATGTTTGAGAGTTATGCCTAAAAACTCGTCGTTTTCGTGTTTTATGGTCATTTTCATGAGTTATTGCCCACAGTTTTTGGGTTCATCCGGATTTGCATGTCTCGAAAGAACCCTGACATGTTTGAGAGTTATGACCAGAAACTCGCCGTTCTCGCGTTTTATGGCCGTTTTCATGAGCTATTGCCCACAGTTTTGGGGTTCTAGGGCGATTTACAACGACTTTAAGACCCGATAGATGTTTGAGAGTTATGCCTAAAAACTCGTCTTTTTCGTGTTTATAGCCATTTTTATGAGTTATTGCCCACGGTTTTTGGTTCCAATTGGATTTGCATGGCATGTAAGACCCGTTACATTTTTGACATATATGACTAAAAACTCGTAGTTTTCGTGTTTTATGGCCATTTTCATGAGCTACTGCCCACTGTTTAGGGGTTCTAGGGCGATTCTGATGACCTTCCGACTGATACATGTTGGAAAGATATGACCGAAGCTTCGTCGTTTTCGTGTTTTATGGCCGTTTTCATGATCTATTGCCCATAGTTTTATGGTTCTAGGGCTATTTCAAGCAACCTTAAGACCCAATACATGTTTGAGAGTTATGCCTAAAAACTCGTCGTTTTCGTGTTTTATGGTCATTTTCATGAGTTATTGCCCACAGTTTTTGGGTTTCAGCCGGATTTGCATGTCTCGAAAGAACCCTGACATGTTTGAGAAATATGACCAGAAACTCACCGTTCTCGCGTTTTATGGCCGTTTTCATGAGCTATTGCCCACAGTTTAGGGGTTCTAGGGCGATTTACAGTGACCTTCCGACCTGATACATGTTTGAAATATATGACCAGAAACTCGTCGTTTTCTAGTTTTATGGTCGTTTTCATGAGCTATTGCCCACAGTTTTATGGTTCTAGGGCTATTTAAAGCAACCTTAAGACCCGGTACTTGTTTGAGAGATATGCCTAAAAACTCGTCGTTTTCGTGTTTTATGGTCATTTTCATGAGTTATTGCCCACAGTTTTTGGGTTCATCCGGATTTGCATGTCTCGAAAGAACCCTGACATGTTTGAGAGTTATGACCAGAAACTCGCCGTTCTCGCGTTTTATGGCCGTTTTCATGAGCTATTGCCCACAGTTTTGGGGTTCTAGGGCGATTTACAACGACTTTAAGACCGATACATGTTTGAGAGTTATTCCTAAAAACTCGTCTTTTTCGTGTTTATAGCCATTTTTATGAGTTATTGCCCACGGTTTTTGGTTCCAATTGGATTTGCAAGGCATGTAAGACCCGTTACATTTTTGAGATATATGACTAAAAACTCGTAGTTTTCGTGTTTTATGGCCGTTTTCATGAGCTATTGCCCACAGTTTAGGGGTTCTGGGGCGATTTACAGTGACGTTCCGACCTGATACATGTTGGAAAGATATGACCAGAAACTCGTCGTTTTCTTGTTTTATGGCCGTTTTCATGAGCTATTGCCCATAGTTTTATGGTTCTAGGGCTATTTAAAGCAACCTTAAGACCCGGTACATGTTTGAGAGTTATGCCTAAAAACTCGTCGTTTTCGTGTTTTATGGTCATTTTCATGAGTTATTGCCCACAGTTTTTGGGTTTCAGCCGGATTTGCATGTCTCGAAAGAACCCTGACATGTTTGAGAGATATGACCAGAAACTCGCCGTTCTCGCGTTTTATGGCCGTTTTCATGAGCTATTGCCCACAGTTTAGGGGTTCTAGGGTGAGATATGACCAGAAACTCGTCGTTTTCTTGTTTTATGGCCGTTTTCATGAGCTATTGCCCACAGTTTTATGGTTCTAGGGCTATTTAAAGCAACCTTAAGACCCGGTACATGTTTGAGAGTTATGCCTAAAAACTCGTCGTTTTCGTGTTTTATGGTCATTTTCATGAGTTATTGCCCACAGTTTTTGGGTTCATCCGGATTTGCATGTCTCGAAAGAACCCTGACATGTTTGAGAGATATGACCAGAAATTCGCCGTTCTCGCGTTTTATGGCCGTTTTCATGAGCTATTGCCCAAATTTTAGGGGTTCTAGGTCGATTTATAGTGACCTTTTGAACTAATACATGTTGGAAACATATGACCATAAACTCGTCGATTTCTTATTCTATGGCCGTTTTCATGAGCTATTACCCACAATTTTATGGTTCTAGGGCTATTTAAAGCAACCTTAAGACCCGATACATGTTTGAGAGTTATGCCTAAAAACTCGTCGTTTTCGTGTTTTATGGTCATTTTCATGAGTTATTGCCCACAGTTTTTGGGTTCATCCGGATTTGCATGTCTCGAAAGAACCCTGACATGTTTGAGAGATATGACCAGAAACTCGCCGTTCTCGCGTTTTATGGCCGTTTTCATGAGCTATTGCCCACAGTTTTGGGGTTCTAGGGCGATTTACAACGACTTTAAGACCCGATAGATGTTTGAGAGTTATGCCTAAAAATTCGTCTTTTTCGTGTTTATGGCCATTTTTATGAGTTATTGTCCACGGTTTTTGGTTCCAATTGGATTTGCAAGGCATGTAAGACCCGTTACATTTTTTAGAGATATGACCAGAAACTCGTCGTTTTCGTGTTTTATGGTCATTTTCATGAGTTATTGCCCACAGTTTTTGGGGTTCTAGGCGATTTGCATGACCTCGACGATACATGTTGGAAAGATATGACCGAAGCTTCGTCGGTTTCTTGTTTTATGGCCGTTTTCATGAGCTATTGCCCATAGTTTTATGGTTCTAGGGCTATTTAAAGCAACCTTAAGACCCGATACATGTTTGAGAGTTATGCCTAAAAACTCGTCGTTTTCGTGTTTTATGGTCATTTTCATGAGTTATTGCCCACAGTTTTTTGGTTTTAGGCGGATTTGCATGTCTCGAAAGAACCCTGACATGTTTGAGAGATATGACTAGAAACTCGCCGTTCTCGCGTTTTATGGCCGTTTTCATGAGCTATTGCCCACTGTTTAGGGGTTCTAGGGCGATTTACAGTGACCTTCCGACCTGATACATGTTGGAAAGATATGACCAGAAACTCATCGTTTTCTTGTTTTATGGCCGTTTTCATGAGCTATTGCCCACAGTTTTATGGTTCTAGGGCTATTTAAAGCAACCTTAAGACCCGATACATGTTTGAGAGTTATGCCTAAAAACTCGTCGTTTTCGTGTTTTATGGTCATTTTCATGAGTTATTGCCCACAGTTTTTGGGTTTCAGCCGGATTTGCATGTCTCGAAAGAACCCTGACATGTTTGAGAGTTATGCCTAAAAACTCGCTGTTCTCGTGTTTTATGGTCATTTTCATGAGTTATTGCCCACAGTTTTTGGGTTCTAGGGCGATTTACAACGACTTTAAGACCCGATAGATGTTTGAGAGTTATGCCTAAAAACTCGTCTTTTTCGTGTTTATAGCCATTTTTATGAGTTATTGCCCACGGTTTTTGGTTCCAATTGGATTTGCATGGCATGTAAGACCCGTTACATTTTTGACATATATGACTAAAAACTCGTAGTTTTCGTGTTTTATGGCCATTTTCATGAGCTCACCTTTGTTTAGGGGTTCTAGGCGATTCTGATGACCTTCCGACCCGATACATGTTGGAAATATATGACCAGAAACTCGTCGTTTTCGCATTTTATGGCCGTTTTCATGAGCTATTGCCCACAGTTTTATGGTTCTAGGGCTATTTAAAGCAACCTTAAGACCCAATACATGTTTGAGAGTTATGCCTAAAAAATCGTCGTTTTCGTGTTTTATGGTCATTTTCATGAGTTATTGCCCACAGTTTTTGGGTTTCAGCCGGATTTGCATGTCTCGAAAGAACCCTGACATGTTTGAGAGATATGACCAGAAACTCGCCGTTCTCGCGTTTTATGGCCGTTTTCATGAGCTATTGCCCACAGTTTAGGGGTTCTAGGGCGATTACAGTGACCTTCCGACCTGATACATGTTGGAAAGATATGACCAGAAACTCGTCGTTTTCTTGTTTTATGGCCGTTTTCATGAGCTATTGCCCACAGTTTTATGGTTCTAGGGCTATTTAAAGCAACCTTAAGACCCGGTACATGTTTGAGAGTTATGCCTAAAAACTCGTCGTTTTATGGTCATTTTCATGAGTTATTGCCCACAGTTTTTGGGTTCATCCGGATTTGCATGTCTCGAAAGAACCCTGACATGTTTGAGAGTTATGACCAGAAACTCGCCGTTCTCGCGTTTTATGGCCGTTTTCATGAGCTATTGCCCACAGTTTTGGGGTTCTAGGGCGATTTACAACGACTTTAAGACCCGATAGATGTTTGAGAGTTATGCCTAAAAACTCGTCTTTTTCGTGTTTATAGCCATTTTTATGAGTTATTGCCCACGGTTTTTGGTTCCAATTGGATTTGCATGGCATGTAAGACCCGTTACATTTTTGAGATATATGACTAAAAACTCGTAGTTTTAGTGTTTTATGGCCATTTTCATGAGCTACTGCCCACTGTTTAGGGGTTCTAGGGCGATTTACAGTGACCTTCCGACCTGATACATGTTGGAAAGATATGACCAGAAACTCGTCGTTTTCTTGTTTTATGGCCGTTTTCATGAGCTATTGCCCATAGTTTTATGGTTCTAGGGCTATTTAAAGCAACCTTAAGACCCGGTACATGTTTGAGAGTTATGCCTAAAAACTCGTCGTTTTCGTGTTTTATGGTCATTTTCATGAGTTATTGCCCACAGTTTTTGGGTTTCAGCCGGATTTGCATGTCTCGAAAGAACCCTGACATGTTTGAGAGATATGACCAGAAACTCGCCGTTCTCGCGTTTTATGGCCGTTTTCATGAGCTATTGCCCACAGTTTAGGGGTTCTAGGGAGATTTACAGTGACCTGATACATGTTGGAAAGATATGACCAGAAACTCGTCGTTTTCTTGTTTTATGGCCGTTTTCATGAGCTATTGCCCACAGTTTTATGGTTCTAGGGCTATTTAAAGCAACCTTAAGACCCGATACATGTTTGAGAGTTATGCCTAAAAACTCGTCGTTTTCGTGTTTTATGGTCATTTTCATGAGTTATTGCCCACAGTTTTTGGGTTCATCCGGATTTGCATGTCTCGAAAGAACCCTGACATGTTTGAGAGTTATGACCAGAAACTCGCCGTTCTCGCGTTTTATGGCCGTTTTCATGAGCTATTGCCCACAGTTTTGGGGTTCTAGGGCGATTTACAACGACTTTAAGACCCGATGGATGTTTGAGAGTTATGCCTAAAAACTCGTCTTTTCGTGTTTATAGCCATTTTTATGAGTTATTGCCCACGGTTTTTGGTTCCAATTGGATTTGCATGGCATGTAAGACCCGTTACATTTTTGACATATATGACTAAAAACTCGTAGTTTTCGTGTTTTATGGCCATTTTCATGAGCTACTGCCCACTGTTTAGGGGTTCTAGGGCGATTTACAGTGACCTTCCGACCTGATACATGTTGGAAAGATATGACCAGAAACTCGTCGTTTTCTTGTTTTATGGCCGTTTTCATGAGCTATTGCCCACAGTTTTATGGTTCTAGGGCTATTTAAAGCAACCTTAAGACCCGATACATGTTTGAGAGTTATGCCTAAAAACTCGTCGTTTTCGTGTTTTATGGTCATTTTCATGAGTTATTGCCCACAGTTGGGGTTTCAGCCGGATTTGCATGTCACGAAAGAACCCTGACCTGTTTGAGAGATATGACCGCTTCGCCGTTCTCGCGTTTTATGGCCGTTTTCATGAGCTATTGCCCACAGTTTAGGGGTTCTAGGCGATTCTGATGACCTTCCGACCTGATACATGTTGGAAAGATATGACCAGAAACTCGTCGTTTTCTTGTTTTATGGCCGTTTTCATGAGCTATTGCCCACAGTTTTATGGTTCTAGGGCTATTTAAAGCAACCTTAAGACCCGATACATGTTTGAGAGTTATGCCTAAAAACTCGTCGTTTTCGTGTTTTATGGTCATTTTCATGAGTTATTGCCCACAGTTTTTGGGTTCATCCGGATTTGCATGTCTCGAAAGAACCCTGACATGTTTGAGAGTTATGACCAGAACCTCGCCGTTCTCGCGTTTTATGGCCGTTTTCATGAGCTATTGCCCACAGTTTTGGGGTTCTAGGGCGATTTACAACGACTTTAAGACCCGATACATGTTTGAGAGTTATGCCTAAAAACTCGTCTTTTTCGTGTTTATAGCCATTTTTATGAGTTATTGCCCACGATTTTGGTTCCAACTGGATTTGCATGGCATGTAAGACCCGTTACATTTTTGAGATATATGACTAAAAACTCGTAGTTTTAGTGTTTTATGGCTATTTTCATGACCTACTGCCCACTGTTTAGGGGTTCTAGGGCGATTCTGATGACCTTCCGACTGATACATGTTGGACATTTATGACCAGACGCTCGTCGTTTTCGCGTTTTATGGCCGTTTTCATGAGCTATTGCCCATAGTTTTATGGTTCTAGGGCTATTTAAAGCAACCTTAAGACCCGATACATGTTTGAGAGTTATGCCTAAAAACTCGTCGTTTTCGTGTTTTATGGTCATTTTCATGAGTTATTGCCCACAGTTTTTGGGTTTCGGCGGTTGCATGTCTCGAAAGAACCACGACATGTTTGAGAGATATGACGAAACTTCGCCGTTCTCGCGTTTTATGGCCGTTTTCATGAGCTATTGCCCACAGTTTAGGGGTTCTAGGCGATTCGGTGACCTTCGACCGACCTGATACATGTTGGAAAGATATGACCAGAAACTCGTCGTTTTCTTGTTTTATGGCCGTTTTCATGAGCTATTGCCCACAGTTTTATGGTTCTAGGGCTATTTAAAGCAACCTTAAGACCCGATACATGTTTGAGAGTTATGCCTAAAAACTCGTCGTTTTCGTGTTTTATGGTCATTTTCATGAGTTATTGCCCACAGTTTTTGGGTTCATCCGGCTTTGCATGTCTCGAAAGAACCCTGACATGTTTGAGAGTTATGACCAGAAGCTCGCCGTTCTCGCGTTTTATGGCCGTTTTCATGAGCTATTGCCCACAGTTTTGGGGTTCTAGGGCGATTTACAACGACTTTAAGACCCGATACATGTTTGAGAGTTATGCCTAAAAACTCGTCTTTTTCGTGTTTATAGCCATTTTTATGAGTTATTGCCCACGGTTTTTGGTTCCAATTGGATTTGCATGGCATGTAAGACCCGTTACATTTTTGAGATATATGACTAAAAACTCGTAGTTTTAGTGTTTTATGGCCATTTTCATGAGCTACTGCCCACTGTTTAGGGGTGACCTTCCGACCTGATACATGTTGGAAAGATATGACCAGAAACTCGTCGTTTTCGAGCTTTATGGCCGTTTTCATGAGCTATTGCCCATAGTTTTATGGTTCTAGGGCTATTTAAAGCAACCTTAAGACCCGATACATGTTTGAGAGTTATGCCTAAAAACTCGTCGTTTTCGTGTTTTATGGTCATTTTCATGAGTTATTGCCCACAGTTTTTGGGTTTCAGCCGGATTTGCATGTCTCGAAAGAACCCTGACATGTTTGAGAGATATGACCAGAAACTCGCCGTTCTCGCGTTTTATGGCCGTTTTCATGAGCTATTGCCCACAGTTTAGGGGTTCTAGGGCGATTTAGAGTGACCTTCCGACCTGATACATGTTGGAAAGATATGACCAGAAGCTCGTCGTTTTCTTGTTTTATGGCCGTTTTCATGAGCTATTGCCCACAGTTTTATGGTTCTAGGGCTATTTAAAGCAACCTTAAGACCCGGTACATGTTTGAGAGTTATGCCTAAAAACTCGTCGTTTTCGTGTTTTATGGTCATTTTCATGAGTTATTGCCCACAGTTTTTGGGTTCATCCGGTTTTGCATGTCTCGAAAGAACCCTGACATGTTTGAGAGATATGACCAGAAACTCGCCGTTCTCGCGTTTTATGGCCGTTTTCATGAGCTACTGCCCACTGTTTAGGGGTTCTAGGGCGATTTACAGCGACTTTAAGACCGGATACATGTTTGAGAGTTATGCCTAAAAACTCGTCTTTTTCGTGTTTATGGCCATTTTTATGAGTTATTGCCCACGGTTTTTGGTTCCAATTGGATTTGCAAGGCATGTAAGACCCGTTACATTTTTGATATATATGACTTAAAACTCGTAGTTTTCGTGTTTTATGGCCATTTTCATGAGCTACTGCCCACTGTTTAGGGGTTCTAGGGCGATTTACAATGACCTTCCGACCTGATACATGTTGGAAAGATATGACCAGAAACTCGTCGTTTTCTTGTTTTATGGCCGTTTTCATGAGCTATTGCCCATAGTTTTATGGTTCTAGGGCTATTTAAAGCAACCTTAAGACCCGATACATGTTTGAGAGTTATGCCTAAAAACTCGTCGTTTTCGTGTTTTATGGTCATTTTCATGAGTTATTGCCCACAGTTTTGGGTTTCAGCCGGATTTGCATGTCTCGAAAGAACCCTGACATGTTTGAGAGATATGACCAGAAACTCGCCGTTCTCGCGTTTTATGGCCGTTTTCATGAGCTATTGCCCACAGTTTAGGGGTTCTAGGGAGATTACAGTGACCTTCCGACCTGATACAAGTCAGAAAGATATGACCAGAAACTCGTCGTTTTCTTGTTTTATGGCCGTTTTCATGAGATATTTCCCACAGTTTTATGGTTCTAGGGCTATTTAAAGAAACCTTAAGACCCGATACATGTTTGAGAGTTATGCCTAAAAACTCGTCGTTTTCGTGTTTTATGGTCATTTTCATGAGTTATTGCCCACAGTTTTTGGGGTTCAGCCGGATTTGCATGTCTCGAAAGAACCCTGACATGTTTGAGAGATATGACCAGAAACTCGCCGTTCTCGCGTTTTATGGCCGTTTTCATGAGCTATTGCCCACAGTTTAGGGGTTCTAGGGCGATTTAAAACGACTTTAAGACCCGATACATGTTTGAGAGTTATGCCTCAAAACTCGTCGTTTTCGTGTTTATAGCCATTTTTATGAGTTATTGCCCACGGTTTTTGGTTCCAATTGGATTTGCATGGCATGTAAGACCCGTTACATTTTTGAGATATATGACCAGAAACTCGTCGTTTTCTTGTTTTATGGCCGTTTTCATGAGCTATTGCCCACAGTTTAGCGGTTCTAGGGCGATTTACAGTGACCTTCCGACCTGATACATGTTGGAAAGATATGACCATAAAGTCGTCGTTTTCTTGTTTTATGGCCGTTTTCATGAGCTATTGCCCATAGTTTTATGGTTCTAGGGCTATTTAAAGCAACCTTAAGACCCGATACATGTTTGAGAGTTATGCCTAAAAACTCGTCGTTTTCGTGTTTTATGGTCATTTTCATGAGTTATTGCCCACAGTTTTTGGGTTTCAGGCGGATTTGCATGTCTCGAAAGAACCCTGATATGTTTGAGAGATATGACCGGAAACTCGCCGTTCTCGCGTTTTATGGCTGTTTTCATGAGCTATTGCCCACAGTTTTGGGGTTCTAGGGCGATTCTGATGACCTTCCGACCTGATACATGTTGGAAAGATATGACCAGAAACTCGTCGTTTTCTTGTTTTATGGCCGTTTTCATGAGCTATTGCCCACAGTTTTATGGTTCTAGGGCTATTTAAAGCAACCTTAAGACCCGATACATGTTTGAGAGTTATGCCTAAAAACTCGTCGTTTTCGTGTTTTATGGTCATTTTCATGAGTTATTGCCCACAGTTTTTGGGTTCATCCGGATTTGCATGTCTCGAAAGAACCCTGACATGTTTGAGAGTTATGACCAGAAACTCGCCGTTCTCGCGTTTTATGGCCGTTTTCATGAGCTATTGCCCACAGTTTTGGGGTTCTAGGGCGATTTACAACGACTTTAAGACCCGATACATGTTTGAGAGTTATGCCTAAAAACTCGTCGTTTTCGTGTTTTATGGTCATTTTCATGAGTTATTGCCCACGGTTTTTGGTTCCAATTGGATTTGCATGGCATGTAAGACCCGTTACATTTTTGAGATATATGACTAAAAACTCGTAGTTTTATTGTTTTATGGCCATTTTCATGAGCTACTGCCCACTGTTTAGGGGTTCTAGGGCGATTTACAGTGACCTTCCGACCTGATACATGTTGGAAAGATATGACCAGAAACTCGTCGTTTTCTTGTTTTATGGCCGTTTTCATGAGCTATTGCCCATAGTTTTATGGTTCTAGGGCTATTTAAAGCAACCTTAAGACCCGATACATGTTTGAGAGTTATGCCTAAAAACTCGTCGTTTTCGTGTTTTATGGTCATTTTCATGAGTTATTGCCCACAGTTTTTGGGTTTCAGCCGGATTTGCATGTCTCGAAAGAACCCTGACATGTTTGAGAGATATGACCAGAAGCTCGCCGTTCTCGCGTTTTATGGCCGTTTTCATGAGCTATTGCCCACAGTTTAGGGGTTCTAGGGCGATTCGGATGACCTTGAGCCGATACATGTTGGAAAGATATGACGAAGGCTTCGTCGTTTTCTTTTTATGGCGGTTCCATGAGCTATTGCCCACAGTTTTATGGTTCTAGGGCTATTTAAAGCAACCTTAAGACCCGATACATGTTTGAGAGTTATGCCTAAAAACTCGTCGTTTTCGTGTTTTATGGTCATTTTCATGAGTTATTGCCCACAGTTTTTGGGTTCATCCGGTTGCATGTCTCGAAAGAACCACGACATGTTTGAGAGTTATGACAAAAGATTCGCCGTTCTCGCGTTTTATGGCCGTTTTCATGAGCTATTGCCCACAGTTTTGGGGTTCTAGGGCGATTTACAACGACTTTAAGACCCGATAGATGTTTGAGAGTTATGCCTAAAAACTCGTCTTTTTCGTGTTTATAGCCATTTTTATGAGTTATTGCCCACGGTTTTTGGTTCCAATTGGATTTGCATGGCATGTAAGACCCGTTACATTTTTGACATATATGACTAAAAACTCGTAGTTTTCGTGTTTTATGGCCATTTTCATGAGCTACTGCCCACTGTTTAGGGGTTCTAGGGCGATTTACAGTGACCTTCCGACCTGATACATGTTGGAAAGATATGACCAGAAACTCGTCGTTTTCTTGTTTTATGGCCGTTTTGATGAGCTATTGCCCACAGTTTTATGGTTCTAGGGCTATTTAAAGCAACCTTAAGACCCGATACATGTTTGACAGTTATGCCTAAAAACTCGTCGTTTTCGTGTTTTATGGTCATTTTCATGAGTTATTGCCCACAGTTTTTGGGTTTCAGCCGGATTTGCATGTCAC